>LPNM01000003.1:515936-578019 GCA_001747045.1 Hanseniaspora osmophila | reverse complement strand
TTTCCTCTCTTTTCGTTCTTTAGTTTCATTTAACCAAGGTGAATTTCACCAAGAGCAATGGTCCTGATGAAACTTTTCAAACTTTTCAAACTTTTCAAACTTTTCAAACTTTACAAAAATGAATAATATCTAGTAGCAAATTCACAGAACAAACAAAGCACACGAAGAAAAGACAAGCTTTGCCACGCTAGCTAGAACTAACAGATATACAAACATGCTGCAGAACATCAGCAGAGGAGCACTAATTTCAAGAGCTGGAACATTTTACCCATTGAGCAATGTATTGAGACTTCAC
Organism: Hanseniaspora osmophila; assembly: GCA_001747045.1. Lineage (NCBI taxonomy): Eukaryota > Fungi > Ascomycota > Saccharomycetes > Saccharomycodales > Saccharomycodaceae > Hanseniaspora > Hanseniaspora osmophila. Next base: position 577,724 of record LPNM01000003.1, on the reverse strand, counting down.
GGCTCGTGCCATTATCGTTCCATTGCGACATACTTGCACAGTGGATCTCGTGTYCGTGGGTTAAAGAAAAACTCTGACGAATATTTGACAGTACAACATAACGACAAAAAACTGCACATTGATCGTGTTGACCTTTCAGCCTACAAAAGCGAAATTTTTGATAAATTAAACATGAACAAGTATGGAATTGATCTGGACGAGAGTTTGGTTTTGCAATGTTTGACACACAAGTCTTTTGCTCATGGTTTGAAACCATATAACGAAAAGTTGAGTGTCATGGGATATCATTTTATAAAATACTTTGCAATTGTTAAAGACATGACCAAATTGCAAAACTCAGAAAACGTAAACAATAAAAACATAATAGGATCTGCTTTCTCCAAAAAAGTGCTTTCCAATGAAGTGTTGAACAAAGTTTTCGAGCAACATCAGTTACAGGATTTGGTTTTTTGGAAGAAAAGAGCTTTGGACCATAACGAGGGCAACTTTAACGGTGAGTTCACAGTTCAYTCCACATGTTTAAAAGCATTGGTTGGCGCAATTTTGTTAAAAAACGGACAAGATAAAACATCGCAGTTTTTCGAACAAGAAATTTACCATAAAATGGTTCAACTTGCATCCAAACAGTAGTGSTGGTTTTTARTGCGTACATAGTCATTATTCTTTTCGCTACTTTACTTTGTATATAGAATTAATTCCAAAAAAAAAAAACTCACTTTTTTCATACCTAGAAACTCCATTTTTTGCGTTAAAAATAAAAACTGGCCAAAAAAAACACATTTAGTGCACAAACAAGTGTCATAAATATACTTCRAAATATTGTGTTATTATCTAAAAGTACATAATGATACATGTAATTATATTACAAATTGCGAGACTACGTAAAAGACAAAAACAAAAAACAAAYTACGTTAAAGCTTTCAAATATGTTAAAGCACATGTTTAATTTAGCTGTTGCTCAAAATTTCAATCTCTTCCTTCAATGTGGCCTCTTCAACAATCTTCACTAGTTCTTTTGTGCATTTAGCAACATCGAATGCRATCCCCGCCAATCTTTGCTTGAAATGCTTGTCAGCATACGAKTTGTCAGTTTCCAATTGCTCAAGGGTTTTTCTTTCAAACCCGTCGCTACTGTAGTCGCTGCCCAAAGTGCACAAAATATTCATTCTTCTTCTGCAGTCTTCCAAACTTTGAATGACCCAACCTCCGTACTCTTTCAACTGCATATGTCTTGTTTGGTCCATTGAAACTTTTGTTGCTTCCACCATCTGCCCAACAACTTTGTTGATTGCAAAAGACTCGTATCTCAATTCGCCAGTCTTGGARCTAGGYTGTTTGATGGATGACAAAAGTGACTGAATTGTCGAAATGACGTCAATGGTTTGATGTTCCAAGTACAAAAGCAACTCGTTCAAGTTGTTGTCAGGGTTGGCAATGTCAAAAGATTGCACATTAAAGTTTTCAGGACTGAACGGRGCCCTTGTCAAAGATTCTTCCTCAGACGCATTYTCTGAGCTTCCCATCAAAGGCTTTCTTTCAGCCTGCGTAGAATCCGTAGTAATTTTGTCAATACTGYTGTTTASACCAGCGTAATCYAAATTTTGATTTACCGAGTTGGCGCTCAATTTGCTTTTCAACTGGTTGTATGTCATGTCGTTCTCGTCCTCGTCGTCGTCGTCATCGGTTACGTTTGCATTGGCATGTTGCTGTTGCGAGTAGTTTTGAACAGGTTTATTGAAATCGTCTTCATATTCACTYCCRGARTAGTTGCCACTCCCACTGTCCACACCAGTCTCAATGCCATCATCTTCAAGACGGAAGGTGTTGATCAATTTTGACTTGTTGTTTTGCAAAGGTTTTTGTTCTCCAAAAAACTCTTCATCTGTATCCCCGTTTGCATTGCTTTTATAAGAGAAGCTTTCAGCGGTTGGCAAGGTCTCGGAGGAAAATGAAGGGTCGATAGATTTYTGCAATTTRTCTTCATCGATGTAATTGATTTCTGGTTTCCCGCTCAAACCTAATGGTGTGGATTTTTGGTGAGTGGCGTYTTCTTCCTTAGACATCTTTTTTTCTGATGTGGATAAGACTTTGCGGCTGTCCTGCTTTTGCTCTACTGCATCAATTGGCTTTTGCAAATCCAGCATCAAGTTTTTGACGTTTCTTTTCCCCTCAGTAGACTCTGTTTGGCGTTTGTGATTRCTCAAATTTAGGTTTGATCCCGAGTGTGARTTTGAAGTAGTTATTGTCGAAGACAGCATTGAGGTGAACAGACCCGTATTGGATGGTTTTCTTTGCTGTGAGGGTTTCCCACCGTTGTGAGACGAAGAAAATGAGGAAGAACGAGAATTATCGTGTCCAGCTGGTTGGTCCTTTAATGGACTTGCTAGTTTTTGGGTGATCTTCAGTGGTCTCACGGGAGAAGAAACGTCTTCATCATTGAGGTTACTGCTCGTGTGGTTTAAAATATCCAGCTTTTGCAGCATGGCTTGGTTTCCCTTGGAAGATGATACTGAACCGGAGATGTCTCTTTTGATGGCTAATGAGGGGTTGCTATTATTGTTGTGCTCATCGATCCCAAATTCGTTTGCTTCACCATCACTGATGCGGACCACGTTCAAAAGATTGCACAAGATAAATAAAATCTCACTCAACGCGCTTTGCACGGTGATTTTTGGCAACAATTTATGGTAGATAGCGTAGTACCGGATGTTGGTGATACAATGCGAGACGGCAGCTCTTAGCAAAACGCTGCTGTTTTTCAAAATTTTGTTTTTGCTGTCTACAGAAACGTTATTGTTGATGTTCGTGTTGCCATCAAAATCGTTCAGCAAAACATTTGAGCTGGTTGAAACAGCAGATTCGCGCGAGCCCATAGTGCTTGTGGTGGACTTTTCCACAACAGCAATGATTTTGGACAYGCAGTCGGAAATCARAGCAACATCTTCAAACAAAATCTCACCTATAGGCTGGTCAAGAGAACCAGAATTGCTTTGCAAATGCTTAAAAGCGGTAACAATCTTGCTCTCCATGTCCTTGACCAAATGCAATGGAATCAATCCATCCGGCTGAATGTAGTGGGAATAATCCACGTTAGTCTCAGTTTCGGTRGCCAAAGCTTTCATTTSTAAATCTTTGTTTGCAGGAACGATTGGTGCGCTTTTTCCAGAAGTTGAATGCTCCTTTAACTTTTGCAACAATTGCGTTTTTTCTTGTTGCAAAGAGTTGTGTGCAAACTCCAAATCAGCGATTTTTTGTTTCAAAGTTTCGTTTTCAATGGACAAATCATTCAAATTTTGACTCAAAGAGCTCATTTCTTTGGTGTGCTGATTGTTTGACTGCAAGTTTGTCAACTCTGCCGTTTTCTGTTGTARYGCCTTTTCCAAATCGGCAATTGCAGTTTTGCTTGCTAGTGTCTGTTTTTCTTTAGAAGTCTCGTAGGCTGTTTCTAGTTGGGTGTGTTTGTTGTTCAGTYCATCTACAGATTGCTTTAACTSGTCGTTTTCTTGGGTCAAYTGTGTGTTTTGCTCGYTCAATTTTTCAATGTTGTTTTTGGACTCCGAATTCATGTTGGTTAAGCTGTCTATGGTTTTTTTGTATTCTATATTCATGTTTTGCAAGTTTARTAGCGTGGTTTTTTGCTCGTTGAACGTTTTTTCCAAGCTTTCAAGTTTAGTGGTTAATTCTTGATGTTTCGRATCCACCAGGCTGCTTGTTGATCTCYGTGCTCCAACTTTTGAAGTTTCCTTGTTTTCCAAAGCAACCTCTTTATTTTTCTCTGCAATTTCTTTGTTTTGAAAATTCTTATTGGAAGACATAGATGCMGCGTGAGAGGTGGCAAATTTCGGAGACACCACTTTGTTTGCGATGGAAGGTGGAGAGTGCATGGCTTTGTTGGCCAAAGACTCRAACCTGGTTGGTGTTGCCACAGGAAGCGGAGACTTTGGAGCTGTCAACGGAGTCGTTGGTGCGGCTGCTGCGGTTTTGTGGAGATTCGTGTTGATACTGTCGAGACTTGGCTTGTTGGATATGTTTTTGATCATCAGACCCCTTTTCACAAATCCATCTGGTGCAGGGGGTGTGGAGGCGTGGTATCCAAAAGTGTCTTCTGTTTGCAAATCATCWGTGCTCTTTTTTGATGTATTTGGGTGAGCGTTCTCATTTTCGCGTATACTAGTGCCCCCAATACTTGCCATGGATTGTGCAGGACGAACACTTTTCGTTGTTGATGTGTTTAATGTTTCATTTGGTGTATTAGGTAATGCTTTAGAATCATTGGCAGCTTTTTCACTCGTTTCTGTGCTTTTCCCGGTCTTTACCGGTTCTTCTTCATCAGAACTCCAATCCATAGAGGCCTTTTTCGGTATGACCGTTGTTGTTTGTATATTGTTTGATCCATTGTTGTTCAACAGGTTTGTAGACGAATGATTGGACATTTTTTGCAACAAGCTATTGTCGGATTTCTTTTYGACCAAATTGTTATTAGAAGTCTTTTTATGAAAGGATTTCTCACTTTTTTTCGGTGAACTTGCAAAATTTGGTTCCATATCATAGTGCCTTCTTTGTATTTCATACAAGATGTCATCAATCAAGTCGTTGAACCTTGTAGTTGACAAGTTTGCCAATTTTTGTCTTGCTTGATTTCTTTTCACGTGTAATGTCAATTTAGGTACTAAAAAACTTCCATTTTCTACAGGATTGCGTCTTCTTTGCAGTTCGTCATACACGTCTGTGCCCAACTCAAAGAATTGGGATTCAGACAAGTTCAACAACTTGCTCCGTGCCTTGATCGCCCTAGAGTTCCCGCTTCTGTCTCTCTTGTCYTCTACTTGCATAAAATACGCATGCAAACCTTGGAAATATTGATAGATGGCCACTCTTTCGCGCTCAGAAAGCTGGCCTGAMTGATTAGTTCCGCTCATTGTAATTTTGGAGTCTTGTCTTTCTATCTTTTCTAWCCTGTTTTTTCCAAGAATAAGCAAAACTTTGATTTCAACCTTTGCCTGTTTTTGTATCTCAAGAGTAAATAAAACTCTGATTTCAAATCAATTTTGCTCTTGGTAAAAKCAATTAACTTGTGAGAAACAATCTGACTMTATTTTATTTCAACTTGTTTTCTYGCTTTTYWTGAAAAGAGTGTTACTCAAAGGAATAAYCTGTATCAAKAACCTGTATCAATAATCTGTATCAATAACCTGTATCAATAACCTATATCAATAACCTGTATCAAGAACCTATATCAAAAACCTATATCAATAACATCACAAACATGATTTTCTTCAATTACCTCTTCTCATAAACCGCATTTTTTTYTATAAATGAAACACATGACAATAATAACGCGATAATTATTTCTATTTTTGAACTCAGCAATATATAGTGAATTTTTTTATTTTTTTTTTTCGTGCTTCTTTTTTTTTTTTTTCTTCGGTGTAATTCAGCAATAAACAATTATACCAATTTGTTTTCCTCTTTTGGACATGTATAATATCTAGCATATAGTATATATACATCTTYTTTTTTTTTCATAGTTGTAGGTAATCTCTCTTACCAAGCAACTGATGCAGGCTACTGCATCATGCATGATCCAGTGGATGGGTTTTATACGCGATTAAAGAGTTTAATACTGAGATCTATACATTATAAGCCGGGTACTAATATTTACTTAAATTACTCAATTTTACATATCACGGGACTGATCCTTTTTTTACACACACACACATTTATTTTTTTGTATCACGTGCTATAAATACGTTTGTATCTAGGRGTTACAAACTGATGTTCTAAAAAGTTATAATATTGGTAGATCATAATGAGTGGTCTTGTGATGGTGCTATAGTGTCCAAGACAAGTCAATTAGTTTCTCTAMAAAGTTAATATCTCAATGATTAAAGMTTTTCTATAAGTTTGTTTATATGTGTATTTATGTTTATAAGTATATACATATATTGATTTTATTTTTTTTTCAGTAATTTTATCACTTTRTGCCTAATTGTAACCTAATATCAATTAYGAGCAGAATAATTAATWATTATTTATTATCCTTTGCTCATATTCTAGCAAATCTTATAACAACACCAATGGTTTGATATCAAAATTCCCCTGGGAACTTGTAGTACTTGCATTGATAGAAGGAGTAGTAGTAGTAGTAGCAGTGGTAGCACTTTCAACACTGTTGACACTACTGATACTATTGTTTCTGGCATGAACATTACCACCATTACCCAATAGTAATTCTTGTTGGGTAACTTGTTGTTGTGGAATCAGCTGGTTAACTGAGTGTTGTTGTTGTTGTTGTTGTTGTTGTTGTGGAACGTATGGGATAGATGCATCTGAGGATAGGACTAAGTAATTCATTTTTATATTCGTGTTTGTTGTTTGTTGTTTGTTGCTTGTTGTTTGTTGCTTGTTGCTTGTTGYTTGTTGTTTGTTGTTTTATTTAGTATTTTTACTATATATAAGWAATATTAATTCAAATAAYAAATCTYAAATCATATATCTCATCTCTTTATATAGTAAAAAYTATTTCTCTTTATAATATATAATCTTTACCCTAATTAAATTAATCATATACACACACACACACACACAAATAAASGTTTACTTTGTGTCATTCAAACGCATTTAATTAATTACTGACTAATCATTCYTYTAACGTCATTCAGTTTCCGAAATTGTCATTCGTATATTTGTGWTAGTAATAAYACYAACATCAATACCAATACGAATGTCATTATTCCCATTAATCCACATTATCAAAGTYTAGTCACACACCAAAGACAAAAGAGGCTTAACTCCATATAATCTTGTATACGAAAAGAGRTTGTGGGGTAATTTTTATGTGAGTATGATTCGGAAGGGTAAGTACTATGATGATTAATAATAATAACTAAAGTCATCCAGTCATCAAATCATCAATCGCATATTAAATTCCGATGAATGATAAAAAAAAATTAGTATTGAAAAAAAAATGGTCATTCATTTTTCTTATTCCTTTGTCAAGTTTAAGCGCAGTAATTCCAAGATAACAACTTTATATCATAYAMACACCCACACACCCACACACTTTTTACGAAATGAACRAATTGACTGGACTGAAAAAAAAAAAAACCCCCCCGTTATATACTCGGATATGAAATTTAAYCAAAAGAAAACAGGTAGGGTAACAYATGTTTATTGGTATTGCTTATTGTCTAAGAGTAATGTTTGYATTCAYTATTAAGTRCTGAAGATTTCATGTACTGCTAAGTCTTGGTATAAGTTTTTTTTTACAGTATAGTRTAATTCATAATCGTAAAATTTAAAAGAGTATATAAAACATATCTAATGATATATATATATATATACGCACATATCGTTTATCCTAGTTTCTATAAAGTGTAGCATTCGTATTGTTCCTAATGTCTTTGGTAATGYATARTTTCCAAAGAARTTCCTTCCCGTCTATATCAAATAGATGAGTCTTTCAATAGAAAGAAGAAAAAAAAATCAGTTCAACAAGGCCAATGGCTTGTAGACACTCTTGGAAGCAATAGGTTTTTCAACTTGACTGTTGTTTGTGTCTTTGTTTGATGTTGGAACGTATGGTTGAGAAGCAGCTGGGGATAAAACTAAGTAGTCCATATTGTATGATGAGTTTGTGATTTTTGTGGTAGTAATAGTAGAATTAGAAGTAGTTGTACTTTTCTGTGGTTTTCCCTTTTTTTTTTATTCTTATATGGTAGAATTTGTTGAATWYATTAGWTCARATTAAYATATCATWCAAGATCAAATCTCTCTTTTTTATATACCATTCAAAGTCCTTGGGTTGACAAAYGTTCCTTACCGCCATCTTYYAAATTCCTTCTYTAATTAATTAGTCATACATTAATGACAGATATATGTCTGTKYGTGTGTGCGTGTCTGTGTGTGTCATGCATTATATGATTTCATCGTTTAATCAGACTAATAATATCATTGATATCACACAAAAGTCATACAAATGTAATACAAATTGAATGATAAAAAACGGAAGTTAATCTCCTTTCAGGTAAAAGTASTGGTAGTGGCGCTACTACAAAGGCTTTGCTCGTGATTGTGGTAGATCTTTTTTTGAATGACAGATTTGCATGACTTGTTGATTTGTTAAGGCGGGTGTGGGTGTCATGCACTGTGAATACGTGCACAATGCCAATCTAAATGTGGTGTATGGGTTACTTGTATTACAATGCGGAAAGCAAGCCCCACTTGAAAAAGCAGTTAGCGTATAAAAATGTATATAGTGGGGTAATCAGCTATTCAATGCCCTATAAAGGTATTGTGTTTTTAARTATGTATATGCAAATTACGTAGGATCAGCAACGTTAARWCTAGATGAAATGTTCCTGAATAGCCGCCATTGTATTAGTTTCTATTCTGTTGATTTCACTTATTCCTTGAGAATGGGGGTTCTTGCTTTTTGGGTTTCCATCTGCTCCATTGTCTTTTGGTTTGTAAAACTTCAACATTAAGCTGCTCAATACAACACTCACAGAACTAACAGCCATGATCAAAGAAGACCATGTTGGTGAAAGTCTGTAGTGGGATGGAAGTGGGAATAAGACTCCTGCGGCAATGGGCACTCCAATGGTGTTGTATATGATTGCATATGCAAAATTGAAATACACTCTGTGAAAGATTTTGTTGCACAGATCGAAAAGGACCAAAAGAGAATATAAAGTTTCTTTTGGGTTCAAAAGTGCAAAATCACAAGAAGAAAGGGCTAAATCGCTTGCTTGGGTTTTCGTTGCAATAGCAACACCAACGTCTGCTGTGCTTAGTGCAGGAGCATCGTTGATACCGTCTCCGACCATGCATACAATACTTTGTGTTTTGCTGTTCACACTTGAAGAACCAAATTGATTGGTACGTTGAAACAATTTGAATGTAATGGCACTAACAATCTTTTTGGGTATATTAAAAACCGTGTTGCCAGGACTTTTYGCCAGTTTCACATTCTCTTGGATCCACCGCACTTTGTCGGCTTTGCCCTGTGGAAGCACTTCGGCAATCACATTGGTTATTCCAACTTCTTTGGCAATAGCACGCGTTGTGGTTTCGTTGTCTCCAGAAATGACCCAACATTGGATTCCGCGTTGTTGCAATAAAGAAACAACTCTTTTGGCTTCAGGTCTTACAGGATCTCTTGCAGCAAACGCAGCTACGAGCATGTGTGAATTGTCATTTCCTCTGGCACTCCGTCTACCAACAAGAATCACACTTTTYCCAGCAGATTTCCAAGTAGACAAATTGGCTAAATGGATCGAATTTACATGGCAATGGTTTTCCAACATGAAYTTCTCATTACCAATTATCAAGTTTTCGCTTTGCAATCCYCTCCCAGGAATCTCGGAAACTTCAACACCAGTATGGTCATTACCATGATCAGCATTTTCAACACTCAAGGGAAACTCTTTGCCAATGAATGAAATCAAGGATTTGCTCAATGGATGATTGGACAGTTTTTCCATTTCATAGATCTCTTTGAACACTTGGTTGAATTCAACACCACCTTGAGCTCCAAGATTGGCAGACACACAATAATTGGTAATCTTGGGTTCACCTCCCAAAGTTAAAGTCCCAGTCTTATCAAAACATACAACATTCACTTTAGACCCCTTTTGAAAAGCAAGTCCACCACCTTTGGCCAAGATCCCATGTTTTGCAACCATTCCAGTACCAACAAACAACGCCAACGGAACAGAAAGCCCCAAAGCACAAGGACAACTAATAACAAACACAGATATGGCAAACTCCATGCTCCAAATGGCCCACCCACCGTCTGTGGCCCCACTGGTGTGTARATATTCCCTTGGTAAAGCACCGCAATACCCCAACAAGATCCATACAATCCACGTTACCAAAGCCAAAATRACAATGCACGGAACGAAAAAAGAAGTGACTTTGTCGGCAATGATTTCAATAGGAGCGCGTTTTTGCAATTGGCCATCCCGAATGCTCGAAACGATTGAGTCCAAAAGAGAATCCCCGTCAAGCGTCACCACCTCAGCAACAACACCGTGCCCGCCAACATTCACGGTCCCACTGTACAAAAGGTCTCCCAAAGTTTTCGCTTGTGGAACACTTTCTCCRGTTAAACAACTTTCGTCAAATTGCGTGGGTCCGCCCTGGGTCAAAATGCAATCCAAAGGTGGTGACTCACCAGGTTTGATCAAAATACGATCACCACATTCCAAGTACTGGATAGGAACGGTTTCATTAGATGTGTTGGTTTCTGTTACAGTAGGAGAGTGTAAGATCGCGGTTSTTGGTTTCATTGCACTCAACTCGTTCAAAAATGACGACGTTTTCGATTTGCTAACACTTTCCAACAATTTCCCAATCAAAATGAAAAAAGTTAGGAAAACCACAGAATCAAAATACGTCTTGGTCATCTGCATTGACTCAACAGAACACGCAGAAATGATCAACAACAATATAGAGGCAAAATAAGCAACAGAGGTACCCAAACTGATCAACAAGTTCATCGAACCAAACTTGAAAATCTTGCGCAGCCACTGGCCCTTGATCTTCCACAAAACAAACAATTCTTTCAATGCTTTGGTGTGAAACATCCAGTCTGCAACAAAATAGACAGGCGTACTGATCCCAAAAAGTACCCATGCAGTCCGGTCAGTGTTCCCAGCAACCCTGCGCGACATGACTTGGTTGAATGAATTGTCTTTGGGAAGCAAAGACATCACAACAACACCAAAGATAAAGGTCGGCACAACAAAGACACACGTGAACACCAACCGCCAAACAATACTGCGCAACTCAGCACGCGCCATCTTCTGCAAATGTTCGCTCATCGTTTCGTGMTCTTGAATTTGCACATGTAGTTGCAACTGTTCCAAGGAGTTGATTATGGCACGGATGGTGATGTCCTGGGATACTTGTGGTAAGTACGTGATCTTGATTGTTCCTGTGCTTGAATCAGCCTTTGAACGATGAAATTCGCCACACGTGCCGTATTTTTGTAATTTTTCAACAACACGACGAGGACRCTGATCGCAGTGAATCCCCTCCACTAACAACTCCACTGTTCTCTGTTTGTGATTGCTTTTCATGTGCAAATCCAAGGGCTCGTCTTCCAAAATGTGGAAATCATACCCTGCATCCTCAATAGTCTCCTTTAGGATATCCACTTTGCGTGTATGGCTTTCTTGCAAGTCGTCTTTTAAAATGAATATTCCGACTTTGGAAACAGCACTTATTGACCGGTCCTCAATAAAACTCAATTGCTCGATCACCCCATTGATGGTGGACACACACGCAGCACAAGTGATCCCATCAATCATTGCAGTGATCCTGCGGTGCGTGTACTCTTTTCCTGCTTTTTCTTGAGACTGATCCTGATTATCTCGGTTTCCGGGAAAGATTTCTTCAACGCTGTCAATGATATGAAAGTCGTACCCTGCGTCCTCAATTGCCTCTTTCAGTTCGGCAACACACGACGGATCAGCATTGTTCATTATAAACTTGCCCGTTTTCAATACAACGTCTATGTAGACATCATCGATAAACCAAAAAGGCTCTGTGATTCCCTGAATTGTTGACGCGCATGCAGCACAGGTGATCCCATCAATCGCGGCCGACAACTTGTATTTTTTTTCAGAGCCCCCTCCGTTCTTGTTTTCAAGGTCAACAGACTGAAATTCATGTACAGTGGGGTCAGACTCTTTTGTGTCTTGGTGGCAAACTTCACAAATGCTGTTATGCTTGGCGTCAAAGTCTTCTGAACGTAAAGAGGAAAGATCGCCGCTAGAGGTTTCATCCCTTTCGGTTCCGTGTGCTCTTGATGGCAAAATCACCCAGTCTTTCCATTTTGTCTCTTTACCGGGCTTATTGACAAACGGGTTTGATGGGTGTTTTGATAATTGTTCTTGAGAGGTTACGTCCAAGGATGGAACTGCATCAATATCATCAACCGAGAACCCAATTTTCTTCAACTCGAAAACCAAACTGGCAATAAAATCTTGATCAAAAACGTTTACCCGATTAGCAACAACTCTTACTGTACCCAGCGCCAAGTTAATGTCAAACTCGATATTGTTATGAAACACATCTCGCAAAGTTTTACTGATAGCCGAAACACACGTCTCGCAGTGGATATTTGATACGTGCACTAGAAGATTGTTCATGACTGATTGGCTTTTGCTAGCTCCTTGTGTGCTTTTTAGTTCGACTAAACAAGCGCCTTCGAACGTCAACACACCATCATCAATCCATAGGAAACAAACTCTCTTTTATACAAAAACCAAAGGGGTTACGTGATGAGCAGATACAGCGTAATTCGCGCATTTCCCGTTTTTCCTTATCTCTTGCGCGTATTACGCTGAAAAGATTCTGAGACTTGAGCGTGGAAGAAAAAAAAAAAAAAAAMCCCGTATACCTTGGCGATTTTGTAAGATTGTTTCCATTGTACCTTGCATGGTCGACAAAACGAAAACTGGGTGCGGTTTAGAAGTAAAAATTGGAAACCAAACAAAAATCATGTTTTAAAAACCAGGCACTTTATTCAAAAAAATCTACAAAAAAAACTTTACTAAAATACATAAAGTATACATTACAAAGCAAATCAGAATGAAAACAGCACTCTCAACGCAAGAATCCCTTTTTCTTGGAAGGTGTGCTTTGCGAAACAGAGGCACCGTTGCTTGTTCCGTTGGCAGACGAGGACTGGGCAGACTGCAAAGTCATTTCCAAATGGTATTTTTTGTCTTCCAACGCTTTCATCTGTTTCATCAACTTTTCTTTCATCTCCTTGTGTCTTGCAAACAACTCGGCCTCAGATTTTTGTAATTTCTTTTCCTTTTCGGTAACTTTTTGCTGAAACACTTGCTTCATTTCCGCTTCCAACTTGTTCAATTTTGCTTCATGTAGCTTCTTCTCTTCTTTTTGTCTTGCTTGAGGATCGTACTCTTTGAAAACCGAATTGTCTTGCTTTATCCCAACTTTGTACAATTTTTCACTTCTATATTTTTCATACAACACTTTATCGGTTTTTTCCTTCAACTCTTCCATATGTTGTTTGATGATCAAGTCTTTCAAGAAAACAAAATCGTTGTGTTCTGGATTATCCACTTCTAAAAACCCCCATGGATATTGTCTTCCTCTTATTTTTGTTGCGTGCTGGCTGTTTCCTGGACCAGCACCAAATTCAATCAAATCGGTAGAGCCCATCACGGCAAATGGGAACTTACCAATCAATTGTTTGGTATACATGATCGTTTCGTCGTCGTCGGTGTTGTGGATTTCAGGCTGGAAAATTTCAATTTGTTCATCTGCAAACTGTTTCGAAATAGTTTTTTTGAAAAAATTAACTTCATCATATGACATTGTGTCTGATTTGGCAATTATAGGAACCAAATTACATTTAGAAGAAATTTTTGAGCAAAACTCAAGATCTAAAGGTTTCAAAGAATGGCCGGTTGGTTCAATGAAATATAAGACAGCGTGAACTCTTGGATCGTCCAAATTGTTGATATTTCTTGAAATTTTGTTTTCACAATCCAAATACTCGTCATATCTGCTTTCAATTTCTTGCAAGATCGGCTTCCACGAATCGGTATTGTTGATTGCAGATCCAAACCCAGGTGTATCAATCACACACAATTTCAAAGTAACCCCATTTTCCTCCAAATTTGCTGTCACAGATTCAATACGAACGTGATTTGTTCCTTGTTGGGGTTGCTTTTGCTGCTGGTTGTGGTCAGCATTATGCAAGCTATCGTTCAATGTAATATTTTCCAATTTTTGTGCCAATTCAAGTTCAACATCACCGCTGGCACCATTGTTTACAGAAAACAAACTTTTGTTGAAAAGGGTGTTGATCAAAGTCGATTTCCCCAAGCCTTGTTTACCAACACACAACAAATTCAATTGAAATCCATTCTTAATCGATCTTCTATGCCACTGTTTAGGCAAATTGGCAAACCCAACGTATCCATTAATTTTTTTCTTGATGATTTTGATTTCTGGTTGCTCAGGAATCTTTTGCCCATAATCTGGTAACAATGTGTTTGAAGACTCATTCACTTGTGTACTGGCTTCTGGAGAACCCGTGGATGACGATTGAGGTGCTGGAAGTCCTGATTCATGCTCTAAACCAGGTTCCTGTTTGACAATGACTGTCTCTGTGGTTTCTTGTTTGATAACCGTTTTTGGTGGATCAGCAACTACAGACATTTGTTTTTAACTTGGTGCTTTGATGATTTCAGCTTTTTATGTTGAACTTTTTGACCAAGAGTGTTTTTTTGTTTTTTGTTTTTTTTTTCACAAAGCTTAAAAGTTGAAACATGCCACCACTCATCAGCTGAAAGAACAAGACAATGATGAACCAAGAATGAAATGATCCTTATTTGTTCAACCCCAAAAGACGCTCCAAATAACGAAGAAACCTAATACTTTGTTAACAACAAAAACACAGAAATTTTGCGAAAACACAAAAAAAATGCAAAACCACAATAATCTGGTTTCGTGTGCACAAAGCCGTTTTSTGCAAGGATCTCTCATTATATTTGAAGAGCTAGAGGTATTTATTATTCCTAAACAGGCAATCGAAAAAAAAAAAAAATGAAATAAAAAATGAAATAAAAAATAAAGTTTAAGAAATATTTTGGGTCATGTGACACTTTTAGTGATGTTGACTTTATTAGATTTGAAGTGCTGATGCATCGGGCGTCAGGAAACGTCGGCGAAAGCAAGATTAAAAGTCACCGTACAGAAAGAGAACAAATACTTTTATAAACAAGAGTTTACTATTCCCTCTCCCAAACATGCCAAAGAAAAGCATCATATACCCTCTATAGGCAGTCTGCAGTGTTAAATTGTCTAGCTAGAATACAGCTCAAAATTTATACCAACCCGCTAAAAGATTTAAAAAATTGTATTTGTGAAGTGACAAGCTTATCATACGGATATGAACTCTAAGCAAGCTCTCTACTACCGGAACCTCGGCAAAGGCCAGCCTGGTTGAGAAATGCTCTTAGTGATGCTGGACAATAATCAACTGYTTAAACCAACGCAACATCTCTTGGATCTCACGTAGTGCAACTTCAAAGGTCTTGATAAAATAGACTYCGCACCTTTGAAAAGGCGGGATGTGTCAATGTTGAGATCATTTTCTCAAACGATGTGTTGCACCATCGTGAAACGCGCTCATCTTCAGGCTCCAACAAAKGTRTTTTAAWAGCGCTTGACGCTTACACAAGCGGGCTAAAACAACGGAATTTCACTTACACATTGTGATCTACACACTGCCCGATTGCTAAAAGCACTTTATAATGTTTGCTTTCAAACAGATACTTTGAAGTCAAAAATGGCTGCGGCACGGCGTTACGGATCCAATTTTTGCGCAATCTCCATTAGATATAGAAAACTCTGTCTTGGGCTCACAAGGTCTCGATTTTGAATGGTTTTTATAAAAGTGCTCGGCCATTTTGCTATTTTGGACGCACAGCAGCCACTGTTATGCCTTGTCTTGCCCGTTTTGTKTGTTTAAGCATATGTTTTCGACAGTTTCAGAGACAACACGGTCAGGAACTGCTTTTAATGCATAAATATTAAAGAGGTGTAAAGTATTAAGAATTCTTAATCTAGGTACGTATTCTCCATAAGRGTTAACCTGTCTTTGCTTAGCACAGCCGCATTAACAATTTGATAAACATATTTTCCAAACTTTGAGCCCGGACGTGTTTTGCAAACCTTAAAATTGGCTATGCTACTTGTTTGCTAGAACATRTTTTTTGGCATAATAAAAAGGAAAAAGGAGAAACACGCGACAACGATATTTMACGCGTGTTAAACACAAATTGATGTTTTCATTCTCTTCGTATATCTCGACACACAAATGAGCAAATCCTTAGACAAAGACCACGTATTATACTCAGAGGAAACGGCTATCAGGCATTGTTACAAGTAGTTTGTGTATAAGACCTAGAGAACATTAAAAAGAATGAGCAAAACAGAAAGGGAAATGAATCAACTTTTGGTTGAGGCCACCAAATATTACAAAAACGACCAATTTGAAGAAAGTTGCAATGTTTTCAGCGAACTAAATGAGTTGTACTATGCAACAAATAATGACAACAACCCRTACTACTTGTTTTTGTACGGAAGAAGTCTTTACCATTTGGCTGTTGAGTCCAGTGATGTTTTTGGCGGGACTGGTGCCAGGGGCGAAGAAGGTGACGAAGAAGATGAAGAAGACGAGAAGGAAGAAGGAACACAGAAGAAGAARAATGACACGAAAAGTACGTTGTATCAGTTTGGTGAAGAAGTAGAGGAGGAAGAGGAGGAAGAGGAGGAAGAGGAGGAAGAGGAGGAAGAGGAAGAAGCTGGGGCAGAGAAAAAGGAAACAAACGAAAAAGAARAAGRGGAAGRAGAGGAGGAAGAAGAGGAGGAAGGAGAGGAGGAAGAAGAAAAAGTGGAAGACGGCCATGAAGATCAAGAAGAGGACAGTGATGGCAATGATTTTGAAAACGCATGGAGCGTGTTGGAGATTTCAAGGGCAATGTACGAAGAACAGTTGCAACAAGCCCAAGCCAGTGAAGACGTGAAACTTGTTAAAGACCTTAAATTGCAACTTTCAGAAAACTACGATGTTCTTGGGCTTGTTTCATTGGAGATGGAAAATTTTAAACAGAGCAAAGACGATTTTGTGAAATGCTTGCAATACAGAGAAGATGTTTACCAGCAAGTTGATCCAACCAACAGATTGATCATTGAAGCCAATTATAAACTCGGGATAGCGTTGGAAAACGACCCGTTGGAATACAAAGAATGTGAAAAATACATGAAGAAAGTCATAAACTTGTTGGAAACAAGAATCAAAGAGGGCAATGGAGAGCCAGACGACAGCGACTTGGTCAAGGACTTGAAAGAGAAGTTGGAAGAGATCAAGGCAAACAATATTGAAAAYGAAAACATGGAAGTGAAGCAGTTACAAGCAATGAAAGCCTTGCTTGGAGGGGCTGTCTCGGGCCACTCAAACTCCGGCACTGAACAAAAAGTGAATGACTTGACCAGCATGATTGTGAAGAAGGGCAAGAAACCAGACACAAAAAAGAGATCTCTGTCTACGGAGGATGAAGAAGCGGACTTAAAAAGAGCCAAGAAGTGAAGTGTCAATGTATATATATATATTGCTGACCGTGTATCGTTGTATAGATAAAAGAAATGTTCTTACGACCTGGCACTGATATAAAGGTTTTTGCACGTGAAATTCAGTACCGGTCACCCGGTTCGTAACCTTATTTTTTTTTTATCTTTTTTTTGTATTTTCAATTATTTTTATTGTCGTTCTCGTAGGGGAAGCCTTGATTACGAGGGGGAGCAAAACACATCAAGTTTTATTCACCGATATAGTCTAGTATATTCATAGATTGGGAACTTTAGCACCCCATATAAGCACAAACCAAAACTCAACAAACCACATAGACACCACCTTGTTTTTTTTGCCCTTTGTCATGAATTTACAACTTATCTGGTTTATCGGACATTGTTTCACTCTACTTGGAACCATATTTTTCATATTGAGTGGGTTCAGTTCCTATTCAAGTTATACATTTCTTTATACTGGTGTTATTTTATCCTTTGGTATCCAACTATACCAGCAATATTTCAAACAATTGATTAAATCTACACCTAGTTCTCAAGACAAAACCAGTACCACTACCTCCCGTTTTGCTCGCGGTCGCATTGTAATTAGAGATGTCAATTTCCCATATTTCACCATGGCCCTTATTTGGCTAATCACCCCAATTACCGGTTTGGGTGTTTTCCCTTATGCCATCTTTTCTGTATTTCACGCATTGACCTACATCAAAAACGTTTTACTTCCTCAGCGTTTTCCACATTTGAACAAATATGCTCCATACATTAACGCTTTTTTGCAAAGATACCAGGACCTGAGCATGACACTTAGTGCGAACTTTGAAGTGTACTGTTTATTACTTTTAATTGTGAAGAACCTGATGTTTTGGAATTGGTCCGTAGTGAAAACCGTGCAGTTTGTTGGATATGTCCTTTTTATCAAGTTGAGACTAGAATCGTCCAAAGTTTTGGTCAGTGCGTTTGCCCATTTGGGATTTCAGTTTGAAACGTTTTTGGCTCGCACACAACAACAAAACCCAACAAACAATTTTATTCATCACATCAAGAATTACTACATCACGTTGAAAATGCGTTGCAAAAACTTTAACGCTTTCAACTTGACAAACTACCTTGCAGGCCCACCACCACAAGCGTCGTCATCGTCATCGACACCAAGCAACGAACGTAAACAGAGATAAAGAGTGTTTGCACTGTTTTGACTTTACAATGGACGTATACTCCCACTACTCATACTCCCACTACTCATACTCCCACTACTCATACTACTTGGACGTATCTCTTGTATGTATGCAAGTATATGTAGGTATATATGTCTGTATTCATATGTGTATATACTAACAATATGGTGTATTTCTTTAATAGCTTTTATTATTGGTAATTTCATTAGTAGGCAAATAGTACTCGTACTATTTTCACTATAGGAGCGTCATGTCACTCTCGGTGTTCGGTCTACTTGGTCTACTTGGTCTACTTGGTCTACTTGGTCTACTTCGGTATAACTCATCATTTTAAACAGTTTCTCGGACTATTCCATACTCATCATCATTACATATCACCACACGTACAATTTTTCCCCCGTGTCATATTAAACCCAATAGAACCTTCTAGAACATTGCAGTGAATTTTATTTATATGGCGGTGTATTTGAGTCTTAACTCGGGTTGATCATATGGACAGACGCACAAAACGTCACGACGCACAGTAATATGACAAACAAAAAAGCTACTATGATTATTATTATTATTATTATTATTATTATTATTATTATTATTATTATTATTAGTATGAGTACAGAGAGAACTATTAGAAGTAGCTAGAACTCTCTGGAAAAAAAAAATAAAAAAAATAAAATAAATAATAACGACCATCATCAATGAACAAATAAAACACATACATAGAAGGAAAGAGAGAAAAAAAAAAAAAGGTTCGAATAAATTCTATGAAATTCCATTTGCACAATTAATACCTTTGACATAATAAAAATAAGTCAATTGTTCAAATTTTGAAAATAACAGAATTGATCATATATAAACCAATGGGATGTAAACTCAATTCCTTTTCTCAATCACTATCTCTCTCTCTCTCTCTCTCTCTATCTCTTCTAACTTAAACAAAGAAAACAGATAAAAAAAACCAGAACAGTTTAATTTATTAGACTAATTACGAATAATAAAAAAACAAAAACAAATAAATAACAATAAATATGGCCCCTGCTGTTGGTATTGATTTAGGTACAACCTACTCCTGTGTTGCTCATTTTGCAAACGACAGAGTTGAAATTATTGCAAACGACCAAGGTAACAGAACCACTCCATCTTACGTTGCTTTCACTGATAGCGAAAGATTGATTGGTGATGCTGCTAAAAATCAAGCTGCTATGAACCCAAGCAACACTGTTTTTGATGCTAAAAGATTGATTGGTAGAAACTTTTCTGATGAAGAAGTTCAATCTGATATGAAACATTTCCCATTCAAAATCATTGAAGCTAATGGGAAACCAAAAATTCAAGTTGAATACAAAGGTGAAACCAAATCTTTTACTCCAGAAGAAATTTCTTCTATGATTTTGGGTAAAATGAAAGAAACTGCTGAAGCTTATTTGGGTTCCAAAATTAACGATGCTGTTGTTACTGTTCCAGCTTATTTCAACGATTCTCAAAGACAAGCTACTAAAGATGCCGGTACCATTGCTGGTTTGAACGTTTTAAGAATCATTAACGAACCTACTGCCGCTGCTATTGCTTACGGTTTGGATAAAAAAGATTCCGGTGCTGGTGAACACAATGTTTTGATTTTCGATTTGGGTGGTGGTACTTTTGATGTTTCTCTATTGACCATTGAAGATGGTATTTTTGAAGTTAAAGCTACTGCTGGTGATACTCATTTGGGTGGTGAAGATTTCGATAACAGATTGGTTAACCATTTCATTCAAGAATTTAAAAGAAAAAACAAGAAAGATTTGTCTACCAACCAAAGATCTCTGAGAAGATTAAGAACTGCTTGTGAAAGAGCTAAAAGAACTTTGTCTTCTTCTGCTCAAACTTCTATTGAAATTGATTCTTTGTATGAAGGTGTTGATTTCTACACTTCTATTACAAGAGCCAGATTTGAAGAATTGTGTGCTGATTTGTTCAGATCCACTTTGGATCCAGTCGAAAAAGTTTTGAGAGATTCTAAAATCGACAAATCCGCTGTTCACGAAATTGTTTTGGTTGGTGGTTCTACTAGAATTCCAAAAGTCCAAAAATTGGTTTCTGATTTCTTCAACGGTAAAGAACCAAACAGATCTATTAACCCAGATGAAGCTGTTGCTTACGGTGCTGCTGTTCAAGCTGCTATTTTGACTGGTGACACCTCTTCTAAAACTCAAGATCTATTGTTGTTGGATGTCACTCCATTGTCTCTAGGTATTGAAACTTTGGGTGGTGCTTTCACCAAATTGATTCCAAGAAACTCTACCATTCCAACCAAAAAATCTGAAACTTTCTCCACTGCTGTTGATAACCAACCAGGTGTTCTGATCCAAGTTTTCGAAGGTGAAAGAGCAAGAACAAAAGATAACAACTTGTTGGGTAAATTCGACTTGTCTGGTATTCCACCAGCCGCCAGAGGTGTTCCTCAAATCGAAGTTACTTTTGATATTGATGCCAATGGTATTTTGAACGTTTCTGCTGTTGAAAAAGGTACTGGTAAATCTGAAAAAATCACCATCACTAACGACAAAGGTAGATTGTCTCAAGAAGATATTGACAGAATGGTTAACGAAGCTGAAAAATTCAAAGATGATGACGAAAAGGAATCCAAGAGAATTGCTGCTAAAAACCAATTGGAATCCATGACTTACTCTTTGAAAAACACTTTGTCTGAAGCTGGTGACAAATTGGATGCCGCTGACAAAGAAACTTTGGAAAAGAAATGTTCTGAAGTCATTGAATGGTTGGACGCTAACACTACTGCCACTGAAGAAGAATACACTGACAAACAAAAAGAATTGCAAGAAGTCTCCAACCCAATCATGTCTAAACTATACGCTGCTGGTGGTGCTCCAGGTGCTGCTCCAGGTGCCGGTGCTCCAGGTGCYGGTGCCCCAGGTGCTGAAGCTGAAGGTCCAACTGTTGAAGAAGTTGATGACTTGGATTAATCCAATCCCTAGCTAGGAATGAACTTTAGCGAGTGGATTGTTTTATATCTTCAAAAATGAGTATTGATGATTTTTAGGAGTTGCAATAATACTTTTTTTAATATATACATGTCTACACATATATATATATATATTAGTTATACATAAATTTTATACGACTTAATATCCTGTTTATTACGATTAAATGCTGAGCTCGAAAGTAGCAAAATGTATATATATATACGCTGAACACCACTACATGAGCGTTCAAGAGTGTATAAGCTTGCTCCAAAGCACTACTACACAAGCTTCGCCGAGAAAAGACAATCTACGTAACCACATAGTGTAAAATACTAGGCTGTTACAAATTGAATGGTGAAGTAGAACTGACACTAGATTTTTTGCAAATGTTTCAGACTTTTAAAAAAACAATAAAAAAGAGACACATCCAAAATGTGCTCAACATGCATCACTTGGGTCTCTGTCAACAATGCATATACCATGTTCTTTATTGAGCTGTTTAAATTTTTTACATACTTGTTAGTTGCCTAGCTATCATCAAAACAATCGTTTTATTTGCTAATGTTATTTGTTATTTTTACACACGTGACTCCCAAAATATGATAGGCAAATTGGTTCGAATACCTGACGTAATAAAGTATTATCGAAACAGTACACCCGCAAGGGTTGCTCAAATAAACTTTCGACATTTGCCAGAATGTATGCAATCTTTTGAAACAACATCACAAACCCCACAAATCCAATAATCTATTTCAAACTTTTCTGATATATTTCCCAAGTGACCCCCTTTTCTGGATCTCTCAAATACATAAATTTCACTCCGTACTTTTCCACATCCTTGTTTCTGCTTTCGTCGTCATACAGCACAATAGAATAATCCTGCAGAGTTTGGGACTTTGATGGGTATATCTCTTTCAACCCGTTTCTGATATGGTTGACTTTCGACATTTCACCCCATTGGCAATCGTCAAACAGTTCAAACATGGTGTGCTTTTCGTTTGTCTCTGGGTCAACAACAATAAACTTCTTAAGCATGGCAATAGCAATATCAGGTGCCCATGTTCTAGAAGCACTCAGCAGCTTCACGTTGTTTTTTTTCAGGTCAAGTAAGATTTTGAAAACGTCTTTGAACGGAGAAATCTCAAAACCGTGCGAGTCCACCAGTGTTCTGATCTCACCATTGGACGACTTGACCGGTGAGAATGGTGGGTTGATATGTGTATCACAGTAACATGGCCAAATTGTGTAATCTAAATCAAACACTGCAATGTCTGGGTATCCCATTGTTGGCTTTTTCTTTGTGGGTTGTTTTGTTTTGGCGGATTGAGTTCATCTCCCTTTTAAATAAGCAGCTAACACACTCACAACCTCAAGAACTAAGGACCTTAGATCTGTCAAAAGATTTGGCCCTTTGTATGCACACACCAGTGTAAGAACGGAAAAAAAATGAGAAAGCAAAAAAAATAAAAAAAAACGCTCAGCCATGTGACCTAAATTGTAGTTACTAGAATAGTTAAAAAAATATGGTTCCTAGCAGGATCGAACTGCTGATCCCCGCGTTATTAGCACGATGCCTTAACCAACTGGGCCAAGGAACCGAATTTGTTACCCACATAGAATTGAGAGTCCTTGTGATTGCATTGTAAGTTAATTAGCTTGCCTACCAGCACTATCAAAACTCTGCTATCCTGATGTGTTTGGAATTGGAATAATGAAAGCAGATGCAGAAAGCTACATCAAAATACGCTTGAGCATAGGCCCTCCTATCATGTACAATTTGATGCGTATTGTTATTTTATTTTTTTACCAGTTTTGTTTATTTTTTAATGGGATAAAAATGTCTTGAAGAGAACCTACCTTGATGAAAAAAGTACTAAAAATTAGTACCCCAAAATAAACAAAGTGAACAAAGTGAACAAAGACAAGCAGCATTCAATGCCTGAGGTCCTCCACACTTTACGCCGTTCCAAGCTTCGATAGGCATATTCTGCGTTTGCTTCCCCCCTTTAAGCTATCACTCTGCTTTTTTTTTTTTTTTTGCAAAACAGGAGTTATCAATGCTGTGAGCTGGAATATTACTTTTGATTTTAATATCATTATATACTTGTATACATGCACGAACTACTCAATAAATATAGAAGGAAGGGTTTTTGAAGGATTGGTTAATAAATAAGGAAAACAATAAAGCAATTTTTAAAAAAGGGTTTTCGAGGAGCGGTATAATATAAGTGCTCTCCATTGATTGTGTGTACAAGCCTGTTTAAAACAGACTACTTGCTACGCTTGCTAAGCTTGCTACGCTTGCTAAGCTTGCTACGCTTGCTAAGCTTGCTACGCTTGCTAAGCTTGCTACGCTTGCTAAGCTTGCTACGCTTGCTAAGCTTGCTACGCTTGCTAAGCTTGCTACGCTTGCTCACAACCCTCAATCCCATGAATCCACCTTCATCGTACCCTTTTCCCTCAAGTTCTCATAAACTTTGAAGCAGTTTTTCAAATAATGAGGTTCATGCATACTTTTCGTTTTATTACATTCAAACTCTGCTTTGGCTACGTAGTCCAGCAACATATCTTTGTAATCTGGATGCGAACATTGGTTGATGATTTCTCTTGATCTTTCTCTTGGACTCAACCCTCTTAGATCGGCCAACCCTTGTTCTGTAACCAAAATATCCAAATCGTGTTCTGTTTGATCCACATGGGAAGCAAATGGAACCACAGTACTGATCCCTGTTGGATCTGTTTTTGTTGGTCTTGCACTTGGTGCATGCATGATGGACAATTTTGCATTTCTCAAAAAATCAGCAGACCCACCAATCCCATGCAACATTTTGGAACCAGCAACGTTTGTTGAATTTGCGTGCCCGTAGATATCAAATTCTACAGGAGTATTCATTGCAATTAGTCCCAATCTTCTGATGATTTCTGGATTGTTGGAAACGACTTGAGATCTCAAGCACAATTTTTGACTGAAATCGTCCCAGTTATTAAAGAATTTTTCAAATCCCTTTTCAGTCAATCTAATGGAAGTCGAAGTTGCATAGTCTAAAGACCCGTTTTCGAACAATTCCAAGAAAGAATCTTGCAAGACTTCGGTCCACACGTTTAAATGTTTGAAATCTCCATCCACCAAACCTTCAATAACGGCATTGGCAATGTTTCCGATCCCACTTTGCAAAGGATGCAAATTTTCTGGTAATCTTCCGTATTTGATTTCATTTTTAAAGAAATCCACCAAATGACCAGCAATTTTTTTAGATTTTTCATCACTTGGGGTATTTGGTGGGACTTTATCCTTTATTTTACTTTCCACAATGGCAATGACTTTGTTTGGATCTACTGGAATACCKGTAAGACCAGATTTTTGATCAACTTGAGTGTACAGGTATGGTTTTTTATATGGAGGCAATTCCGGCATGTCGATATCGTGCAATCCTTCAAAACTTGGAATGGCAGTGTTCAATTCAACAATAACGTTTTTCGAACAAGAAATAAACTCCGGAGACCCACCAACACTTGGTCCAGGAACAATAGACCCGTCTTCCTTGATGGCTGTGGCYTCGATAATAGTGTAATCCAAGATTTCTCTTGGATTCAAGATTTTGTCTTTTGGAGAGTAGAACCCATAGGTCAGGTCCTGAGGGAACATGGACAAATGTTTGTCGAAAAACTGCATGTCTCCGGAGTTGATTCTTGCGGCAATTGGTTTCCCCACTTGATGCGGAGCTCTTTTAATGATCATGTTGTTTGTGGCCCATCTACTCTCTTCCGCACCGGCACTTGCCCCAACAAACAAGTTGAATCTCAACTTTCCTTGCAAGTTATTATCTTCAACATGTTGCGCCAAAACATCTGGAACAACTTTTGGGGACCCAACCCCAGTGAACCCAGACCACCCCAACCGGTCTTCGTTTTTAAATAGTGGGATCAAGTCTTTTGGGTTGTTGCAGATTTTAGATAAGTATGGCTTGTATCTGATTCTTTGTTTTAATATGCTGCTCATTTCTGTTTTGTAATTTGAAACTTTATSTTATTAAAATTAGTATTTGGTAAAAGATTAATTTAGTAATAGGAGAATTCGATATTTTTAAAATAYTAAACTGTTTAGTGGAGAAAAAAAGTTGAYTCTTTTCCCTTTGGAGACTTTCTCTYTTTCTCTGTCTTTTTTCTTGGCAATAAGATAGGAAACTAYACAGGTCTTATAAAGTACAAATTCTTAAGTTCCMATCGCATTCATATATTCAAATATTTCGATGAATGAGCAAGATTGTAACAACTCTTTATATATTATATGCGCACYCTTCTTCAATTAACCCCTGTCGAGTCAATACAAACTCAATTTCATCACTTTTTAAGTTGTTAATCTTAGATTCTCAACCAATCAGGTAAATTTCGGAGGAAAGGAAAAGGGCAAAGGGATATGCGTGGAATAATACCATATTGTCTATCTGACATTGAMCAAAAAAATAAAAAAATAAATAGCACTCTATATAATAAAATACAAAACAAGGAAACAGAAAAAAAAAAAAAAAAAACCACTGAACCGGAAATCGGGAAACCGSGATATTTCACAGAAAGGCAAAAAATKAAAAAAAAAGTCATTGTCACATGACTACAAAGAGGCMTACGGGGGAGTTTGWTTGAAAGGGTCAGGTGACACAAATTTGAAYTGTTAAAGGTGTYCTTTTGCTGATTTGGAAGATGTCGGGAGATGTCGGAGGTGGACGGGGTTTATTCWATSSGTTTAAAGGTGTAGATGAGACCCGAACAGAGTGATTGCGCAAACTATGAGAGACAAATGGTTGGAGTTTAAAACCGGTATCTCCGTGAGATTGTCATTTTACTCTACAYCATAGACAGTACCAAAAAAAAAAATAATATAGTGTTTGCTATATACGTTGTTTGTGAAAATGGAAAATACAGTAAAGTTTTCAAAAAACAAAAAWTTTTTTTTTTTTYAATTTAGCTATCGAAAATCTCGTTCCATAACAGTTTTTTCAAATCCTTTGTACTCAGTTGATCTTTGTAGTAATCAAACTTGAAAATCTCTTTTGAAATCACTGTTCCGTTTGGTTCGTCTTTTGGGTCGTGGTAGTTGCTCAAGTATGGGTGCATCAAACACTCGCTTACTGTGAGYCTTTTTGATGGATCAAACTTGAGCATCTTCAACAACAGATCTATGGCCAWGGGGTTGCAGTTTGTGCCAAAGATCTTKACCAAATTTGTTGGGTTCAACCCGCACATCTCCAAGGAGTAGTGGGGCAGGTCTTGCAAAATGTATTGTCTTGCCCTTTTGTTGGGCAACTTCATCAACTCTTCTACCGGTGGTGTCCCCAAAAACTGGAAGATAAGGATCAATTGGCTTTTGTAGTCTTTTCCCGGAAAAATGGGTCTCTTTAGCAATAGCTCGGCCAAGATGCATCCACACGACCAAATGTCAATACTTTTGCTGTACTTGGATGCAGTCAGCATCACTTCTGGAGCACGATACCATCTCGTGGCCACGTACTCTGTCATCAGCATCTTGTCTATTATACTATTCTTGTTGTTGGTGTTACTCGCATTGTTGGCGTTGTCTTCCTCATCAAATCTGGCCAAACCAAAATCGCATATTTTCAAGTCACAATTTGAATTAATTAGCAAATTCGATGGTTTAAGGTCTCTGTGGATGATGTTTGAGCCATGAATGGCTTTTAGACCTCTTAAAATTKGATAGATGAAATATTGAACATGATCGTCACTCAAGTCTTGAGTAGAAATGACTTTGTGCAAGTCTGTTTGCATGTACTCTTGRATGATGTACACCTCGTTGAATTCAGAGAAATTCAACGGTTTTTGGATATTATAAATGGATATGATGTTTTCATGTTCAAAATGTTTTAAGATTTTAATTTCCCTTAAAGTTCTCAAGGCAAACAAAGGTTTTTCAAATGGCTCGATTTTCTTGATTGCAACGGTTTCCCCAGAAGGTTTGTGGATAGCAGAACAAACAACTCCATATGCACCTTGGCCAATGAGAGASTTGATTTGGAAATCCCCAGAAATGTTGAATATAATTCTTGCCATGTGTAACTAAAAACTGTTGATTTAATATATATAACGGATATATCAATATTGGTTGTGTCCAGTGATTCTGATCAGCTGCTTGRCTTTGCTTGGCTTGRCTTTGMTTTGCTTCTTGGAAGTTATGCTCTCTACATTGATTGCAAAAGCTGGTCAAATTTATYGCTCATGAKCTTGTCTCCCCGGTTTATATAMAACYCCAGGRAAAAAAATTCCATCTTCCAGATGAAACAGGACTACATGAAACATGYCTTGTATCGAATATTTTGCAAACTCATCAGCTTTAAACAAATCATCCGCTCAACCTGACATCTTTTTTGTAAACCTCAAAAAGTGWCATTGCTGTGAAATGCCGTAGAGACCAGATCATCAGGAACAAGAAGAAATGATCAAAAGTTTTGGTACGAGTTAGATCGAGGTAGAAGACAGTAAATRRAAAGGACTTTGCAAAGCAAAAATAGAAAAAGCCAAAAAATAAAATAAAAMTAGATCAACATATAGAGTTGAGGATGTGTTGGTGTACTTTGACCTAGCATTYGGTGCAAAAATGTGCATGAATTCAATAGTACAGACAGTTTCAAATGGTGTTKGCATATATGCCAAAAASCATCGCTAGACCGAGAAGCTGTGATAGCAAGCTGTGTTCGGGGTTATGCAATTTAYACTCCTCTTTCGGACATTCAAATCTGRATGCTGYGCGGTTAAAAAAAAAMAAACTTAAAAAAACCTAAAAAAAAAAAAAAGAAGCTCACCACTGTTCAAAGGTTTTCAGCAGTGATCATATATAACYCYTCCCCTTTCAATACTAATGCAAAAGGTTATTGAAAAGTACGGCCAAAAGACACCTAAAAACATGATGAACAAAACAGYCTCACCTTTGGTTTACGAACTGGTAACGAAAGAAGGCGATTTTGAGAAAAACACAGATCCAACAGATACGAGCATAGTTGCATTTACAAACTCAGCAACATTGCTTTTCGCGGGTCAAAAAAATAGAGTGATTATCTCTAACGACAACGGTTTGCATTGGGAAACCGTTYTAAAATTTGAAACTCCAAAAGTAAATGATCCAAGCAATTTCTTGAACAAGTACATCCAATTGGATGCTGTCTACACAGACAAAAGAGCGTTTTTTTTYCCGCAAAATGAAACCCATAACCTGCGTGCATGCTGCACTAATGACATTGGGCGTACATGGGTAACATTCAATTTGCAAWTTGCAGTAGAAAAACATTTTTATGATTTCTCAGTTTCAAAAACTCCATCGCAAAGGGCATCATTTGTGAGACTGGTCAGGATCAGAAGCTCTCCGATAAACAACAAACATCTTTTAGCCTCAGTCTCACTGAATAACGATGACAAGTGCAATACTTTTAATATTGATTTTTTGAGTTTGGATTTTGGTCAGAGTTGGGTGCCTGTCATGCCAATCAAAAGTATTGCCTTTGAAAAACACATATATTCGATCAAGTGTTTTTTTGGACAAAAATCAGATGAGCTTTTTTGTTTGCTTCTCAAGGAAGAGCCATTAAGCTGTCAAGATAAAACTAACAATGAAGAGAGTCCAGAAGATCAAAAGTGCACTGAGTCTGGAAAGCTTTATTATAGCACAGACTTGGGAAACACATGGAGTTTGCAGGAAGATCTAAAAAACRAGAGTGTTGTGGACATTGATATTAAGGGAAATTTTGTCGTTGCGTATGTTCCAGAGAAAAATATTGACGTTTGGACTTGTACGCACATATACATTTCGAATGATTTTGGCAAAAGCTTCCGAAAGCCAAAATATATGGGTTTGTCCAATGACGYTTCTCAAAACCAAAATCCGTACATAAMAGGTGCAGATTTTACAAACGATGTCATGGTGCTAAACACTTCCAAGGGTAAGACGTGGATCGSTGACTATACAAGCTTGCAATTTTTTCTGCCGAAAGAATGTGGCACTCAAAAAGATGAGATATTTTTGGTGCACAATTTGTGCAATCAGCCCCATACTTTGCTGTTMATTACACATCGTGTACAAGCAAGAATAGCAAGTCAGGGAAATTTTATGCAAAGTTTYAMCATTGAAGATACGAAAATCTCGTTTGACGATGGGAAATCGTGGACTGCAATAAACTTGAATCCTTTRCACGACTCGAAAAAAAATGGTTTCAAAGAAAACTTTTGTGATATAGACTCTTATAAGTTCAAGGCAACTGRWSTTCCCGCTTTGAGCTCTTTCGCACACGAGCCTTTGGATATCTTTACTTTGGCTGGTTACTTGGTCAGAAAAGATCCAAAAGTGAACGGGTTTCCTTCTGTGGGGTGTACTWTTGTCACACAAAATGGAGGAAGGACATTTGATYTCTCGTTAGATGTTCCATTGCATGTTTCAATTGGARATTCTGGTAATATTTTCCTGGGTTTCAATTCCACCAGGAATGGTTCAAACAACAAGGAGGCTAAAAATAAACTTTATTACTCTCTAAATCAGGGTCATTCGTGGGATTGCCTTTTGTTAGCCGGAAATGTTGAGGTTGTGGACGTGTTCGCGTTAGAAGAAGATGGCTCTGGGTTCCAATTTTTGGTTTGCACGTACACCACTTCTTCATCCGAAGATGCTTCCTACAAAAAATATTTTGTGGTTGACTTTTCTACAGTTGGCTGAATAGCTGATCAGCAMCAATACAGTGATTCTTTAATTCTAGTTTTGTTCTTATTTCGTGTATAACATTCTTGGTTTTGGCAGGAATTTGCCATTTGTTTTGTTTACTTACAGCTTAATCCGCAAAAAGATCACGAGACGCATTGTCGCGTAAAGTCTGGAAAATATGCTCAGATCTGTTCCTTTTTTATATTTGGTTGCAACTGTTTCAACTGCTGCTAAAATCAGGAAAACTTGGAGGTTTCGTTGCTTATTTAATAAAAAACAAAAGCCAGTCGATGTAAACGCAACTGGTTAGGAAGAAATGAGTTTGCAAAGCACAGAGGCAGTGCTATCGATCATATACATATGTTACTGTATTTTGCATGCAAAATCTGCTGAGCTGAAAACTGAAGACCTCAAAAGAAATGATCCGCTTACCCAAAGCTTACACGTCAAGCAGCGCGAAAAAGTACCAAAGAATGAACCACCGTATTCAATTGAAGAGATTCAGCAGAGGAAGAAATTACCAAATGAGCTTCAAGACACACCAGAGCAACTCGAGGAGCAACAGGACGAGGACGTTGGTCCGAAAATCCACATACTAAATCCAGCACTTGATCCTACCGGCAAAACAAGAAAACCAGCTTGCGCTAGAGAGTACGTGGTATTTGAGAAGACACCAAACATTTTAGCTGTGGGCAAAGATAAAACGATCCAGCTTTCCACAGATTTTGGCTCAACTTGGCACAGTTTGCCAGGCTGGTCCGAGAACATGTTAGGACAGCTCTCTTTGTTTCCTATTCAAATGCAGCAAGACACAGTATATAAACCAGCCAGGGCGTATTTATTCTCAAAGCAAATGCAAAACTCAGTTGTGTTTTTTACCGACGATGCTGGTGAAACATGGGCTCAGTGGAATTTGGACTCTCTTCGAAAACTGGTTTTAGAGGTTTTTTCTTCTTTCAGCCTGCACGGAATCATTGAGATTGATGAGATCAAAAGTTCGGCAGCAAGCAAAAATGTGTTTATGATCTCTATCCATGTACAAGACATAAATGTTGCACTTGATTCATCCCTGCAATTCCTTAGCGTTGATCATGGCCTGACTTGGAAATTACTTGGACCGGCAGATACTGCAAACATGGAAAAAAGTATGTACATTTCTACAACATGTGAGTTTGTCAACAGTC
The DNA here is from genome assembly GCA_001747045.1 of Hanseniaspora osmophila. Lineage (NCBI taxonomy): Eukaryota > Fungi > Ascomycota > Saccharomycetes > Saccharomycodales > Saccharomycodaceae > Hanseniaspora > Hanseniaspora osmophila. Next base: position 546,571 of record LPNM01000003.1, on the reverse strand, counting down.
TGGGAAATCATTACATTAAGAGCGAGAGCATACTTGTTTTTTTGGTTAATGAAAAAACCATTGGAAAAATGGAGCAAATCTCTGGCACGAAATCATTTATTGAGCAAGCAGGGAAATTGCACATTAGTTATGACTTGGGAAAGACATGGTGCCTAGTTGATGACCTACAGGACGAATTTGTTACCCATGTAAAAGTTACTGATTTGTACTTATTTGCAATCACTGTTCCATCCAARGATACTAAMGGCACTTTGTCAAAYTTGTATGTGTCTAACAATGGAGGGCAAAATTTTCAAAAAATTGAATTTGACATTAATATACCTGAACCATGCACCTTGGACACATTACTCCCGATCAATATTCAAGTCAATGGTTTTATTGTTGTTATTTATCAACAAGTAACAGTAGAATTAACGAATAAATGTGGCAACACACACGAATTGCATAAATCCCAATTTACATTCATGAGCGACTCAACAGGTTTAAATTATTATTTAATAGACCAGTTGCTAGACGAAAAACCAAGCAGCAATTTACGGGTTCAGCGAACAATATACAATATCCCGCGCTGCCAAAAAACGTTTATGCTCTTCTCACAATACGTTCTGAATGACCAAGTGTGCGAAATGTTTGCCACAAAAGTTTCATACGATTATGGAGCATCTTGGTGTGATGTCAAGATTAAATTTCCAAAAAGAACCACCACTGCAAACTTGCCCAACAGCAAGGGTACTTTGAAATTATTCGCACCTTTTCCACATGTGGAAAACGGGGGTTCACCACTCTCACAAACCTTTGCTTTGAATGCGCTCGTTTCTACTGAAACTTGCACGCAACTCAACGACAAAACTGACTTGAGCACTTTTATGACAAGAGATGGCGGAGAGTCATTTGAGCTGTCAATGGAAGTTCCTAGCAAAATAATTACCGGGACTTGCGGCAAAATCATGATGGCTATCCCACARCTTCTGCAAGCTAGTGATAAATCCATTTCCGAAATTTATTACTCCTTCAATCAGGGAAGATCATGGGAAAGCTACGAGCTCAACCTTCAATTCATTCCTGCCAAAGTAACGGCGTTATATGCTGGTGAATCCGAATCACGGTTCTTGTTCAGTGGCAGAGCTTATGCCGTTGGTGATTGGGGAAAAGAGCCACAGAAACAGAATACCAGCGATCTTGATTTTATWATAGATTTTTCAAGCATGTGTAGCCCTGTTTCAATGGGATAAGGTCCTGGGATTTCATCATTGTATCTACTCACAGCGTACTGTCACCGCTGGTATGAATAAGCGTAGATATCCATCATTAACACACTAGCAAACTTATATAATGCCAAGAAATTTTGACTTTTATACGATATTTTCTGTGATTATGTTTAATTTGATGGGAATGATTAGCATTCTATCTATTTACATGTATTATAAACAGGATTGGCTTTGTTTTTCTCTTTTTTTTTTTTTTTGTTTTTTTTCTCTTTTTTTTTTTAACATTTCCTCCTCCTATTTGTTTCGGGCTTTGTTCAAATTTTGCTCAAATTTCTAAAAAAAGCATTCAAGGATGCAAAAAAGGAAATTACTAAAGTGAATAAAAAACATTTGATTGATAGGTTTTGATCCCACTAATTGAAAGGTTATTACAGTGTGTGCTTTTGAGTATTAAAGTCTTTTTGAACAAAATAACAGATTTCTTGGTTCAACTGAATATCATTTACTAGGAACCAGTCAACCACATAAAAAGCAAAGGATCGAGAAATCAAGCAAACCAAAACAAATATGATAATTAGAGGCGTTTATGCATGGAGTATCTGTGTTTACATACTCTCGCGCATTACAGGAATCTCTGCGGACACGAGYGAGCCGTTCAAACCAAAACTATATCCAATTGACGCCAAGCCAGATAAAGCACCTCCATCGAACTCTTTTTATGTTTTTCAAGATTTAATCAGATTTGACGACACACCCAATTTGCTATTTGTTGATGCAGATGCCAAAGTCAAGTTTTCGGAAAACTACGGGGCTGACTGGAAACTTGCAACTGGGTTGGATTCTTTGTATGATGAAAGAAAAGATAAAGAAAACAATTACGAGTCTTTCCCCTACTTATCTCCGGACAGGATTTACAAACATTCCAGAGCATACATCTATCCAAACAGCGAAAAGGGTTATTTTCTATATTTCACAGATGATGCTGGGAAAACTTGGGAAAAATGGGATTTTAGTACTTTGATTGATTCTCAAATTTCTTCATATTTACCATCAAAAGTTCAAAACTTTGAGAAAAAGTCAATTTATTTTTACCATGTGAGAAGTTCCGCTGGCAACGAAAAACATTTGATGGTTACTGTTTCACTATCCGATTACAAGCATGATTATTATGCTTCTTTTGAATGCCTTTCTATCGACTTGGGAAAATCATGGAAGGTTTTGACACCAATACCAAAGTCTGCAATCCAAGGAAATGCTTTTGAGAATGCTTGTGAGTTTGGAAAATCTTCTTCAGAATCAAATGCTAACGATGATGACATTCTTTGTGTTGTAAGCAAYAGACAGGAGCTGGCAAAAGAAGAAGAAAAAAAAGTGGAAGATGAAGCGACCGACAAAGTCACTGGGCAAATGTTTAAAAGTTCAAACATTGGCAAAACCTGGAGTATGATTGATAGTTTGAAAGATGTGAATGTTTTGTATTTTGAGGTAACTGACATATACGTATTCGCCTATGCTTCAAAAGACGCATTCAACCCTTGGTCATCCGTTGATATCTATGTYTCCACAGACAATGCTCAAACATTCAAGAAAGCTGTTATTGCCGGAGAAATTCGCGGTGAGTTTAAAAAAGGATTAATGTCATCCAACTATGTTCAAGTGGTTGATGATATTGTTATACTGCATGTCCAATTAAAACCGGATTCCTCTGATAGCGAAGAYGATTTCTTCCAAATGCCCAAAGAAAAAACATTTATYAGTGACTCCACAGGTTTAACATTTTACTCGTTGGACCATGTGGCTCACGGAAAAGGAGAAGCAATTGATGAKGCTTTTTCGTCAGTGGAGTCTGTGCATGGGTTGAAAGGGACTTTTTACTTGAAAACAAATAAAATTGAGGTCACTCGGTTTGAAGAGRATGGWCAARACMGTATTYATTTCAACTCTACGYTTTTRAGCGATAAAATCTCTTTTGATGATGGTTACTCTTGGTCCAACGTRAAGATCAACGCTGTRAGAGATGAATTATTAAGTAACTGGGATGCCCAATGTGATCCGTCAACCGATAGATCCTGCACCTTTAAATCTTATGGTACGCCATATTATATTAGAGGAAGGGAAACAGCTCTAACGACTCCAGGTATTTTTGCGGTGAATGGGATAGTCACAAAGGGAAACACTTATCTGCATGAAGACAAAAAGGAAATGCAAACATTTATTACAAGAGACGGTGGTTTGTCCTTTGACTTTTGCTTTAACTTTTCTGCCAACATAGTTTATGGTGATTATGGTAACATTTTGGTGGCTATACCTTTCAATGCTGAAAGTGATGGTGATCCAAATGCTGAAATTTATTACTCCTTGGACCAAGGCTATTCTTGGCAAGAATACCAGTTAGATTATGCTTTTGCTCCTATGAACGTGCAGTCCGTGGTGATGGACGGTTCGGGATTCCACTTTTTAGTTGAGGGGTTGCAATACGACAACATTGATGAYAAATACARTYTCAKCAAATCCAAATCCGTCAGATTCATTTTAGACTTTTCTGACGTTTTCGAAGGTTCAMAATGTGATCAGGACAAAGATTTGGAAGTATGGGAACTCAACAACGGGGAATGCATTGATGGTGTCAAGCATAGTTTCAAAAGAAGAAAACAGTTTAGCAAATGCTCCATCAAAACTTTGTTTGAAGATTTGAAAGATGAATCATCTGTCTGCGAGTGTACCGAAAAAGATTTCGAGTGTGCTCCTGGGTTTTTGAGAGACTTTTCAAGCGGTGCCTGCGAGTTAAACTACCAATTATTAGCCAAACAAACCGACATCAGTTGCAAATCTCCAAAAGACAAATTGAAATTACCAACAAGAAGATTGAAAAGCAATRACGTTTGCAAAAACCCTTCGAATGTGAACATTGATATGGAAGAGTATACRTGTGGAGCATTAGGTATCAGTGATGGCGACAGCAAGATTATTGTGTATGAAAATGACAGACTTGACGGAAAACCGCTCACTTACCAGTACTTTGGCTCTTTGAAATCTGACTCTCTTCTTATCCAAACGTCTGCGCATTCTGTTTTTTACTCGACAGACGGTGGTGTTTCGTTGAAAAAATTTGATTCCGSTGGCGAGGACATTGTGGAAGTTATTTTTAATAAGTACAACCGTTCCACTGCTTACATGTTAGGTGCTGAAAACTCACTTTTTGTTACAACTGACAGCGCTTTTGAATTTAACCAGTACAAATCGATTCCGACTGACTCTATTCAGCTAAGATTTCCATTGGATTTCCATGCAAAAGACTCTGATCAGTTTATCTATTATGGTGGAAAAGATTGTGAGTCTTTAAGAGATCCAAATTGCCACGCAGTTGCTTACTATACAAAAGATGGCGGTGCAACCTTTGAAAAACTTTTAGAAAATGCAYTACATTGTGAGTACTCTGGGTCTCTTTTCTCGAAATCTGTTGACGAAAACTTGATTATATGTGAAGTAAGAAAGCCAGGAGATATAACAAGCAGCATTATTTCATCTAAAGATTATTTCAAAAACGATTACAAAGTTTTGTTTGATAGCGCTGTTGGGTTTGCATCTTATTCTGGCTACACTCTTTTTGCTGTCACCACTAAAGACGATGAGTTAGTTGCTTATGTGACCACAGATGGTGAGGAAATCGCTGAAACTAAGATGCCTAAAGTTTTTGAGTCGTTGAAGCAAAAGGCATTCACAGCATTGGGTTCTTCTAATGGCGCCTTGTTTTTCCATTTAACTACAAACCAAGAGAAAGGCAAAGAGTTTGGGGCGTTGATGAAATCGAACTCAAACGGTACTAGCTTTGTCAACTTGGAAAGGGCAGTCAATAGAAACTCGGCTGGTTTTATTGACTTTGAGTATGTCAGTGGCTTAGAAGGGATAATTTTTACCAACATCGTGTCCAATTCTGAAAGACTTGTTGATGGAAAAGACTCTAAAAAAAAGCTAAGATCTCAAATTACGTTCAATGACGGAGCTGAGTTTCGTTACTTAAATGCMCCTCAAAAAGACTCTCAAAATAGAAAGTATTCATGTAATGTTAACGATGTTGCTAAATGCTCTTTGAACTTGCACGGGTTTACTGAAAGAACTGATATCAGAGACACATTTTCTTCAGGTTCAGCAGTGGGTATGATGATTGGTGTTGGTAATGTTGGAGATGAACTAAAACCATTTAATGAGTGTGGCACGTTTATGACTGTGGATGCGGGTGTCACCTGGAAGGAACTCCTAAGCGAGCCTTACCAATGGGAGTATGGTGATAGGGGGTCCATAATTGTCTTGGTGAAAGCGGGGAAAGAAACTGACTCTATTGTTTACTCGGTTGATTCAGGGAAAACGTGGAAAAATTTCAAATTTTCCTCTACCCCAGTGACCGTTTTGGATATTGTGACCCATCCTGTTGATGCCTCGATGAAGTTTTTCTTGCTCGTACAGAATACAAACTCAAATGTTCCAACAACAGTGGCTTTGGATTTCTCAGAAGTGTTTGAAAGACAATGTCACTTTGATTTTGCAGACTCAAAAACTGACGACTACGATTACTTCCCATTGCGTCACCCAGAATCTAAATGCTTGTTCGGGCACGAAGTTGAATATTTGAAAAAGATCAGAGACGACTGTTATATCGGTATGGCGCCATTGAAACAGGCTAACAGAATTACCTCCAATTGTTCTTGTACAAGAGACGATTTTGAATGTGACTACAATTTTTACAGAAGTGACGATGGAACATGTAAATTGGTTGAAGGGTTATCGCCATTAGATCCACTAGAAGTGTGTGCTAAAGACGAGAAACTAGTTGAGTTTTTCATGCCAACGGGATACAGAAAGATCCCGCTTTCAACTTGTCAAGGCGGAAAACAATTAGACAAAAGTTCCTCTGCACCAAAAGCTTGTCCTGGTAAAGAGAAGGAATACAAAGCATTGCATAGTATGGGGTTCATGTCCAAATTTTTTATTTTTGTTATACCATTTTGTGTTATGTTATTTGCGACGTGGTTCGTTTATGATCGTGGGATTAGAAGAAATGGGGGATTTTCAAGATTTGGGGAAATCAGGCTAAATGATGAAGATGACTTGGTTGAGGATACGTTGAGCGATGCCATTGTTAATAGAATTGTCATGTTGGGGGTTGCATCATTCCATGGTTTGAGCTCACTATGGTTTTATGCAAAGAAACCACTAGTTTCCTTGAAAAACAAGGTGACAGGGTTTACCGGTATTTCGCGGATCTCTCAAAACGGTCCAAGATATTCTTCTTTGATACAAGATCAGTTTATGAATGATGCCGACGACTTGTTAAGTGGGCACGATGAAGATGCTGATGATTTAGCTACATTGAACAGCAGCGACATCAATTTTGACATCAACGACGTAGCCAACACTAGCGAGGAAGACACTAATTTTGCGCCGTATTCAGACGGAGAACATGAAGGTGACCAAGAAGAAGAGGAAGAAGATGACGAAGATGAAAGAAACCGCTGATTTGTATTTAATGGTATTTCGAGAAGTAATGACTTTTTATAATTTGAAAGTAAATGAAATTTCATTTATTGTATTCTTGCTGCTTTTGCCCTGGCTGTGTAACACTTTTGAATTTCTCTAAAGCTCAAATACGCATAAAAAACTTTAAGCTCCAACGGAGAGAAAAAAAAAAAAACCAAAAAAACCAAAAAAAACAAAAAAACACAATGCTTGAATCCCAAACTGCTCTACTCTTCATTTTGTTGTACAAGCTGTCAAAAGCATCAAAAAGCAAGATAAAAGACCAATAAAAAWAAAAATAATCTACACTGAGCTTTGCAGGACAATATGAGCAAGGAATGGTGTTATTATGAGTTGAAAATCACGTCACAAAGTCCCTCGTTGGACAAAGAAACTTTAATAGACACAATCACACTGAAACGGTTTATTTCAATGGCTCTACAAAAATATCATGGTTTATTTGGCCAGGGAATAGAGTATAGCATCATGAATCACCACAACCAAACTGCCTTTATCAAGGTATCGCAAATCGACAAATCATGTTTTGCCTCAGCTGTCACTCTTTACGTATCCACCGAAGACCTGTATGATCATCCATTGGTAGCCTTGCTAGAGCAAGAAACAAGCGACATAAAAACTCTTTCTGTTCGGAAAGATGATCAACTTTGGTGGAAAAGGGAGTGCGAAGAAGAAGAAGAAGAAGAAGAAGATGCCATTTGAAAGGTTACGTCCACTGAAAAAACCCGCAAGAAGTGTTTGGGTCCTCTAGATCTGCACCTCTTGGTTTCCCACAAACCCAAAATTTTTTACCAAAATTGTTTTGCGTTTTAGATGTTCTTAGCACTGCATTAATGCCATGTTTGCACTTAGGCACGTTCCCAAAAGCGGCAATGATTTTTTTACCTAATTCTGACTGTTCAATGGTAAACTTTGAAGCCCTTTTTTTCACTACCGCAACTTGTGTATCACCACCATTTAAAGATTTTTTACCGTTGTCTGTATTTTTGCTTTTCAAGAGTTGAATCCTAGAGCTGGCACTTGGTTGCAGACTTTTTCTTTGAACCACGTCAACGTTTTCCTCCTCCTCCTCMTCATCATCATCATCATCATCATCATCGTCTTCAACAAATAAACCTTTTGATGAACCTATCTTAATTGTCTTTGGCGTCACTGGTCTTGAAACAGGCTTGAAAAAACTGTCAATTTTTGCCTTTTTCTTCACAGGTCCGTTTAAAGCAGTCTYGTGGTCGGTTTTCGAATGTGGAGCTTTCTGGATTTGGGTTTCCGAAAAAGCATCAGAAATCTTTCTTTTGCTAAACATGTCCAGGATATTGTGCGAGATCAACTTGTAGTGGAATTTGCACTCGAATTTTGGGATACCAGGAACGGTATTTAGTTTTCCACTGAMTTTTATTTGCAAATCTGTATATATTGGACAATGATCTGAACCTTGCACTTCTGGTAAGATATCGGCGTTTCTTATGCTATCAGCCTCAGAAACTAAAATATAATCCACCCTTGATCCATAGTTCATCGGTCTGGTGTTCAGCAAAGTGTTCCACACCGTAAACATTTGTGGTTTATTGTATCCTTGAATTTTTCTTGTCGAATCGAATAAAAACCCAGTTTTTGCGCAATCTTTGTCTGTAGAGTCGCCCAGTTGTTGGTTCATCAATAGCCTTGATGGTCTTGTGTTTTGTATAAAGTGTAGCATTTCTTGAGTGGAAGGAACACCTTTCCATCCATTTTCAGAATCGCTTTCCATTGATTCCGCATTATCCACTAGATCTTTGCTAATATTAATATCGCCCATAATCRCAACCTTTTTGCCCATTTGGTAAAGGTTGCGTGCACGTTTAAACAAAGCTTTCATAAACTGCATTCTGTACAGCTCGCCATCGTCAGTGCCCATTGAGTTTGCAGGACAGTAACAAGAAAACACAACAAGATTGCAGGATAACTCAATAATGATACACCTTCCTTGTGAGTCTAGTTCCAGTGCTCTCTCATAGTCGTTTCCCCAGATAATATCCATATCTTGATACCCTCCGATGCTTTGAGCATGATCGTCACGGTAACACTTTTGATTAGAAAAGGCAGACGAGGAAAGAGGGCCGGATTTTGATATTGACGATTTTGGTGCATCGAGRTATCCCGTGATGCCTTCTTCTGCTTTCAAAACCTGCATGCCTTGATACAGAGGGTCTTGTGGATCAGTAATTTTTCGGACCCAACAGCCTACACCAGAATACCCCAGCTTCTTTCTCGGAAGAGTGATGAAAGAGTGGTAATTATTTAGTTTGCCATACTTTTGAATAGTGTCTCTTGAAGTTTTCAGTTCTTGGAAAGTTACAACATCCGCTTCAAACGCTTCAAACACCTTATCTAAGGAGTTTCCCGTTTTGTTAAATGGATGATACTGGAAAAAAGTTTTGATCCCATTTACGTTGAAGCTCAAAAATCTGATTTGGTCCTCTGGCTTTTTTTCCGGTATGATAAATTTCGCATCGCTCATGTCGTTTTATGAAAAGCTCTATATMGTTTCGATATAACCCCTTGCTTGGTTTGTTTTAGACTACCCCATTTCATTTATCCGTAAATGCAGTTTCACGCGTCCCACTTTTCACTTTCGCGATGCTCCTTTTGAAACAAAGACTTCTTAAACTTCAACAACTATTCTCCGTTCACGTGATTGTCATCAACAAAGTGCGAGTCCTCTGGTACAGGCAAAGCAGTACCCAAATACAAAGTCAAACGCAAAATGCAGTAATTATTAAAAGTGACATATATATATATATATATATATATATATATATATAAATATTTTCTGGTCATTTGATTTTGTCAGTTTTGGATCTGATAAATCCATAGATGACTCTCCTTTCGCTGTAGATCATCACGGAAAGTAAAAACAATGCCAACAAAAAGTTGATGGCCAACTCTTTCAAGTTTTTCGTATAGCCCCCCAAGAAAAACCAGTCCAGCACCCAAACCAGCAAGCTCAAAAAGCATGCCACTCTTAGATTGTGAAAGTTCACAATGATGGACGATTTCCCATGGAACAGTCTCTTGTAAAAATCGTTGATAAAAACAACACAGTACAAGATTCTCAAAATCATGTTGATGATGTTGCTGTAGATCAGGCCCTCCAAAGATAATTTCATCTTGGCAATCAGGATGTAGCAGTTCAAAAGGAAAACSCCGCTCAAACACATCATCATGTAAGAGTGTTTCAAAATCTGATCACCATTGGCCACACTCTGGAAAAAAGCTTCAAAAATACCATTCAATGATAAAAAGGGCAAGTAAAAACAATAAATTCTTATGGTTTCCAACACAGAAGTGCTTGACCACTTAGACCCTATCAAATATCTCAATAAGTAAGAAGAGTTGATTGGTCCGAAAATGATAATCATGATGGTCAAGTACAAATAAAACTTTGTCAAATTGATCAAAACTTCCACTGATAACTTTAAATTGGCATTGGTTTTTTTAGACAATAGTCTGGTCAAAAATAGTCTTAATGCTTCTTCAATTGGGGCAAAAAGTAACCTTGTCACTAAGGATCCATAGTTTGACAACAACGAGTAGATACCTTGTTCCTCAACAGTGCACAAAGCATTAATGATAAATTTGTCACCCTCAGTAAGTAAATGTTTGAAGCACATTTGGAAATAAACTTTCTTGAAATGCTGTAAAATTTCGTTTTGAAAATAGAAACTTTGTGTTCTATGAACAGATTTAATTTTGGTAATTTTTAGCTGGGTTTTCTTCATGGGAGCAAAGTTTCTCATATAATCTCTGTAGTACAATAACAAAAGAGTTAAGGAATAGAAAAATTTCCCGCATGCAAAAGCAAAAATGGCAATTCCTTCTTCCTTGAACTGATTGTGCAATTCTAAACCATCTTGCCCGTTGTATCTAGTTTCATGCAGGTACACAATCAAAAAGTTGACAAAGCACGACACAGTCACCGCACTACCTTCAAATTGTGATCTGATCTTGTAGTTTAATAAGTACTGGTGAATGTTGAAAAAGGGTTCGCTAAGCAATTCGATGATTATGCTCAACCATAACACAATGATGCTAAAACCAAAAAATGGCAACTCGGTAAAATATCCATTCAATTTGGTGTACTGCCAGACAAACAACACCAAAGACAGTGGCAAGCCAAGCAAAATTGGAAGATACGAAAAGTTTATGATGCTCTGTAGAACGTTTTGGTCGTACTCATCGTCGTCATTGTCATCGGCATTTGATTTTTCGTTCAAGCCCTTCACATCCTCTGGTATTTCGGTGCCCAGGATTTCTTCAGTCTTCTCTTCAACATCTCCTTGTTGTTGTTGTTGTTGTTGTTGTTGATTATAGCTCTTTTGTATTCTTAGAGTTGACAACCGTATGGCTTCCCTACTGAAAAAAAGACCAGTTGACTGCAAAAACCCCAAAAATGCAGTTATACCAAAAATCTTGGGTGATAAGTACCTAATAAGCATACTGTTTAACAGGAAGCTCAAAATTTTAGTGAAAAACTGAGTGAACATCAAAAAGGTTACCCCTTTTGTGGATTTGGATAAAATGCTTTCCGTTGACATGAGGGACGCACAGTGATAGCAAAAAATGTCTTGCTACAGTTTCCCAATGTTTTGGAAATGCAAAAGTTGCTTGTTTCTTTAGCTTCCTGTCTTAAACTAGAGTTTCCATTGAAGTCTTAGATCAGTGACGTCCGTCTCACATCTGTAGTTGTCAGTCATTCCACAACAGTGCATCAACTTTTAAGAAAGTCACGTGTGATAATAATATATTTTTTTTTGGAATACCCGGTCTTGGTCTTGCTCTGCCTACGCTACGCTGCATTCTTGCAATTTCATTGGTCAGGCCTGTAACGTCAAGGGGCTTCAAAGGCTTACTAAGCGCTAGGCAGAGCTTGAGGCATGACTACTAAGACACCATTCATTTCCTGAAAAAGACATACTGCATCACAAGTCAAGTCAAGTCGTCATCAATCAAAAGGCCCAGTCAGTTACTTTTTTTTTTTTGAAAAACATTTACCATATTCAATACTCGGCGTTTTGCTCCCCTCGCTTTAGCGTTATACTTGAACTTCTCATAACACACACTAGTGGACTTTACTAAACAAAAGTGTAACTGAAAAAAATGAGTAACCCAGACGATCAAACTGAGCCTACTGAAGACCACCATGTCAGCGAAAGTTACTCGAAAATGCTGAGGTCTTTGACCGAGCAGGATCGATTATTACCAATAAACAATGTGAGCAAACTAATGAAAAGTGTCTTGCCGCCAAGCGCAAAAGTGTCTAGAGAAGCTAAGGAGTGTGTACAAGAGTGTGTGAGTGAGCTTATTTCCTTTGTGACCAGTGAAGCTAGTGAGCGGTGTCTCGTGGACAACAGAAAGACAGTCAATGGAGAGGATATACTGAAAGCCTTGGAAGACTTGGGGTTTGAAAATTACTCCGAAGTCTTGAAAATTTATTTAGCCAAGTATCGAGAATATCAGATAATAAAACACAACTCTTCGCCGAGTTTAGAAAATGGTCGCAAACAGCACATGAGCGATCAAGAGCAGCATGCGTCGCAACAACCTTTTGGTGCTTATAGTGTGAGCAAGGAGGCAACGATGCCTGCACAGCCGAGAAGTCAATTTGCTGAGACAAATGATGATGTGGAATATGGAACAAAAGAGGAGCAGATGACACACGCCAATCGTGAAGTGGATTCCGATAACTCAGAGCATGACTGACAAAGACTGGTAATGTCTCTGCGGTTCTTTAAACTAAATGTAGGATCTACCGAAACAGGAGACGAAAACAAGTTAGGTTTGAGGGCGAAAAAAAACGCTTCTCGTAAGACTTGTTTAACAGCTAATGATGGAGATCGCTCATGGGTTCATTTTTATCTTGTGAGCCTCGGAATATGAGCACAGGTTTCCAAATACAATAAAACGAAAGGGATCCACAAAACCTGTTTACTGCAAAGTATAGGCACTGGTGTCAAAAGAGTTTCAGCTATGCATTGAGCTCCCACCTGTTCTTCATTTAGTCACTTATACAAATATTTATTACTTCAATTGAAATGTTTAATCAAAGTTTTGTTCCGGTTATGTAGTCCGATCTGAAAAAAAAAAAAAGGTGCATATTCCGGATAAGCGAACAAAATTTTATCTCCGAACTTCTTTTCCTCTGCGTTTTTTTGGGTTCAAAGTGTGCATCAAGAATTGAAAGTCTTGAAGCTTACTTAAAATCTTTGCCACTTGTGGTTGGCGCTTTGTTTGGATGAATCTCAACGGTAAAGCAACTCAAAAGCCTTGACAAGTAGACAACCACGCTTGAAGTAGCAGCTGTGAGAACCTTAAGCTACGTATTAAAGGTACAAAAAAAAAACAATGAAGCGTGTTATCAATCAAAATCCAAGGTTGCTCCGTAGCTCCTTCGGCAGATTCGCAAGCACAAACTCTAAAGTGGTGGTGCCGCTGATAAACTCTGTGCAAAGCTCAGTGCCTTTGCCTTTGCATTTGCTTAGCGCTGACCCTGCTGGAAAGCCTCACTATGGGGAGAAACAGAGTTTCGCTCAGTATGAATCGATCATCCAACGCACTATTGCAAAAGGTGGCAAAAGTTATGTTTTAAAAAGCGAAAAGTCTGAAGAAAATCAAGATGTTACTCCAGAAAATACTGAAAAAGACAATGCAAAAGAGGAAAACGACGGGGAACCTTTGAGTAAGGACAAACAAGAACAAAAAAAAGAAGAGATTTCCAAAGACAAGAAGGAGCAAACAAAGAATGAAACTGCAAAGACAAATACTGCAGGTGCTTCTTCTCCTTCTTCTTCTTCTTCTTCTTCTTCAACCACAAACAGTGGCTCCAGTGGGGCCAATGGGAAACCTCCTATCAGACCAGAAAATATTGAAAACTTCCCTGAGCTTTTGGCCGTTCCAGTTGTTAGCAGACCTTTGTTTCCCGGTTTTTACAAGCCATTGACGGTGAGAGATCCCCAGGTTATCAAAGCAATTGAAGAAATGATCGAACAAAAGCAAGAGTACATAGCTTGTTTTGTTTTGAAAAATAGCGAAAAGGATACGGACATCATCACTTCGAAAGACGAAGTTTACGAAACCGGTGTCTTGGCTCAAATTACAAAATTCATCGAGCACAACGATAACAGTGTTACCATCATTGTCTATCCACACAGAAGAGTGCATTTTGATGAGATCACACAAGTGCCAACAGTGAAGAGTGACAACGATGCGGCAACGGCTTTGCCCGAGGAGAATCAACAGGATTTGAAAAAATCTGGAAAACCAATTACGAAAGTAGCTGAGACCTCTGACAAAGAAAACGAAGCTTCCGAAAGCAACATTGTTGAAGACACACCTGAACCAACTGCTTTTTTGAAAAAATTCAATGTAACGTTGGTCAAAGTTTCTGGATTGAAAGACCAAGTTGTTGAAAGAACCCCTAACGTCAATGCCACGATTGCAGAAATATTGAAGGTTTTCAAAGATATTGCTAATTATAACGCTTTGTTCAAAGATCAAATTTCTGAGTTTGCTCAAGGTGCTGGGGCTTCGTCGCCAAATGCTTTTGAAGAGCCAGCCAAGTTGGCTGATTTTGCTGCTGCAGTTTCTGCAGGTGAAGATGTTGAACTACAAGAAATCTTGGAAGAGCTTGACATTGAACAAAGATTGTTGAAATCTTTAATGGTTTTGAAAAAAGAGTACATGACTGCACAGTTGCAAAGCAAAATTGCTAAAGATGTTGAAAACAAAATTCAAAAAAGACAAAAAGAGTACTATTTGATGGAGCAACTAAAGGGTATCAAAGCGGAACTAGGAATTGACGAYGGAAGAGACAAGTTGATCCAGTCGTTCAAAGACAAAGCTGCCAAGTTGCAAATGCCAGAAAATGTCGCTAAAGTTTTTAACGACGAGATCACAAAACTAAACACTTTGGAAACATCAATGAGTGAATAYGGGGTCGTTAGAAATTATTTGGACTGGATCACTTCTATCCCATGGGGAATCACTTCAAAGGAACAGTACAACATTAACGAGGCCAAGAAGATTTTGGATAGAGACCACTATGGGATGAAAGATGTCAAGGACAGAATTTTGGAGTTCATCGCTGTGTCTAAATTGTTAGGAAGAGTAAGTGGGAAAATTATTTGTTTTGTTGGGCCACCGGGTGTTGGTAAAACATCCATTGGTAAATCCATTGCTTCTTCTTTACATAGAAAGTTTTCTAGATTTTCTGTTGGGGGTATGACTGACGTTGCTGAGATCAAAGGGCACAGAAGAACATATATTGGTGCTTTGCCAGGTAGAATTGTTCAATCTATGAAAAAATGTGAAACTACAAATCCTTTGATTTTGATCGATGAAATCGACAAAATTGGGCACGGTGGTGTTCATGGTGACCCTAGTGCAGCTTTACTTGAATTGCTAGACCCTGAGCAAAATAACGCGTTTTTAGACAACTACTTGGATATTCCAATTGACTTGTCAAAAGTTTTATTTGTTTGTACAGCAAACACTTTGGACACCATTCCTAGACCACTATTGGACAGAATGGAGGTCATTGAGGTATCTGGTTATGTTGAGGATGAAAAGTTGCAAATCGTGAACAACTATTTGTCTCCTACTGCGAAGAAATCTAATGGTTTGGCAAACGCTCACGTCAACTTGAGCGACGAAGCTGTTTTGAGTTTGATTAAAAATTACTGTAGAGAAAGTGGTGTAAGAAATTTGAAAAAACATGTTGAAAAAATTTACAGAAAGGCTGCATTGAAAATCGTGAACGACTTGGGTATTTCAGAGGTTGAGACCGTACCAGAAACGAAATCCTCAGAATCAAAAGAAATGCAAACCAAAGTTGCTGATAAAGCTATCACCCCGAAGGAAGAAGATCCTAAAGTTATTGATGCATCAGAAATAGCTGAGGTGAAGCCTTTGGTTGTTCCCGAAACAGTTAAAATTGACATTGATGACAGCAATTTGAAAGACTATGTTGGACCACCAATCTATACCAAAGACAGACTATACGAAGTCACCCCGCCGGGTGTCGTGATGGGTTTGGCTTGGACAAGCATGGGTGGATGCTCTTTGTACGTGGAAAGTGTTTTGGAGCAACCATTGGTGAACACCAAGCATCCATCTTTTGAAAGAACAGGTCAACTAGGTGACGTCATGAAAGAATCTTCTAGGCTAGCGTACTCTTTCAGTAAAATGTTTTTGTCCAAAAAATTTCCTGAAAATAGATTTTTCGAACAAGCTTCCATTCATTTGCACTGTCCAGAGGGGGCTATTCCAAAAGACGGTCCTTCAGCGGGTGTTACTATGGCCTCTTCCTTTTTGTCTTTAGCGCTTAACAGAYCTATTGCACCAACAGTGGCCATGACTGGGGAGTTGACTTTGACAGGTAGAGTGTTGAGAATTGGTGGCTTGAAAGAAAAAGCTATTGCTGCCAAGAGATCAGGTGCAAAAACCATTATTTTCCCTATCGATAATTTGTCGGACTGGGAGGATCTTCCTGAAAAGGTCAAAGAAGGTTTGGAGCCGTTACCTGCTGAATGGTATGGTCAAATCTACGACAAGTTGTTCCCAGACATCAGCTTGAAAGAGGGAAACGAAGTATGGCTGACCGATTTTGAGAAGATTGATGCCAAGGAAAAAGGGAAAAAAAACTGAGAACAGATAGTTTTGAACTGATCTATTAATGTATTTATCTTTTCTAGTTGAATATTTGGTAGATGAGGTGATTTTGTATATAGACTTTGAGATTCGTGGTAAGCGCTCATTTTAATGATTTTACTTTTAAACATTTTTTTTCTTTCTTAGTAATTCTTGGCTTACTTGGGATGATCTACGTTTGTTATTTCGTTTCAAATTTTTTTAGAGGGGGGTTTCAAAAGTTGGAGCCGTGCTGKTCCGGTTCGCGCTTCCGTTTTTTTTTTAATTTTCCGAAAAGCTTATCGTTGTTAATGGCGGCGATTYGACATCTTTTCAAGCGATCATCATGCAAGGCTAAGAAAAAAAAGTTATCGAAAACCATCCAAAGTCTAGCATCATGCTTAAATATAGATTAGGATTCAAAGTCAACCCATTGAGCTCAGCTCTTAAAAGRCACCAGTCAACAACAAACACTTCTGTTAAAAAAGTATTGGATATTTTAGAAAACAAAGATATCTTACCGTCCACACAGGCATTCATCAACAACGAGTATGTTGGAAGTTCAAGTACCTTCAATGATCCAGAAGATAACATGTTTGACGTGCTCAATCCGTCCACGTTGAAATCAATAACAAAGGTCCACAATATGGGGGTGAGCGATTATAACAAAGCCATTGATATCGCACACAAAGCTTTTGAAGAATCAAGATACCACATAACACCTAGGGATAGATCAAGATGGCTTTACAGCATGTACGAGCTTTTGAAAGAGAACAGATTGGATTTGGCGAAAATTATAACACTGGAGAATGGGAAAACTTTGAAAGATTCTCTTTCGGAAATTGACTATTCGGCAAGCTACTTCCAGTGGTTTGCGGAGGAGGCACCAAGAATATACGGTTCAATCATTTCTAGCTCGTCGCCCTTGTCTTCTTTGCAARCTGCAGGMTCAACTTTCAAAGAAATACAGGCAAGAAGACAACCACTGGGTGTAGTTGGGATTTTGACTCCTTGGAACTTTCCAAGTGCCATGATTGCTCGTAAGCTATCGGTGGCTTTAGCCACGGGGAACAGTTGTATTATCAAACCAGCCAAAGAAACTCCCCTGAGTGGACTTGCTTATGGGTGGTTGGCAAAACAAGCTAATGTTCCAGCTGGGTTAGTAAACATTTTGCCTACAACTTACGCTGACAGCATAGGAAAGTTGATTGTGGGAAACRATCTGATTAAAAAAGTTAGTTTTACAGGGTCCACCAAGATTGGTAAGCTTTTATTGAAACAGGGAATGAGCCTTGACAACAATGACACTTTGAAGAAATACTCTATGGAACTAGGAGGTAATGCTCCTTTTATCATTGATCAGACCGCTGATTTGGACAAAGCGCTATCGGGACTTGTTAATGCTAAATTCAGGCAATCYGGTCAAACGTGTATATGTGCAAACAGGGTTTACGTTCATGAGGATGTTCATGACAAGTTTGCTGAGATGCTTAAAACGTACATTGAGGAAAACTTYAAACTAGGTGAYGGCTTTGACAGCATGGTGACACATGGTCCCTTAATTCACTCGAAAGCGMTTGATAAAGTGGCAGCTTTAGTTCAAGATGCCAAAGTCAAAGGTGCGAAAATCTTTCTTGGAGGTACAAGGGCCTCGAGCATAGGRCCTTTATTTTACCATCCTACTATATTGACTGATGTGAACGATTCCATGAAGATTTACCACGAGGAGATTTTTGGTCCCGTGTGTTCTTTGATCAAATATTCGGACAGCATTGATACCGTGATACAAGAATGCAACAAGAGTGATGTTGGGTTGGCCAGTTATTTTTACAGTCAAGACGTGCAATCAATTCACAAAGTGACCCAACAGTTGGAATGTGGTATGATTGGTGTCAATTCAGGCAGTATCAGTGACACTGCACTACCTTTTGGAGGAACGAAAAACTCCGGTTTTGGCAGAGAGGGGTCTCTTTACGGTGTTGAAGATTACACGGAGGTGAAGTCCGTGGTTTATGAGTACTAAATATATCTATGATTTTATTTCCTATGATTCGTGTACATACTATTCCCTTATCTATATTTTTGAATTCAAAACACTATTCCTAGATTTACTCCTTTGCACCCAAGAAAAACATTTTTTCATCTTGTGCTRAAAAAATCTTGAATGTCTTGTTTTGATACAACTTTGTTTGCATCGGCAAAAGGTTTCAAAAAAACTTTCAAGCTTTCTTTCATTTCTTCCAATTTTTGCAAACCGTCAATGGCAATGTCCCTCTGGATGTGTGTGTTCAATGCTTTTGAAGCACGCTCAAAAGTGTTTTCCTTTTCTGCATCATTTTCTTCCGGAGGTTGATACACCGGTTGGTTAATGATCAAGTTTTTGGCTAATGTGTTCAAAAATTTGCAAAGCGAAAGGTACTGAGCACTGAACTCTGGGTCCTGAAGAAAAGTTTTCAACTTTTTATCGTAATTTGGTACCAAAAATATAGAGTAAGCTTTATTTTCCTGTACATTGTGGTTCAACTGTGTGTCAACTTCGCAAATTGGTCTTTTAACACCTGCTTTGTATTCATGATATACTTTGGCTAAGGCAACTTTCTCCTCAAAAACACCCATGAACTCATCAAAATAAGAATCGTATTTTCCCACACATTTCCAGCATATAAATGCATCAAACTCAGACAGTTTTGGAAAGCGCTGCCATACCTGTTTTGTACGCTCGAAATTTTTGSRCACTCCCAGGATGCAGTAGTCATGGTACCAATCTTCATTACATTCTAGACCCAAAACACACTGAAGCATTTCCCCCGTTTCATTTTCAGGGTCATACGGCTGATTACAATCACAGAACAAACCTTTGAAATTGTGGCAGTAGCGGTTTGTGTATGACGGGATGTCTGCCTTATCATTTTTCCTTAAATTGCAAGAGACTCTTTCTTTATTTGAAACTTTTTCCGTCCCACAATCGCATGTAAAATCTCTTTTTGTAAACAATTCCACCAAGTTATGATCGGCATGACACTGGATCGAGCAAGAATAGCAAACACCAATGTTATCGCAGTCCAAGCATGCATAAACTTCTTGTCTAAGGGGCCCCATGGTGTATGTGCAGGTGTCTGGATTGAACGGCATCAAATCCAATGCCTGTTTTTCYAATTTTTCTTGTCTTTCYAAAAATTCTACTGCATTAGTGGTTTCACCAAAGTCTTCTGGKASGYGGTCTTTGCTAGTACTGATTTGTTTGTGAAGGGACATTCTTTTGCCGAGATTTTCTGCGAGTGTTCCTAGAGTTTTTGCTYAAACCTTAACCAAGACCCTTGATTTGGCTAACTGATAATCTTTTGTTTTCGAGTGCACCTGGTTTATTGACCCARTTTTATCCTTTTTTTTTGGCAACARATCGGCTATTGAGAGGGGGTGCAACTTTTAAAATGGTTTAATTTCCATTGTTGATRYGTTTTCCTCAGGGTGCTTATTTTCACTTGAAAGTCATATATCATGTGACTTGTGCTTGTTTTACCGCGCGATGACACCCATAAGTTTCAGCGAGAACTGTGTCATTTCTGACAATTAATCAAACAATGTTTTCAAGATCATCGGTTCATGACCAGCTGCACCCAAGAACATAGCAGGAGTTGAAACACCAAATAATAACTGAAAGTTCAAGGACCAAGATTGCCGCAAATTGTAAGCATATATAAAGAGGTTAATCGGGACGAATGTCTTGGAAAAAGATAATTGTTGAAGCCAAAAAAAAAAAAATTAAAAAAAAATCAATACCAACAATAAAAACATAACAGATAGATGMAAACCAAACACATTACAATCATTGCCCTTTTTGCATGCGCTGTCGCTGCTGCTGACGAAACCACCTCTGCTTCCAGATCACATGGCCACAGAGGAAGTGCTACCGCGAGTGCTACTGACGTTGCTTCAACTGACTCCGCAAGTGCTACTCAAGCTGCTRCAACTGACTCCACAAGTGCTACTCAAGCTGCTACAACTGACTCCACAAGTGCCGAAGCAAGTGCCGAAGCAAGTGCCGAAGCAAGTGCCGAAGCAAGTTTAGAAGCAAGTTCTTCGCACACTGGTCACAACAAAACAAGTTCCTCGTACGCTTATTCTGACAGCAGCGAAGCAAGTTCTTCGGCCACMTTTGTCACCAGCACTGTTACAGGCTCTGCTTCTAACACAACYGCAAGCTCGGCACAATCCAAAAATGGTGCTGCTGGACAAAACCTGGTCAACTCTGGATTRGTTGTCTTAGCTGCCGCAGCTCTATTGTAGTCACATTACAAACCAACAGCTGAATATTATACTGTGTSTAACCAATAWTYTTTATAACAAATTTATAATTTATAATTTATAGTTCCAAATAAAAAAATWAAAAAAAAAAAAWTTGTTCYACTACAGCTTCCTTTGARGAGTCAGACTTCCTGCAAGACATTGYCAATCGGTTCAAAGTTCCATTCATTGCCGATCACCCTTGGCTGCATTTATTCGCAATAATTCTTTCCAGTCGTGAAGCGGCCGATAATAACTCTCTTAATTTTGCTCATTTTTGGCCGAAATTTTAAATGCCTCGTTTTTTTCACGTGAGTTGCGTCATTTTAGGAGTTAGCAAAGAGCATAATTCAAAAATGTTGCTGCTGCAACCTCCTTTGGGGAAAGGTCGTTTATAGATGAGAAATTAAACTTTAATGCACCCAATTAAAAAAAAAAAACTCAACACAATGGCGTATATAAACATGCCAAGTGTGTTGTTTTGATATTAATGGTTTTATAGATTTCGTGTTTGCCAATTGGAAACCACCAAATCATTCTGTTTGTTGGTCTCCAAAATAAGTAAGAACAAACCCTACAAAGACAAAAATCTCCAAATCGCGTCATAAATACACATAAATTAATAAATATGTACACAAAAGTCATTGCAAGCATTGCCCTATTGACCTCCGTTGCCGCAGCAGCCGACGCAAGCTCCGTCACCAAAAAGGTGACCACCACTGAAGAAGTCACCTCTACCGGGACCATGTGGATGACCATGCCAATGCTTGACACCAAAGGTGGAAGCACCGTTACCGAAGAAATGGGTATGAGCATGTTTATGACCTCGGTTATGGAAGTGCCAACCACTTACACCACCGTTGTTGCTGCCAGCGACGACTCTATGAGCTCSATGGACATGAGCTCCATGGACATGAGCATGAACATGACATCTGCCTCTTCCAGCTCCAGCTCCGCAAAATCCACYTCAATGAGCTCCATGGATATGRACATGGGGTCTTCCTCCAACTCTACTGCTAGCACTTCTGCTAGCACTTCTGCTAGCGCTTCTGCCAACTCCACTTCTAGTGCTTCTATAAGCTCTACTAAATCTAAAAATGGGGCTGTTGGCCAAAACTTGGCCAACTCCGGGTTGGTTGCTTTGGCAGCCATCGCTTTGCTATGAAAAGAAAGTATATACTGCAAGCTTATATAAACTGATCAATTCACATCTCAATTCTGTATATACATAACTACTAGTCTAAAAGTGTATATTTATCGCCATTACATTCCTCAGGACGGAAACCYTATTTMACTTGTTCCTCAAGCTCGCATAGCACGTGATTATTAAGAAGTTTTAATTTTTTTTTTTTTAATACTTTTCCTAATCGGGAGGCATCGARCTTGTGAGTTTGACAGAAAAAAAAATGAGGAAGAGCCGGAAAAACTACAAATTTTGTTTCCTCTTTTGGTGAAGATAGTAAACTTGTTTACATTGCCAAAAGCAATTTTATTTTTRAAAAGAAGTTTGTTCATTTATAAAAAAAATAATTGAATAAAATAAACATCAACTACAAAACAAACAAGAAACCCAATCTCAACATGTCGAGTTCGCCGCCACCACCAATCCCACCATCCAGTTTTCACAGCAACGATGAAGACGAAAATAACAACAATTTTCTAAGCAATTCTCAAAATTTTAATAATTCTGCTGGAGGAAACAGAAGAAGAAGAAGAAGAGAAATCACTTTCGAAAGCGATAGTGATGAGGACAACGACGATGACGACGACGACGATGATGATGATGATATCGTGCAAGTACCTGGAAGGTTGCAGTCCGTTTCCTTACACGCACATCTTCCATCCTCTCCGCAAGCACACGATCTGAACGATCTTGACGATAACGACGAAGACGATGAAGACGAAGACTTGACAAGAAACCGTAACATTTTGCCATCGTCCCCAGGAGGAGGAGGCCCCAGAATTAGGGCAAGAAGAACGCAGGGCGATGKATTGCTTGATATGGGGACCCCGCAGCCCGTTGCGGAAGACGATCTTGAACAAGACGTTTACGAATATGGGGATGTGCCTGAGCTGCAAGAAGAGGGTCAATTTGTTGATGAGGATGGCGTTGCCGAAAACAATGTTYCAGGAGACGAWTTTGCTCATCACCAAGGACAAGGCTTGCTGGAAGGTGACGATTTAGAGGATCTWGAAGAACAGATGAATGAGGTTGATTTGATGGGTGAAGGCATGGAAAGAGATTACGTGGCAAGAGACAGAGAAGATCAATACGATTTACAAGATAGTGCGACCATCGACAACACAAGGCAAAGAGAACTAGATATTGCAGCAAGAAGAAGAATTGACCAACAGTTGAACCAAAGAGAYAGACTGCTGTCCAACAGACAAGAAGCATACCTGGGAGACGATGATGCCGATGAAGACGGCGAGGGCGAAACCCAGTTGGATCAGTACGGTATGCCTATTCAAAAAAAAAGAAGAAGACGTCACCAATACGAAACTCAAGATGACGAAGATTTGCTGATGTCAGATTTGGAAGATGGAGAAGGGSCTGATCCGTTGCAACAAGAACTTACGTTGGAAACATTGAGTGACGTGAGAGCACCAAGTTTCAGCGAATGGATCACMCAACCKATTGTTTCCAGAACAATCGCAAGAGAATTGAAATCGTTTCTTTTGGAATACACCGATGAATACGGGAGATCCGTGTACGGTTCCAGAATCAGAACGCTGGGTGAACTGAACAGCGAGTCTCTAGATGTCAACTACAGGCATTTGTCCGAGTCAAAGGCCATTCTGGCAATTTTYTTGGCCAAATGTCCAGAAGAAATGTTGAAAATCTTTGAYACAGTGGCCATGGAAGCAACCAAATTGCATTATCCGGACTATGCAAGAATCCATTCCGAAATCCATGTTAGAATCACAGACTATCCTGCAATCAACAACTTGAGACAGCTAAGGGAAACRCATTTAAATTCATTGATCAGAGTCACTGGTGTTGTGACCAGAAGAACAGGTGTTTTTCCTCAACTAAAATATGTTAAATTCAACTGTCTGAAATGTAACGCATTACTAGGTCCGTATTTCCAAGACTCGAACGAAGAAGTGAGAATATCTTACTGCACAAATTGTAGAAGCAAAGGCCCCTTCAGAACAAACATGGAAAAAACCATCTATAGAAATTACCAAAGACTTACGCTACAGGAGGCACCAGGAACCGTTCCCGCCGGTAGATTGCCTAGACATAGAGAAGTTATTTTACTTTGGGATTTGGTTGATATTGCGAAACCTGGGGAAGAGGTTGACATCATTGGGATCTATAAAAACACTTATGACGGCCAATTGAACGCGAGAACTGGGTTCCCTGTRTTTGCCACTGTGATTGAGGCCAATTCCATCAAAAGAAGAGACGGTTTGACCGCTGCTTTGGAATCAAAAACCAGAAAAACGGGAACCACACAAGGAAATGATGATGATGATGATGATGATGACGCAGAAAATTCCCAATACAGCTCTTCCCAAGCTGACGAAGATGCAGCCATGTCTGGCGGTGACATAGATATGTTTAACTGGACGGAAGAAGACGAAAAGGAGTTTAGGAAGTTGAGTAGAGAAAGAGGCATTATTGACAAGATTATTTCTTCAATTGCTCCGTCTATTTACGGGCACAGAGACATCAAGACAGCTGTTGCGTGTTCTTTGTTTAGTGGTGTGTCTAAGAACGTTAATGGCAAACATTCTATCAGAGGTGACATCAATGTTTTGTTGTTGGGGGATCCAGGTACTGCAAAATCTCAGATTTTGAAATATGTGGAAAAGACTTCGCACAGAGCCATTTTTGCCACAGGTCAAGGGGCTTCTGCTGTTGGTTTGACTGCCAGTGTTAGAAAAGACCCAATAACAAAAGAATGGACTTTGGAAGGTGGGGCATTGGTGCTGGCTGACAAAGGTGTTTGTTTGATTGATGAATTTGACAAAATGAATGATCAAGACAGAGTGTCGATCCACGAAGCCATGGAACAACAAAGTATCTCCATTTCCAAAGCAGGTATCGTCACATCCTTACAAGCTAGATGCTCTATCATTGCCGCTGCAAATCCGGTTGGTGGTAGGTACAACTCTACTTTGCCCTTATCTCAAAACGTGAATTTGACAGAACCTATTTTGTCAAGATTTGATATTTTGTGTGTTGTTAGAGACTTGGTGGACGAAGAAACTGACGAAAGACTGGCCAATTTCGTTATTGACTCCCATATCAGATCGCATCCTGAATCTAAAGAAAAGCCAAAGACCATGAGCAACACAGCTGACGTCGTGGATGCTGAGGTGGAAGCCAATAAGGTTAGAAGTCAAGCTGAAAAGGAAAATGAAATTTCACCGATTCCGCAAAAACTGTTGATCAAGTATATCTACTATGCGAGAACCAAATGTCAACCCAAGTTGCTAAACCTGGATCAAGACAAAGTGGGAAGGGTGTAYGCYGCTTTGAGAAGAGAGAGTATCACCACCGGGTCATTTCCAATCACTGTTAGACATTTGGARAGTATTTTGAGAATTGCAGAATCGTTTGCAAAAATGAGACTGTCTGAATTTGTTTCATCTTATGATTTGGATAGAGCCATCAAAGTCACTGTGGACAGTTTTGTGGGGGCCCAAAAGATMAGTGTCAGAAGACAATTGCAAAGAAGCTTTGCTATCTACAATATTGATAGTCGTAGTAACTAGATAGATACGCATTATAACATATATATATATATATATATATACGAGTATTGTCAACTTGTCCTTTTAGAAAATAATGTACAAAAAATATGAGAGCATAGGCAAAAGTTTAAAACCAGTCTATGTTCTCWTCAAGCTGTAGGTTCAGCGGCCGGAGTTTCTTCTTGAGCCGTTGTTTCTTCAGCCGAGGYGGTGGTGGTGGTGGCCACAGCAGCAGCAGCAGCAGCAGCRGCAGCAGCTTTYTTTTCCTCGTTTGCCTTTTTGGCAGCAGAACCATCATCTTGGCCCACTTTCAAATCTTTGTTTGTGGTTTCRATACCAAACACTCTAAACAACAATTCGTGGGTGTCTTCTTTGCTGATCATCAAGTTGCAACATCTGGACCCATTCCAAATTGGCAAAAACAAGTTTTCCAAATTGTCGTCTTGTCTGTTGAATAACAAAAAGGCACAGCCGGTGGAAGCTTCTTTGATTTCTTGAGCAATTTTTGCGTCGTGTTTAGAAAGTTCTTCGAAATTTGGGAAAGAAATGGTCATTAAAGTTTTCAAAAACTCAGGATTGGTAATCTCAAAAATTCTGTTGTTGTTAGCGATGTGGTTTCTGACAATTGGCAAAGACTCGCTTTGAATTCTCCAGTTGCACTCGATGTCGCTTCTTTGAGCAACAAACAATTTAATCCCAGAGTAAATCAATTTCAATCTGTCTGTATTGTTTTCGATAATGTTTTTCAAGTCTGAAGAGACAGTGTAGATAGTTCTGCTTGGCTCCCCAGTGGCGTTTCTGACCAARCAATTTTTTTTGTCAAATTTGTCGTCAATCCCATAAAAGTTCCAGCATTTGGTTAGTTCTGGGTGGTTAGGATCAATGAAGTTGAATGGTTCTTCGTTTGCGTCTCTTGGCAACTTTTCCTTCTTTGTGGCGACTGCAGCGCCCTCTGTGGTTTTCAATTTTTTGGTGACTTCCTTTTCCTCTTCTTCTTCTTCTTCTTCCTCCTGTTCTTTTTCTTTGGAAACTACTTCGGTTGCTTTTTCCTCTTCGTTAGTCGATGATTGAGTTTCTTCAGTGTTGTATTTTTCAATCAAAGTAATAAAAAACCCACCGGTATTTTGCATGTGTTGGTAGACTCTTACACAATGTTGCAATTGAAATTCATCGTTTTCTTCATTTGTTGGTGGGAAATAAGATTTTTTCATTTTTGGATTTTCTGGGTTAAAACTTTCTTGAATATCCATGTTTCTGTCAAAGACTTTCCAGTTGGATACACCTGGAGCTCTTTTCAAGCCTTTTAATTTATCTGTACAATTTACCAATCTGATTTTTTCGTTGTGTTTGATGTTGAATGGATCGTTGTTGAACAATCTTAAAGCTTGTGCAATAACTGCTTCATTTTCCATTGGATTCAATGAGCATGTTGAATACACAAGTCTCCCGTTTTTCTGTAACAATTTCAAACCTCTCATCAAGATATTCAATTGAATTGTGTGTAGACCCAATCCACCTTGTGGGTTCCAGTCTTTCCAAACATTGATGTTTTTACGCATGGTTCCGTCACCTGAACATGGAACATCACACAAAACTCTGTCGAATTTGATAAATTCAGGTTTTTTATCATTTTTTTCCTTCATGGCAATTCTTGGGAAAAATTGTGCATCATGGTTCACAACCAATAAGTTTGGGCTATTCAATCTCTTCAATTGATGGACCAACATGTGGGATCTTCTGAAATCCGCATCGTTGGCAATAACAAACCCGGTAGGTTCTGCGGTTGTTTTGTGCAAACTTTCCAACAATTGCGCGGTTTTGGAACCTGGGGCAGCACACATGTCCAAAACTCTGTGTTGTGGTTCCACATCCAAAAACATTGGAGGAATCATTGAGACTGCTTCTTGTCTGCTGATGTTCCCAATGGAGTTTTCCAAGACCAAAAATCTTTGGAATTTGGCAAATTGTTCGTTTTTACGAATAACCGATTTCGAAGCATCTAATTGCCATCCCAAGTTTTCAGGGTACCATGGCAATGCAAATGGGGCGTCCAATTGGACTTCTTCATGAGTCAAATTGCTCAAGCTGGGCAAAAATTTCTTTTCGAAAAGATGTAATACTTCTTTTGACTGTTTACGGGATCCAGTGATTCTAAAAGTCAATGGCAACTGTGCTTGACACGTTTTTTTGAAAGTTTCCCATTCTTCTTCAGGAATAAAACCCTGTTGTTTGTAGAAAGTTTCCCATTTGGCGTTCTCTTTTACTGTGGAAACCCAGTTTCTGTTGTTTGAGTCGTCTCTTTGGCCAAACGTTTTTTTGCCTCTGTTATTTCTTCCTTTGCTTTTCCCTCCTCTGCTCATGATGTATTGKGGTTTATTTGTGTTTTGTGCAAGGTCTTGTTGATAAGCGGTTAGTTTAAGATTTATTATTTATACATAAAAGACATTACTTAAAACAGATCATCACAGCTTTTGGTGAAACAAAGAAAAGAACTTTTTTTTGATTATTTGTGCTTTTTTGTGCTTCTTTGTGGAACGGAACAAGAAAAGATGGGAGAARAAAAAAAAAAGAAAAGTTTATAAATYTAAGAGCGCACGTGATATAAAGACGGGTTGTTTGATSWSATCAAACAATATACAAACAAGTTTTAGCAAGCAATAACAGCAAGCATCCTACTCAACCATTGCTCTCARTGACTTGGCCTTTTTATTCTCCTGCTCGTTCTTCTTCTTCTTCTTCTTCTTCTTCTTCTCTATTGATGATTTTGTTTTWGWCTTTTCCTTAGASTTTGTCKWWWCCTTAGACTTTGTCTTTTCCTTAGACTTTGTCKTTTCCTTAGACTTTGTCTTTTCCTTAGACTTTGTCTTTTCCATAGATCCATCAAAGACCAGCTCCTCTATATCACTTATCTCAACTGAACYCCCCTTTCTCCTCTGCGCTTGTGCATACTCGTTCATCATTTCTACATCGAGATACCCCTGTCTATCTCTTCCCACATCTTCCAACTCTTCGTCTTTTATCAAATACTCATCGATCCACTGCTCAATGCACATCCTGATCATAAGCAAACTTGTYTCGTCAAATTTGTTAATTAAAAACGGATATTTGTCCAAAATYTCCTTGGCCAAATAGTAATGGAGCACTGTCATGTCTATGCTGTCTTTGTCAAGTTCACCGTCTCTCACCGGCTCGGGCAAGGGAATAAGTCTGTGCTGATGAATCTCATCGCTATTTTTCCCACCTTTCTTGTTCTTTTCTCCATTCTCATCARCACCAACACCAACACCCCYGGCATTCAAAGTATCAAACAAAACCTCATCAAAACTCTTGAACGTGTGCTGATTGTTTAAAAGTAATGCGTCGTTGCAYACTTCGAAAACAGAGCGATTCATCTTGAACGTATGCTTCTTCGATGATCTTCTTTAATCTTTTCATTATAACTTGTACAAAACCCTTAAAAAAACAATAAAAAGATAACAAGATCGACTCACTTACATGAAAATCAACATGAAATCAACATGAAATCAACATGAAATCAACATGAAATCAACATGAAATCAACATGAAATCAACATCAAAACCAAAAAAAAAAAAAATTAAGTCATAAAGTACAATTTAAACATTATCAAAGATAACAGGATTCATTTAGTAATCTTAATTGGAATATTATTGAGTAACTGCTTATAAACCTCACTTGTTACTGAAATATAAAGACAGATTTTTTACCCTRCCAAGAAACAATGTTTTAATTCCCGGCCACATAAGTTTATTCAAAAKTTATAATGCCATCCCAAACGCCTCCAACACGGGCTGCTTACTGTTGTGATGGATGAAACTCCCCTACAACTTAATTGGTTCATAAGCAGAAGAACAGAAAGAGTAAATGAATATTTAACCCAAACTGAAACATTACCGACAAACAACAACACCAAAGACTTCTCTTGGATTGCCAGAATGTCATAACCCGCATAGATCGATTATAATARTACTTTGGGACATTTTTGTTTTGAAGTACACAAATGTGTAAAACTGGGACATTGTTCCAATAGCATATTGGGAAAGAACCCGARATGTCCWATACCAATAATTCTGTTGCCAGAGTTATTAAGCGGAAAGTGAATAAGGCCAAGCACGAAAATTAATTTACCCGCTCCAACTAAAATAAACTAACCCATGAAAATGACTGATGTATATATCGAAGTCATGACCAGAGAACGAGAAGATCATAAAGACCGACTCAATTTCTCTTTTTTTGAAGGCCAAGCACMCGGAGTCCGAAAACTTACCRAATGCTCTTTCACGTCTGGAGTGTAATTTAAAGGAAATCCACTTTTTAAAATGTCCAATTCAAGAATCGAACCAAAGTGGCAAATTYGTATAATAATTTATCCAGAAATCCATTGTAACCTATTGACTAAAATACCATTACAGTAATTAAATTAAGGATTATGAGGGTTTATATAGTAGTCTAAATTSGACGTTTTAAAGCTCCTRYAGTAGTTGAATTTATGAACAAGGTAGGTCATCGTGAAAATATCTTGGAATGCATCGTGTTACATGTAATAATTATAAAGAGAAGAATGAAAAGAGAGTAAGCTCCAAGGGAAAAAAATAAAATAAAAAATATGGAAGAACACAATGCAGGAAACGATTCTTCAAACAACGAGCTTATAGATGAGATGAACAAGTTGGTGAAACTGGTCATCAAGAAACAAGATGAATCATTACGACTGGAAAAACAGTATGAAACTAAATTGAAGAATTTGACTTTGTTGGTTGAATATTTGATGAAYTTACGGAGTACTAGTGCAAAGAGTGAAACTGACGATATRAKTGAWWCTGACGATATRAATAGTKSTACTGATGAATGTGGTACTAATGCACACAGTACCAGTGAGAGTGACGTGATATCAAAGATAAACACAACTGCATTGGATGATATATTGTTGAATGGATTGGAATATTGTGTTAAAGATGGGAAAAAATATTGCATGATACCCGTTATCAATACAGCAACCGAACCAAATACAAAAAGGGTATCTCAATCCAGTACTAAAACTGGTATTATCAACTCACCAATGACCCCTTCAACGCACCAGAAAAAGAAGAAGAAAAACAAAATACCGTGCTCTTACTGTAAAGAAACAGGACACACGAGATCCAAGTGCCAGAAGCGATTACAAACAGAGAAAGTATGARCAAAAAAGTGTTCCACYTTTGAAATCGGACTATAATACAAAA
>LPNM01000003.1:503096-513145 GCA_001747045.1 Hanseniaspora osmophila | reverse complement strand
TTTTTTTCTTTATTTTAGTTTTCTAGAAACATGTGCGAGAGGGGTAGATCATTTTTAAAAATCTTTGTACAGTATGCAGATCATGATGCATGACATGAAGATCACACCATAATTCCTAGTTGTTGGGTGATGTTCAAGTAATTTTTAGAAAAAAAAAGAGTCTTTTATGGGTAATAGTACAAATCGTCTCATTAATATGGAAGACAAAAAGAAGATACTCAGTGTGAGACGCGCGTAATAGTTTAGAATGCTGTATAATACTCGTTTACATACATTTTTACAACTGGCTAAAAGCTTGCCTTGCCTCACAAAGTGTGCTCAAATTCGACTTCCAATGGGTGGTGGATCAAGGTGTTGTCCCTGCTGTCGTGATCCTCATGTCTCAATTCGAGTTCTCTTGCAATTGGCTCAAAAATTTTTCTGAAAAAAATCATGTTTTTTTCTGTCTTTTCAATCCCTTTATCGATCAATTTCAATGTTTTCAAGTGCACAGCACGTGCGTGGTTCTCTCTTTTATTGTAAGCGTTGTTACCTGAGCTGTTTATGTTTTTGATCACATTCATGTAATCTTTGCTGATCCCGTCCAATGGCGACCCCATTGACGAAAGGGAAGAAGAGCGGCCAGAAGTAGGGCTGCGAAAAATGGTATTGGTAGAWCCCATGGTGTTTGGAGATGGCGAGCTACTTGTGCTTGTGTTTAATGTCGTTATGGAGTTGTTTTTAATCTTGTTCCCACACATCAATTCCAATTTTTTCAAAATCCGTCTTTTGGTCACTTGCAAATGCGAAGACACCTGTTTGACTTGTCTTTTTTTGTAGGTTTTGTACTCAATGTACATGGAGATCAGTTCGTTTCTCCCGTACATTTTTTTGTTCAATTTGATTCTGCTCGAATCATCTTTTGGAATAATGGCCAATGATTGGAAAAACGCATCGCAAACGTCTTTTGACCACACACCAGATGCCGAAACGGATGCGTCTCCCATCGTTGTGTGCAGCATACTACTGGCAGTTTGCGCAAGGTGGGCGCTGTTTGGTGGGGTATTGAGCACTGGGGTCATCAACACGTCTTGCCCAATGTGCACCGAGGGCATGGTGATCATCTTGACGTGTTGTGAAATTGCTGATAAGTCACCCTTTCTGTATTTACTGCTATTTTTCTTTGTAGAATGATGATTTGGACTGGAAAAAGTCACGTATTGGAACTGTGAAGGTTTTGCAGAGACCGGCTCTTCAAACTGTGGCTGTGGCTGTGGCTGTGGTTGAAGTTGTGTCTTTGCACAGGATTTTGTGTCAAAGATGCACAAGTCTGTTGTAGAAACCAGCAATTCCCGTGAATTGTCGCTGCCCGAATGCGAGGAAACCAATGAGACCGATTGTGTTTCCCCTGCTTGATTGTAATCCTTTGGGTTACTGGTGCTGCTTCTTGTGCTGTTTGCTTGAAAGCACTGGGCCAAATGGTAATCGCTGTTGTTTGTGTGGGTGTCCCATTCGTCAGTATATCCAAAATGGTTATTTAAACTGCTTTTGTTTTCTGGTCCTTTCTGGAGGTCCACTTCACTGGATTGCGGGTAGTAGTAAGTGTGAGCAGTTGAACCAGAAGAAATTGAAGGGTGTGAGAACCTGTGCTGCAGATGCGCCATTCCAGGATGCACTTGCTGCATTGGTTGTTGTCCTAGTAGCGTACTATTCGTTTGTGGAGAATTCATATAGTTTGACCACTGCTGATTGATGTTGTTATAAGTGTTKGAAAAAGACTGGTTTAATTTGCCTTTCACAGGGTGGTAGTTTTGTGGGGGGTACATTTGGTGATCTTGAGATTTCAATGGTTGTGAATATGATAACATAGTTCTTCCCGTTTGGAAGTTGGCCCAAACGGTTTTTTGCGAAACCCCATCGATGCCCTGCATGACAGATAGTTCGTCGTGTTCGTAATCCTCCATTCTTGCCGGATCATCAATCAACGTGTTTGTACGCGTTGTTTTTCCGTAATCCATCACATCAATACCCTCTAAATGATGATGATTTTGTGCTTGATCATTTCCGTTGTGCACGTGTGCATCCAGATCAGCATAAATATTTTTATCATTTCTATCAAAAATCTCTATAAAAGAGTTGAATTGTGAAGGAGTAGTTGTAGTTGTATTTGTATTTGTATTTGTATTTGTATTTGTATTTGTAGTTGTAGCGACCTTGTGATTATATGGCTCAAACGCCATTCCTTCTAAAATATTTTTGAAATAAGGTGTCATATTATCGGTATTGTTGATTTCGTTGTCGGTATCATGCCCGGTGTTGATATTTTTGGTATTTTCCAATCTAGTCATTGATTCTTGTGTCTAGGAATGGTTTTTTTTTCTGTTATTTTTTTCTGTTTTTTTTTTTATTCAAAGATAGGTTTAATTAAGTGAAAATAGGATTCTTTTTTCACTAAAAGTTATGGGTTTATAAATCAAAAGAAAATATTAGTTTAAAGTCTTTGAAATATAATTTAATTCTTTTCAAATTAATTATTTTTCTCGATTGGGAAATGTGATCTGATTTGATCTGATTTGATTTGATTTGATCTGATTTGATCTATATATATGTATTCTGTTTTTTTTTAGTTCTTGGTATTGTAATAAAAAAAAAAAAAACCGCTTCGAGACCTCTTTTTTTCAGTAGTGGGAATTAAAAATYTTTTTTTTCAGTTTTTCAGTTTTTCAGTTTTTCAKTTTTTCAGTTTTTTTTTTTGTTTCTTCCGTGTTTCCCTGTTTCCGTGATTCTGTGTTTTCGTGTTTTCCGTTATTTTCTATGGGTTCTTTATAGAGTTTAGGTATTCAAATCATACATGAAACTTGAACCGCTAAATCAWAATAACAAACAACACAGTTAAACGAGAAATTATAGTACAATAMAGGTCAAGACAATACTCATATGATAKTATACTAATAATAGAATAATAAAACGGTATTAACAACCAGCTGAAGAGAAATGTGAAACATGAACAAATATGSTAAARCTTWGGCATCACGAGAGAGAGAGAGAGAGAGAGAGAGAGAGAGAGAGAGAGAGAGTCATTAAGATATGAAAGAGTCATCTGATGTAAGACTATATACAATGATTTACATATAACATTTTCAAAGTCGAAACATATTAAGTCTTAACACTTATTAAGTTAAAAATCCATTAACCATAATTAGCAACATCACTATATGTCAAAAAAACAAAAAACTAAAACACCTTCGATGTTTATATACTTTAGTGCAACTTTGGCAACCATAAACCGATCAACACTTTCCAATATTGTTTCCGGCTCTTGTTTTCCATAACACTAATTTCCATGATCAGATATATAATGTTCCGATAAGCTTGATATGGTTTTAAATTTTTTTTTTTTTTTTTTGTTYTTAGTGCGTGCACTCAACATATTCATACTATATTAGAGAGTAAGTAACTATGCATACCCTGCATGTCCTGCATTTTCCCAAGAACTTCTGTTTTTTTTGTTTTTTTTTTTGTTTTTTGTTTTTTTTCTTTTGGCCTCTTTCAAAGATGCAAGTAGTGATATAATTTTTGCRAGGTCTCTTTTGAAAATCTTTAATAWTTTTTTTTATTTTTGTTACCTTCAATTTGTCATTTTTTAAAGATTCCATGGGTGAGAAAAGGTATTTTTTCCTGTAATTTTAAACTCATCAAACATACATCCTATTGTTTGTTATTATTATTATGATTATTATTATTATTATTATTATGATTATTATTATTATTATTATTATGATTATTATTATTATTATTATTACTAATTAATTTATTTTTTTATATAAATATATAAAACAATAGAGTAAAAAAATAAAACGGAGCAAAAATAGAACAAAAGAAATAAAATAAGAGCAATTCAAAACAAAACAATAAAAAAGATTACAAATTYTCATTATTATATAATTTAATAAACAAAAAGTAGCATTATGCACGTAGTAATCTAATAATAGCATAATTTGTTGTAAAAAATATTGTCATTACCTTAAAAAACAATAGAAAACGCAGCAGATCTTGCTATTGTATAATATATTTGGTGTTGCGTATAATGGTTCAACGTACTATTTTTTTATTTTTTTATTTTTTTTTTTTTTTGATTGCGTAATATAATAGCATACATCTATTGCTTAGTAAAGTATATTGTTTTAATCAAAAAATATAGACAACAAGAGGATTATAAATTTTATAATAACATAAATAACAATAATTGAGCAAATTTATTAGACACTTATTTTGTTTATTSTTTAGCCATTATTCRTACGCAGATATACAGCAATATGCTTTTATTTATTTCTTGCAGYAGTATTTTTTTTTATTTTAGTATAAACTTATTTTGATGAAAACTTCCTGTAGGTATTCAAAAAGCGTACTTTTTTTTTTTTGGGGAAAAGTGATCTTCATTAATCTGCTTAGTCGGATCTGTAAGCTGGAATATCAGGCATATTTGTGCATATTGAGGTTAATGTGTGTGTGTGTGTGTGTGTGTGTGTGTGTGTGTGTGTGTGTGTGTGTGTTCATGGAAATTCTTGACGAGGGAAGTGAATTGGGTCTTGTGATCAATAAATTGATACACGAAATTTAGAAAAGTAAGAGTTAAAATTGGATTCTTGGTTTTGTTATTGCTTTTTAATACGTAAATAAAGTGGCATAAATAAAGAGGGGAATAATCACAGGGGTGTAATCAAATAGTAGATGTAAATGTGCTGCTTGGTTTTGTTTCATATCTAATTTGTTTACTTTCTATTTACTTATTGTTTATCTTTTCGTTACTACTATTTACCTGTTAATTAGATAGTGTGTATTTATTAACGACTTAGTATTCATTATTTACACTTTAATTACTCACTATTTACTCACTATTTACTATTCACCCACTAATTATTCTCATCAATAACTCCGTATACTCTTCAACATTCCAATCTATAAAGCAGGATGTTGACTCTGTAATCAAAGAATAAAATAAAAACTATTTCAAGGATAAATCTTTAATGAAAAGTATTCCAAGGATATATGCTTACTGAAAAATATTTCAAGAATATATCCTTAATGAAAAGGACTTAAGAAAATATAATTACCACATAAAAACTCGTAAGCTTTTGTATTTCCGGAACATTTTAGCGGATTTTTACATAACATACCCTTGAAGTGGTATTTATCTTTGACATTTCACCCATGGTTAACCTTGTTGTTAACTTGCCAGGCTTGTCTTTACCATACACGGTTCA
Source organism: Hanseniaspora osmophila (assembly GCA_001747045.1). Taxonomy (NCBI): domain Eukaryota; kingdom Fungi; phylum Ascomycota; class Saccharomycetes; order Saccharomycodales; family Saccharomycodaceae; genus Hanseniaspora; species Hanseniaspora osmophila. Next base: position 507,902 of record LPNM01000003.1, on the reverse strand, counting down.
GAAAAAAATACTTTTCCCCGCCATATACTTGCCAAACGCATGGTAATTTTGTACTTTGCTCAACCCAAACCCATTAAAGCATTGTAGATCTTCTAGTGATCGGATGATAATCAATTCATCATTTCATCAATACAATAATACTGTAATGAGGTTGGTAATTTGAACACTTGATAACTTTATCATCTGTTTATGCAAGGACTCAATTGAACAAATTTAAAGTTTACTAACATGAGTTGCTTGGTCAACTGATTTTTCAATGCACACAAAAATACTGGAAAACAAAAAAATGTATTGTTCTATTGTTTTTTCCTTCTTCTTATATCGTCTTGTTTTGTATAATAAAAATGTGTGAAAGAGAAACAATAAGTGTATGATGCAATGGGACAGCTATGTTAAGACAWMAARCAAGAAWYRAGAAACARTAAACAAGAMACAATAAACAAGAAACAGAAACAAGAAACAGAAAACAATAGCAATTAAGAAGGRCAAGCAAGAATAAATCTGGTGACACCAAAAAATATATATATACAACTAGAAGAAACTACTTTCCAATACCGCAGCACATTACTATTTTGAACCGCTACACACCACTTTCAACGATATACGCCCCTGCACATTTGTTTGTATAGTGAGGCTTTGAGGTTTTGAGGTTTCGTTCGGCATTCGTTACCGCAAAAAAAAAAACCACTTGACTTCTTACCGGCATACCTTTTTGAAAAACCACTTGCATCTTTTCTACTTTTGAGGCGCATGTTTTTGTTTCTCCGTGCTGCACTAATAAGTTATCTTGCATGAAGGTTGAAACTTTAATATTGTATTGTGTTTTTTGAATTTTATTGGGTAATTTTTAAGATAAGAAAGCAAAGCAAGTGTTGGAAACGGAACAGAAATGGAGTTTAAGTTGAATTCCTATTAATTCCATGGAAATGAACGTGATCCTTTAAGATATGGTACTTTGTTAATATCAAGACACAAGTCTGGAAAAGTATGGTCCAAAGGCAATTAATCGCAACTCCAAGAGTCTAATACAGCACTGTTTTTTTCACCCATGGGTGTCGCAGATAATCCGTGCTAAAATTGGCTCATCGAAAATTCGACTGATTGAGCGATAACATCCGTGTCAATATTCTTGTCAACTAAAAATGTCCATAGATAAAAAATCCAAGTATGTTTACATTTTTGACACATAATTTTAATCTCTCTCAAAAATCAATGATAAGTCTTGGAAAAACACAAAACAAGGAAAAAACAAGAAAAAAATCCGGTTCAAAAAAATATTTGTTTTGTAAAACGACTATTGTTTTTTTTTTTTTCTAAATGATTTATTTTACATGTTTTATTTGTTTTATATGTTTTATTTGTTTTAGTTATTTTTCAGTTCATTGTCTATATTGTTGTGTAATTTTATCAACCTTTTTGYCCATTCCATCATTCTTACTTGATATCATGTCAATCTTKTGGCACATGTTTTGTAATTTAATTTTCTGTAATTGAGKTATTTATTATTCTGACTTTRYCCATGCAGAATGCTTTATACTGAKGATATACACTGATAAAGAAAAAAWAWAYAAMAAAACAAAACAAAAACACAATTGAACGTACATATAATCATTGATAACGAARGRATTACTATTCTAACAGTTGTGTCAGCACACACACACAGGGTTATATTGTACTTATGTGTAGTACCGTATAGCTCTTATCAGTTTCTGATAGTCTATGTTTTGTGCAATTCCTTATTCTTGGGAAACGGATAAATGAGACAAATAGCTACACGTTGTACAGCCTGATACAATATATGTGAGTAACTATATAACCATGATTTGAGAGAATTTTTTTTGACAGTTTATGGTATGGTTTTCAAAATTATGAGCTTATTTCCAAGAGCTAGTTTTGCAGCTTCATTAGGTGAAGGGGAAGGGGGCTCATATCCAAGAACCTCTTTAAACACTTTGAGTCTCTACTGCAAAATCTTTCTTCTCCAAATCATTCAACACTAGTCTAATGACAATACTCCACGGAAGACTGTAAATATATTTGCTCACTATCACCCGTGTAGTTGAGCATAAATTGTAAAGTTGGACCAATGTACTATTTTTTTTTTTTCATTTGATTTGTCATCTTGGTCAATCAAAAACTGGATTATATTTTTTGTGAAAGACACGCTTGTTTAAAGCTTGTACTAATATTCACAAAATTTGAAAATAAACAGATACTCAATACACTAACCATACGAACCCCAATTAAATTATAGCAGACGTACAATTAGGATATTAAAAGTCGTTGCTGTGATGACGGTAACTATTGGCACTGAATGATTTGCGGTGTCTGGATGTAACAATATTTACAGTAAATAACAACTGTCATATATATGACAATTGGTGGTTCTTCATGTACCAGATTATAGAAGAAGAAGCCGATTTTCGACCGAAAAGGGCGATTGATTTTTGAGGTTAAAAGCTCAGATCAAAAAAAAAAGATAAAAAAAAAAGACACTGAAAGACACTGAAAGACACTGAAAGACACTAAAAGATAGAGATTGAAGTAGAAATTAGCAAAAAAAATCAACACACCGGATTTTACCGAGATCGGATCTGTAATGGATCGGTTCAGATGAGTACTAAGATTCTAATATTCAATTCAAATCACTACTAAAGTCAATGTAATGTGTTGAAATAAGGATCAAATATACTTAAAGTACATCTTGAGTCAATTAAGTTTATAAAAGTTCCTCTCATCAATGAGTGACCTGGAACAAAATATAGAATCAAGAATACAGTAAGAAGATGGATAAGGCTGAGAAGATGAAGATTAAATCATATTCTTTCTTGAAGAGATAAGATAAAAAATAAGGTTTTTTACACATATTTATCTGCACGATAAAAAATTTGCAACGACTTTCTTTTTCCAATAGTGTATATGCCTCTTAACATTATGATGTTCCGTGGAAATCTTCAAACAGACAGCATTTAATAGAAATAGTACACATTTATGTGAGTTAAGTTAAAATATAAGGTTGGTGCATATATATTTTTGAATAACACGAAGAAAGAAAGAAAAAAAAAAAAAAAAGGTTATCATACAAAGTTAAACATGTACAAAAAAATGAATGAAATAATTGGGCAATGTATGGTAAGAAAAAAAACAAAACAACAAAATATATCTTTCTCTCTCTCTCTCTCTCTCTCTTATATCACCCTTACTCCTCGGTCTCCCCGTCTTGTCTTGTTTTCAAAACCAATGGGCTCCCATTGATTCTGAAATAGATGTCCTTAACGTCATCAGTCATACTTTCAAAATGAGACGACGCGTCATATGATTTGGAAATGAAAATGTTGTCTTTGGTCCCGTCTTCTTTAGGTTTCATCAATTTACTAATTCCAACAAATTTGTCTTCAATCTCTCCCAACAATTTCAATGCAGGTTCCAACTCTTTCAATGGTTCTTTGGTTTCCACAATAGTAGAAACAATGGCCAAATAATAGTTTTTCCCACTAACATGATGGGATTCCCCCACCATCGCAATATAGATATCGTGGTTTCTGCCTATTTGGTTTTGTGGTAAAATAATCTGTACAGAATCAGATGAGGAACTTCCTGATAYAGGATGATTCAAAATACAAATACATCTAATAACTTCTTCTCCAGTAGGTTCCACCAAATCAGGGAAATATGAAGGATCAGCAATAACCAATGGGGCTTTAGCTATTCCCTCTTTGGTTTTCACTCCTGCAAATTTCTTTGATTTGGCAGTGGTGGAATCAGAGGAAGAAGTAGGATYTTCCTCAGTGTAATAAACCTCCTCTACAGGAGTGCCCAACATGTACGTACCCCCGTAGATGGCACTCAATCTGGCAAAACCTTGAGGTAGTTCTCCCAACCCGTATAACGGGTACAAGTATGGAGATTTCCCGTATCTGGCAACACTCTGCGAGTACAAAATGATTCTTTCCACAGTGGGTCTGCATGGCAGTTGCAAATACTCGTCGGTAGGATACAAGGCCATGGCGTGACCCACAAAGTCCTGGGTCGACTTGCCCAACCCAAACTTGTAGTACACCTCTTCCATCGTGTTGTTGTCCAAGTTCAATCCATGGTGTGTGGAGGTGTCGTTGTCTCTGTACTTGGATACCCATTCCAAAAACTTTTGTACACGTCTTTTTTCAAAGATTCCCAATAACGGAGAAGAAATCGCTTCCATTTCGTTGGCAGGCACTTTGTAGATCTTCCCGTTTTTGTGGTAAACGTAGGACCCGGAAATCTGCTTGAACTCAACGTACCGCGTCACGTCCGTGTGGATCAAAATGTTCGTCAACTCTCCATTGCTCATCAAAAACTTTGGAATCAAGTCCACATTCCAATCCCGGTCACGTCCGTACTTTTCAGGGATCTTGCCTCCGTGCTGGCCCAAATATTCAGGCTTGTATCTCTTGTATAACTCGGTAAGGTTCACACTCGCACTCTCACCCCCGTAAAACTCTTGTCTGTCAATGTGCAACACTTTCTTGCCCTCAATTGAAAGCAACCCTGACAAAATGCACTCGGTCAAACCKGTTCCCAGCACAATAACATCGTAATTTTCCTCCATTGTTTGATTATTTTTAAGTTGGTTTGCTTTTTAGCCTGTTTCTTTGGTTAAACTTTGTGTTTGTGTTTGTGTTTGTGTTTGATTTACAAGTATGGAATGCTCGCGCCTCCAAGCTAAATTTAGATAGCCCAGAGAGATAAGGGGGAATATGTTGAGAAAAAATGCGTTCCACTTAGGGAGATAAAAAGTTGCGTGTTTCACGGTTGTCTTTTTTTTGT
>LPNM01000003.1:455700-502996 GCA_001747045.1 Hanseniaspora osmophila | reverse complement strand
TTTTTCGTTTGGTTGGTGAACGACCGGAACAACAACATCAYCTCGTGGTTGGTGACGTGGTGTGTCGCACAGTGCGTCAGGTGCAGAGGGTGCATTTGCAAAGAAGCTAATATATCATGGACACAGTGTATTGATACTATTATTCGAAAAGAAGACATACAGCAAAACACAAAACCCATAACTCAATCAATGAGCAAGCTTACACTTCCACCAGTAGTATCGATCAAAAACGCGCTGTTCAAAAGGTCCAATCTGGCCCAGGCGCCGTTTATTTTCAAAAACCCAATTAATCTAGAGATTCCGAATCGGGGTGCTCAAGACAGTGTGAGAAAATGGTGTGTTTGGGGCACACACGCAAGCCAATTTTTRAATGTTTTGAGCAGAAGAGAGTACCTGGCAATTCCATCGCCCTCGTGCATCCGGTACCACAAGATCGGGAAAGACGACACATTGAATTTCACCACAAATGTTCTCAAATTCAAGCCTCCACCAACGTCACCACATCTTTCAGCAAGATTTGAGTTTTTCAAGAGTGAATTTGACGAGAAATTGGCCACTTTTATCAAAAACGTAGGGAACACGTCGACACTCGTCAGCTACGAATTGACCAACAGCACCAGAAAGATTGACACACAGTTGTACGAGCACTTGCTCACCAAATTACACTTGAAAGATTTAGAAAACAGATTGGTTATTGGGTTGAGTAATGGGCAAATGAGAAGATCAAGACTCGCAAGAGCGCTTTTAACAAAAAATGACCTGCTGATAGTAGACGACCTGTACTTGGGATTAGATCCAACTTCAAGATCGTTGATCAGCGAAACAATCAACTGGTACAACTCCACCTACAAGAACGAATCGATGGTCATTGTCGGGTTGAGACCTCAAGACACAATTCCACACTGGTGCACGGATTTAATCATTGCCGATGAGACAGGAGTGGTGTACCACGGACCAAATAATAAGCAGGTGATCAACGATTTTCACACAAAATGGGAAAATTTGAAACAACAACARATTTCCAAAAGTTTGGATCAAACGGGGAACCAACTTCCATCCGTTGAACAACTTGTGAACCAGCACGAGTGGTACAATGCAGATCATACGGGTCAGCCATGTCATTTCCAGATCAAAGATTTGTCGATCTCGTACAGAGGGGTGCCGGTTCTAAAAGACATTGATTGGACCATTTTGAAAAAATCGATGTGGCATATCCAGGGGAACAACGGGTCTGGGAAGTCTACTTTGATTTCACTGTTGACTGCAGACCATCCCAGATCATGGAGCTCAAATATTGTTGATGAGTCGAACAGAAAGAGGAAAGTCGGGTCTTCGAGCTATTTTGACATCAACAAGTCCATCGCCACCTCGTCCCCAGAAATACATTCCATTGCTTTGAAATTCAACAAACTGACACTGAACGATTTTGTGGTGAGCGGACTGAACGAAGACTCTTCCAACAACTTTAYGGTATCATCATCTTTGCAGGAAACAACTAGTCCAGATCGCTTGAAACTCTGCGACGATTACATGAGGTTTTTTGGTCTTGAAAGTCTAAAGTCAGTGAAATTTACGCAACTYTCGGTGAACGACCAAAAATTGGCTCTCTTCGTTAGATGTCTCGTCAAGTTGCCTAAACTTTTGATCTTGGACGAGAGTTTYAGTGGCATGGAGATGTCTACAATAGAATATTGCCACGACTTTTTGAAACAATGGCCCGGAACCGTGTTGGTCATTGCACATCTTCCAGAAGAGGTACCAGAGTTCTGCGGGTCTTCCATCAAACTAATACAGCCAGGTGAATACGAAATCAATGAAAAAATAAAATAGTCTTACATATACASAAACAGTCTGCGAGTTCAAGGAAACGCGGTTTGTTTACGTCAGTACCACACATAACGCAATTACACGAGCAAATCAAGCGACGTAACTTTTTTCTCTTTCTCTTTCCGCTTTTGCGCTAGACATTGTTATATTTGTAAAGTTTAACWGAGYTTAAACAATGRAAAAGGTAGAAAACTATTGGTTTTTTCAGGCTTTGCGGCGTGAAAAAGCGGAGATTTTTCGTGCCAGCTCTATCCTATATTAATTAAAAAAACGAAAAAACAAAAAAACAAAGTCKAATATGAATATCCGCTTTGGACTCTYAACATTGGTTTTTAATTGCTAAAAAGTTGAATTTCATGGCTGTTGAACTTGCAAAGATTTAATTGTRTTGGGAGCTTAGAYTTTTTCCAATGCTATGGATTGAACTTTGTCAGTGCATCCTTTCCACAGCTCCACTCGTATTCTCTTTTTTAATAGCTAAACTAACTTTGAAAGCACTTCTTTGTGCTTTTATATATATACCATAACTTGTGTTTTCAAACAACATTTTTCACTTAAAAAAGGTTGAGCAAAAACAACGGCAAAAACACACRAAAAGCTTGCATGAACTCCTCACACTCCGAAGACGAAGGGAGCAGCAACATCAGTGTTGTTTCTTTCAGATCCAACACAACAACGCACTATGATTCCGCAACGTATTTGCACATGYCCCAACAAARAAGCRCTGATTCTGCATGCAGTTTGGAAAAAGAGTTTATCTCTTACATTGCCAGTGTTGTGAACGAGATTTGTAGGTTCAAACCACACTCTTTGAGAAAACTAAGCAAAGAAGAACRTATAATGATTAACCACAAGTTAAATGGAAGACACAACAGCAAAGAGTTCAAGTTGGCCGTGGCATTGTCGGCGCAACACCCAATTGTGCACTTGGACTACTACCGGGAGTTTGACGAAGCTGTTGGCAACATTCAGGGCGACAAGTTAGTCAGAAAAAGAGCATTTACGCAAAGAGAAGATCAAGCGCATGGCGAGTTGGAAAAAAAATACTCGCCGAAATATGAAATTCATGATTTTGTAAGATGCTTTAAACTATTGAGCAAGAGCGATTACCAGAACATGTTGAAAGTGATCCATGCGGGCCAATACATCGTGTATCGCACCATTTTGAAATTTTTCCTGTTCAAAAACAATTTGAAATACACCAACATTGTTATTCCAGGTGTGACCAAGATCCTAAACATTGAGGATATTTCCGAATGCTACGGAATCTCCAAATATCATTTCCACAGAATGTTTAAAAGTTTTACCAATGTCACGATCAAGGAATACGAAACAATCAGTGAAATATTTATYAGAAACCACGCGGAAGAGTTGCAAGAAATCATCACAAAAAATGAGATTTTTTATAATCATGGCTCCGTTTTGTTTACAATGAACGAGTCATATTTTTGGAACACTATTTCCACAATGGTTGTTGTGAACAGAGAATCAACAGAAAAAACGGTCAAAGAAACCATGTTGGATGGACTTTATGCTGATTTCAACACAAACGCCAACAACAGGGCATCCAAAAAAAGAAGAACAGCAAACATGGTTGAGGCAGGGGTTTATAGAGGTAATGGACGCGATGCTTCCATTTATGACCAACAAGTGGTTACCAGAGATTTTAGAAGAGGGTTTTTTGGCGAGCAGGCTAAAAACTATGCCAGTTACGACCTTGACCATTGTCTTTCTTTYGGGTTCTCTAACTCTGAGAAAATTCCACATTTCAATTATTTTGATGAAACAAGAAAACTAGCTAAACCGAAAAGAAGCACTGCTTTGGTTGTAGAAGAYAACAGTACCATCAAACTGTGCAAAATAGATGATAACATAGATGATGAAACCAAAACTGAAWACTTGTCAACCATTTGCTTTACACCGCCACATCATAAAAAAGAGTTTCMTGATTTGATTTTTCATGATGAACACAAAGACATTTATGATGTGTTGCAGGTGTTGATTGGTAGAAACAATGAACAAGAGCACATTGTTGAAAATAMCTCCAATACAACTAAAAACACAAACAGCATCAYAGACCCTTTCCAACAAACTGCATCACAMTCATCCAATGCTTTGCCAAGTAATTTGATGATGGACAAATTACTATCAACATGTTTGAAAAACGTAGAAGATAAAGAAACTATTTTGAGTGATAAACAAGTACACCAAGATACTGCAGACACACAGGATAGTGGAAAAACGAATAATGAAGCTGCGCGCAGAGAAGACAYCATTGACTCAATTATGGATATTTTTGACAGYGAGTTTCAAGGCAGTGCTTTTGATCTTAACAACAAGTACTCTCTTGTCATGGACCACATACACACAGACAACAGCTACAGCAGCGGCAATGCTTCAAGCATGGACCTTGAGTTTTCAAGTCCAGGCAACAAAAACACACATGTATCCAGCAACTTGAACATGTCTTCTCTTTCGCAAGAATACACAACAAGCGCAAACGGTTCACACAAAACYACTACTGCTGACACCACTSGCACAATTACCACGGCAAACAACCTTTCCGYAAGTGAGAACCAAGATTTCGGAAACAGGTTGGATATTCAAAGTAGCAGCATGCRCGGCGAAGAAGAGCAAAACGAAAACGGCGAGCAGACATTGAACRGCATAGGATTTTTTGYAAATGAAGAAGAGGAAGACGAAGTGTACAAGCATATCTTGAACACAAAATTGTTTTTAGAGTGAGCAAAAGATATATACTTTTTAATAGATTTATAGATTGAATAGCCTAAAGCGTTCTTCATTATCATCTTCTTTTGTTTTTCTTAGTTGTTGTGTGATGACTGGTGGTGGTTTAATACCATCGACTTTTTGTCGGATTTTCCATTATTTTAATCAATTAATCGTCATTTTCTTTTGTCACAATTGATCAATAACAGTAAAGTACAATGTCTAACTTACTAACCCGAAAATGCAAGCAGCACAATGTGAAATACCARAATTGGAAATGACGCAAAACACCGAAAACACAGTCGGAAAAAAAAAAAACGACGAGGGAAAAAAAAAAAACAAAAAAAAAAAAACATCACACGGGATGAACAACTAAATTAAGCAACCATCTAGTTTCTTTCACCTCATCATTGTAAACAAATAAACAAACGGAATAGTTTTTTTAAAGTTARGTAAAGGTTCTTGCTTRSTATTMTAATGAGGCTGTTCCGTTGAAATGWATCTTCAATACAATTGCTTCTGCTTAAACGCGATAACCCTCTCTCTCTCTCTCTCTCTCTCTCTCTCTCGCTCTCTGTCTTTCTCTCTTTCAATTAATTTTATGATCCTCGATTTGGGTGCTGCCAATATTTGGCTGCTATTTCATAGGACTTTTCAAAGGTTATATACCTAAACAGATACACGAGTACCAACAGGAAMAACTTGCCAAGAAAAAATTGGTTGYTCGTAGAGTTTTGATCTTTTCMTATATCAGCTTGAAGCATTCTGAACTTTTGCACATKTTTTTTTTTTTTGAAACTCCAAGTCATTTGAAAATACACGGGAGAAAAGAAATCAGTCACCAAGCACTGCATCTCATCGCATCTTTATTTGTTCCTAGAGCCCATTTGAGACAGAAATTGACACACCAATAATTACTCACTTACAGACCTCAAGTCCTTATAAAATCTACACACACACACACACACAATTGCACCATGCATGGTATTATAACTGATAGAAAATACAAACACGAGAGTAGTGTGACATATGACAACACCAAGGTTCCCCTGGTGGAACCAGAGCACATATCTGTTGACGAGAAACGGGAGCTGGAGTTTGGCCGTTTGACCTCGCCAGAGTACTTGCATACGCAAAAATCCAGAAACAGAAAGCCATTGACTCCAAACAAATTTGATCCCCCAGGGATCATCATTTCTCTTATCACATATCTTAATTTCCTGATCATCATGGTGTTAGGGCATATTCACGATTTAATAGAGCACATTGTTGATCCGGACAAGTTCAGAGGTATTACTGATCAGAACGGGTTGGCTCCGTGGTTTTCCAGAAAAGACAGTTTTTTTATGAGAAGAATGAAACAAAAAATCGATGATTGTTTTGCAAGACCAACAAGTGGGGTTCCAGGAAGATTTATTCGTGTTATCGAAAGAGTCAGCCACAACATGAATGAGTATTTCACATATCCGGGAAGTTCCAAACTTTGCTTAAATTTGTCTTCCTACAATTACTTGGGTTTTGCTCAAAGTGAAGGTATYTGCACAGAATATGCTTTGAAATCCGTGGACGATTGGGGTATCGGTAGTCCAGGACCTAGAAACTTGACAGGTACCACTGACTTGCACCGTGAAGTGGAAARACTAGTTGCCAAGTTTGTTGGCAAAGAAGACGCACTTCTTTGTTCTATGGGGTATTCCACCAATGCCAATTTTTTCAACACTTTTTTGAATAAAAATTGTTTAATTATTTCAGATGGATTGAACCACACTTCCATTAGAACTGGGGTGAGATTRAGTGGTGCTTCCATCAAAGTTTTTAAGCACAACGACATGGTATATTTGGAAAACTTGATTAGAGAACAAATCATTCAAGGTCAACCAAAGACTCATAGACCTTGGGCCAAAATCTTGATTGTTGTAGAAGGTTTGTTTTCCATGGAGGGGACTATGTGCAACTTACCCAAATTGGTTGAATTGAAAAAAAAATACAATTGTTATTTATTTGTTGACGAAGCCCATTCTATTGGTGCAATGGGTGCAACCGGTAGTGGTGTTTGTGAGTATTTTGGAATTGATCCTAACGAAGTGGACATTTTGATGGGTACTTTCACCAAATCTTTTGGTGCTGCTGGAGGTTACGTGGCCGCTGATAAAAAAATCATTGATGCTCTTAGAGTGGATATGAGCACACAAAACTATTCTGAACCATCCCCTGCTCCAGTTTTGGCCCAGATTTATTCATCAATGCAAATCATAAAAGGGAATTTGAACCCTGGTGAAGGTGATGAAAGATTAGCCAGAATCACTTTCAACTCAAGATACTTGAGATTGGGTTTACAAAGATTGGGATTTATTGTTTATGGGATTGCTGATTCTCCAGTGATACCTCTATTGTTGTATGCACCAAGTAAAATGCCTGCTTTTTCAAGATTGATGTTGGAAAGAAACATCGCAGTGGTGATTGTTGCATATCCAGCCACTCCATTAACAGAATCCAGAGTGAGATTTTGTGTTTCTGCTTCACTAACCAAAGACGACATCGACTACGTGCTAAGACACGTGGACGAAGTGGGAGACATGCTATTTTTGAAAACCAGCAGTGGGGTTGGTGTTGGAGCTTTGAACGGGAAACCACCAAGATGGAATATTGAAGACGTGATTGCCAAGACTCCAAACGATTGTAAAGATGACAAGTAYTTTATTATTTGAGATACAGAAAAAAAAACAAACTCAAAAGCAAAACAAAAGCTCTGGGCRACATCAAAAATTTTCAAACCAATATGTATAGATTTTGCCTTGTTGATCCTATTTATATAATTCATTGMGAAATTGAAAAAAAAAAAACACAAACGGATATAGATATTTAGTTTAAWWTTTGGGCTTTCAAATTATAAACTTGTCATCTTTCATAAGGTTGCCCGACATATGGCAATACCAAATTTAAGGTGCTTATAAGTAAAATGCTTGCTGTCATTCTTGATCAAACACAAACAATCGATAACRATTTGTTATCCTAAAAAAAAAAAAAGAACCAAATTTGATTTAAAAAAAAACACAAGCACCTAAACAATACAAAAATGTCGACTTCATTATACCAAATAAGTCCAGAAACCAAAACCAGAATCAACAAGTTCAGAACGGCAACTTCCAGAGCAGAGAAACTAGAGCATTTGGTGATCAAAATCCAGCCAAAACCTTCCTACGAGATTGTTGTGGATGACCAAGAAGACGGCGAAGACGGCGACGACGATGATGACGATTGGGGTGTTGAAGTCAACGAGTTGAAAGATCTACCGGAAGCGCTTCCTGACAACCTTCCGCGGTTTGTGTTGTTAGCGTATCCCTTGGTCACCAAAGACGGGCTGAAGAAAACGCCGTTGGTCTTGCTGTATTGGAAACCACCAACAGTTGTTTCTCAAGAGTGGAAGATGGTTTAYGCWGGGTGTTTGGAAATGGTGCGGAGTTTCACCAACCCAAACAAGTTTTTGGAAGTTAACAACGGACTAGAGGATGAAGACGAYGTGCAAGACCTTAAGGAGCAAATCGAAGCTTGAGCGGATTACCCAATTGATCTTTCCCATACATAATTTGTTTCAATAARATTGAGTTTTGGCAGATTCAGTAAAATCCTTGACATACATGTTCGGTGGTGAGTCTAACTATATCACTTATTTAAAACCATATTTAATAAATATTTGTGACATTTTACTGGTAAACCCATACATTCTGAAATTAGTTTATACTTTTTGAAAAAGAAACAATTATTTTTTATGTTTGRAAAAAWTAAACTAAAAATAATTTAARAWTCACCAYTAATATCCTAATCGGGTAAATCAAGCTTTGTATAGTGGTTTTAATAAATGGTCTTACACTTTTCTTTTTCATATAAACCTGTAACACTTGTTCGACAGTTTGGCAGATTTTGTTCACTTTGACTYTCTGSCATKWTWGTYATTTTTAACTTCATCACATATAAGATCATGTTCRTTTCTTACGTACATTTTCGCAAACTCATTCCTATTGCTAACTAGTTAGGTAARGAAACAACAAAAACCATCTCCACACTAAATAAATAATCCGTCATCATGGGTCGTATGCACAGTTCCGTATGTTTTWTGATTATTTGAAATCGATGGTGCYAGTTTGGCAACACATTGATTATGAAKATTYTCAACATAAACRAAACAGCGACAGAATAGTTGTTCCAAGTGTGAATGGAAACAATAAAAGAACCAAGAACGAGAAAACAGAAAAAATAATCACGAGTTGAGACGGATGGGTCATTATATTCCGGTTTTACCATCTGCTTTTATTAGCAGAAAGGTAAGTTACAGCTGGGTGACACCAAAATATCAATTACTTTACATTGCAAGTTWGAGGCAGAGTTGTGATACACAAGGATCGAGAGGGTGYTGGCCAAGTGCTGAGCCCCTTGACAGGTGCAAAAAGCATGGATTTACTATTATTTGTTAAAGAATAGGTAAACACTTTTTTTATTTATTATTGCCAGATATAGTTGCCATGCTTTTTTTTTTGTTTTTTTTCCTGATTGACTAACCTTTGGTATTACTCTTTGATTTTTCAAACAAGGAAACTTAGCCATTTGTGCCTGTTGCAATACAGCAACGTGGTAAATGCCTGTGGATTTTTATTTTATTTTTCCAAATGTTTTTTTTTTTTGCTCAATGGTAAAAAGTAATTGCTTAATCTTTGGTGTCCCCTTTGTAACGTAAACCCGGTTGAATTGCAGTAGTTTATGTGATTCGACTATTCCATCTTTTTCAAGTTGTGTCTTTTCCCACACTTGTTTACTTTTTAGTTTTACTTTTCACGAAGAACGATTATTTAAGCTGTTTGTTTGATTTTGTTGAGGTTTTTGATTTTACCGTTTGCAATATCAAATACTAACAAGTTTTTTTTTCAATTGCTCGAATATTTGCTTTTTCAATTGCTCGAATATTTGCTTTTACGATGAGACAGTGTGACCTATCACACATTGCCAAATCTTCAAAGTGCGCATATTATATTTTTTAGCATGAAACCATTCACAACAGGGTAAAGGTATGTCTTCTTCAGCTCTTCCATATTCAAGAGCTGTTCCATCCTGGTTCAAATTGTCCAGTGATGCAGTCATTGAACAAGTCATCAAATACGCCAGAAAAGGTTTGACTCCATCTCAAATCGGTGTTTTGTTGAGAGATGCTCACGGTGTTACCCAATCCAAAATTGTCACTGGTAACAAAGTTTTGAGAATTTTGAAATCCAACGGTTTGGCTCCAGAAATTCCAGAAGATTTGTACTACTTGATCAAAAAAGCTGTTTCTGTCAGAAAACATTTGGAAAGAAACAGAAAAGACAAAGATGCTAAATTCAGATTGATTTTGATCGAATCCAGAATCCACAGATTGGCCAGATACTACAGAACCGTCGCTGTCTTGCCACCAAACTGGAAATACGAATCCGCCACCGCTTCCACTTTGGTTGCTTAAATGTAGAAAATCTATATTATATATTATACATCTATATACATTATGTTTTTCCATCATTTTTAAAAAGGATTATTCCAATTATAAAATTAGGACTTTAAAGATTTTGTGTCGTGCTCWCCAGGCGCATCCAAAAGTAAGTACAGGTTGGAAAAATCTTGCGAGCGTCGCAGGCGCGTCGCGAAATACAGGTTATCGTAATTTTTTTTGTTTTTTTTTTTTTTTGGATCCAAGATGAGATGAGAAACTGAATTTGTGTATGTGAAAATTTTACTGGCCAAGGCAATAGAACGTGCACACAAGACAGCAAAAACACAAATGCTCATTTGAATACAATTGAGTTTGAACTGCACAAGGTCATGACAATATCCCTTCTCAATGCAAATAACTCAAAACCAATTTTCTCATCTGTTTACAGAGTGATACTGCGAAACATAAAGCTCAACACCTTTTCACTCAGTTTTCAACAAAAGCTAAAAGAAATAATTCGGAGAAAGATATTTGCTGCACTTCAAACTAAATTTGAAACTTGCAAAAACAAAAAAGTGGTTCTCCACAAGTCCTTGAAGTCGCATGTGCGAGAGCTTCAGCAACTAAACAACGTGATTGTAGCACATGACACACTGTACTTGAAACGGTTTGTTATGGTGAACGGCTTGCCGCATTATAAAAACTACGCGTCTTSCAAGAACAAGCCACATAATTCTCACAAGCAAGCTRCTCAAAACGCGGTAGAAGATCCTGCTTTAACGTATGAGAAGAAAATATTAAATGAGTTTATACGATATGAACAATACAAATCAGGCAGCATTCCTCTTCCAGGGAAGGAACGCATTGATCCAAGAGCACTACTACCCCTGGCAACACACAGGTACTACATGAATAGGTTGAAATATGTCGAACATTTTTTGTCCAAGCCGCCACGGACATCTGTTAAAGGAACGAGATCTTATTTCGGAAGGATGTGGTTCCCATCAAACTTCTTGACCAATAGACGTAAACAATCCAGAAACTTGAGCATGTTTTTGGGACTTACGAGAAGATCAGGAGAGTACCATGCAGCTCTATGGAAAAATCTGGGCAACAGAACCCTGGATTACACTATCATGGAAGCACAATGGGAAACAGAACTCGAAAAAACTTTGAACAGTGAAAATGTTAAAACATTGGAAAAAAAGGACAACGAAATTGTGCTGTTTAGTAAGTATCAAAATGAGGCTCAAAAATTTTTAGGAAACACAAAAGAACCGATTTTCCGCTGGAAAAGGGACAATGCCTATGTGAGCAAATTTCCCATCTTAGAAGAATGGCTACAGCCGCTTTTGCTCAACTATGAAATTGTTTATGGCAAGACCATGATCAGAACAGAAAATTTGACCAGGTTTCGTGTTGAAACTTTGCCCAAAATTTTTGAGCGCAGACACAGTCTTGCAATCAAGGTTTATAACAAGTCCATAGCAAAATGGAACAAAATGTGTGCTGAAGATTTGCCAAGTTGCAACCCGTTTGACCCAAAAAACGACTTGAAATCTGTCTTACTAAAATACGGTTTCTTGAAAAAAAAACCAAAGAAAGCCTATATCACTTAATCTTTTTCGTAATCACCATAAAACTCAGGGTCATCATGTTCCACAATTTTGAAGTCCTCCATCATTTCTGCCAATTGCTCAGTCTCGATGTTCACCTCCGAATCACCAGACAACCGGAGCTGCTGCAAGTTGGAGACCAAGTCAACTATATCTTTTCTGTTGTTTTTCTCCATCATGTCTTCTAGCAACTCAACATCTGTATATTTATCATCATCTTCATATATTCTCAAATGCTCGCCAATACGGGAAAACAAAGCCTCGTCTGACAACTGTATGTGGAAAAACTGAGAGCACTGTGAATGCCACTTTGAGCAGTACTGCGTCAAGTAGGCATATGGGTTTGTGATGTTTGATTTCGACATRATCGAGTTTTTTCTGCTGTACAAATCGGTAACTCTGTTAACTCGAGAAGAACAAAGTGGGTAGCCGCATTTTTTGTTGATATTTCTCTCATCGATCAAATCCATATACGATTTTTTGGTTAGCAAAAGTCCCATTTTTTGCAACGTTTCAGCATCAGYAGCATCTTCCTCGGAAAAGTTCAACAAGAGGTCCAAGGTCAAGTCTTCACTTTCTCTTATACTCAATTGCTTGTGCTTGGTGTATGGTTGCACGATCGTTTTTAAATCTTTCACGTTTGTCATTTGCGCGTTGTGGCTTTGCTTAGTCTTGTTTGCCTGAGGTCTTTTGATAGTGCTAAAAAAGGCCAAAGCTCAAGACCAAAAGATTTTCTGTGCACCTTAAAAAAAACAAGAATGCTTTCACTTGTATGTATAAATTTTATTTTTCCAAAGTTTATTGAGCTTTACGATTGAAAACAGTCTTTCGTTTGACACAGGGTTCGGTTTTCACGAGCAATTTCTGGCCTACGGAGCAGACGGAAAAAAACAACAACGACAACACACACRCACACACACACACACAGATGCACACGAAGGAAAGAGCGTCTCGCGTTGGCAATTTGATCTGGTGACGCGATAGAGGTTTGATTACTACAAGAATCACATCYATGTWACTGCCCAGAGATATAGAACAAACAAAAAGAACCATTTCCAAAGAGCTGGTTACTAGCAGAGTATGTCYGAAAAACAAAGCACTCCGGCATCTTTGCGGAAATTGAAGAATTTTGTGCTYAATGAGCTAAATCACCCAGAAACAAGCAAAAGCAATCGAACACGTTCAGAATCTGTGATTGTCCATGAAGTTGASCAAARACAAGCGGCGAACGATACTTTTATAAGTCCTTTAAATGAATCTCCGATAGCTACGAAAAAATCAAAAYTTTCCACGCAGGAGAAAACTCTGACCAGTGTACGTTCAAAAAACTCTGGAAAAGAAGACGACACCACTAAAAAMCAGGTGGCCAAACATGATTTCAAAGTGCAAGGACTTGGGATACATTCTGTTGATGATTCTGCTTTGAAAACGCCGGTTGCTCAAAAAGTGTTTATGTCAAATCAACCAAACACAGGAAAAGCGGATACGCCGAGTGACAGGCCCAAGCTGATGATACAACCTAGCCTTCCTCATAATGAGCCGCGTGCTGTTTCGTCTAGAAGTGGCATCCCCAACATCTCTAACGACCACGAATTGGAACTTTTGATCAACATGGTGAAGTTACCAGTGTATTTTGAGAAATTGATGGCGTTTTCTTTGCTTGGATGTTTTAACCTTTTTCTTTACTACTTCACAATGATTCCACTGAGATTTGTGTACTTAAACTACGAGTTCTGTAGGATCATTGGAATAAATTTTTACAACAGACTTTTTCAAAACGGGTTCCCGCCTGTTGTGTTGGCTGCTGAAGCTGCRCAAGGYGGTACGAGTGCAGGTAGAAGACACAGTAGAGCAAGAGAAGATGCACAGAAACTTCATGCTTTCAAAAGCACCAAAGAAATTGTTTCTTTTTTGCAAGTTTTCCGCATGGACTTTATTCTTTTGGTGGAGATGGTCATCACCTGTGTCATACTGCTGCTATCCCTGGATACATCCAAAGCGTATCACAAGATCAAGGGTCAAAACGCAATTAAATTATACGCGCTTTTTGGTGTGTTGGAGATGGCGGACAAGATGCTTTCTACTATTGGTCAGGATTTTTTGTTGGCCATTTACAGAAGGGTTTCTGACAGCACGTTGCTTTTGAACAACAAAACAAACATTCCTTCCAGATACTTTCTTTTATTGATTATTGCAAGATGGTTTTACTTGACCATCCACTCTACTATTCTAATTTATCAAACTATTGCACTAAATGTCGCAGTGAACTCTTATTCCAATACTTTGGGAACGCTGTTGTTATCAATGCAATTTGGAGARTTGAAAAGCAGTGTTTTCAAAAAATTCGACAAGGAAGGTTTATTTCAGCTTGCAATTGCCGATGTTGCAGAAAGATTCCAGTTGGTTTCCATGCTGGCGATCATCGCCTTGAGGAATTTGGTAGCTAACAAAAAATCGTTTACAATGTCAAGCTCGTTCCCACAGTCCTGGAATTTGAACCTGATCATSTTCAACCAGTACACCACCGGGATAATAGGTGTGTTATGTGGACCGATGGTTAAAGTCATTGGCAGCGAGTTCATTGTGGACTGGCTCAAACACGGGTATATAGGCAGATTCAACAGGTTCAAGCCTGAGATTTACGACAAGGTGTTCCGCAAAATTCTTGTACAAGACTCGGTCAACCACACAAACTTCAAGCTCCAGGCCAGATTGGGAGTGCCAATTCAAGCACAGGTGGTGACCTTTATTGTGTTGGTGTTGCCGAAATTCAAAAGAATGTTTTACCAGATGAGCACTGTCAAACGCACAACAGTTCTATTTGGAGTGTGGTTGTTCCTGCTAACCGTAAAATTAGCGACACAACTCATCATAAAAAAATGGTGCTATCATATTGCCAARAAACACGAAACTCAAACAGCCACTGCATCTGATAAGTACTACGTTCCTGGCGAACTCAGTGGGAGTCAAGGCCTGGTTGACGAACCGATGAGAAAAATCATCCACAACGACTCGGCCAACATGCCCGCCAGCGCTGCCGASTTTAGGCTGAAGAAAGACGCCAAAGATCCAACGTCTTTGGAAAAAGTGGAAAGGTACAAGATGAGTTCCAAGAAGATCTGGTGAGATGGAGATCCCCGTGCTACTCCGCATGAGACGCTATTTTGTAAGGTTTTTTGATYAAGATTTATCTTGGAGGGGGGGGGTAGAACCACATTGGACTTAAGCATACGTGCTGGTCTCGTTTACAAACAACACCCGCTTGTTGTAGCAATTACACTGCACAAAACAGTGCTTTCTCATCTGGGCTAAACCGATTAATGCGACAGGAAATATCTCGTTTAGTTTCTTGACCTTCTTCTTTTGTCAGTGCTATGCTTTTAATGCGTAGTTTGAAAGTTTTGCTGTCGGTTTTTTTTTTTTTTATTTTTTTTTCATTTTTTTTTTTTTTTTTTGTTGTTGTAGTTTCTGCTTTCRTTAAGCTTCACTTTCCGTCTAAGCCCGACAAAAAGTCTTGATTTTAATTTGTGAAAAGTTTCATCTGGAGAAACGAAATTTCAATCCTTTGTCTTCCTGACTAAASGATATATAAACAAATGCTAGATCTTATATAGAATTAAAACGATAATCCCATTCACGAGGTACTGGAAACAAAAAAAAACAAACTAAGAAGCCAARACAACGTTTCACCAAATCAACTGCACAAWACATAAAGCTTTGTGGAGATACARAAAATGTTTAGAAATATYGTATCGCTAAAGCAGGGAGTGAGAGCACTATCTCTTTTCAACTCCACTGCAAGCAAAAATGCCCGCATAAGCACGAGCACAGCTACACTSTTTTCAAAAAGCTTTTCACCAAGCTTGAAATCGATGACTGCAAGCGTGYGCACAAGCATTTCCAGCAAGAGCACACTACAAAGGCGGTTTTTCCAAACCAAAAACTCCAAACTTTACTCAACCGTTCAAGAAGAGGCACAATCTGCTAGACCGCAACGCAAGACGAGAAGACTGATGAACTCACACAGCAACGTTGGGTACTGGTTGATCGGGACGAGTGGTTTGGTGTTTGGGATTGTTGTGTTGGGTGGGTTGACAAGATTGACCGAGTCTGGTCTTTCCATCACCGAATGGAAACCGGTCACCGGTACCATTCCACCATTGAATCAAAARGAATGGGAAGAAGAGTTTGCCAAATATAAGGATTCYCCAGAGTTCAAACAGTTGAACTCACACATCACACTGGATGAATTCAAGTTTATTTTCTTTATGGAATGGTTCCACAGATTGTGGGGACGTGCTATTGGTGGGATCTTTGTTGTTCCAACTTTATATTTATTGGCCTCAAGATACACTTCAGCCAGAGTGAATAGAAGACTATTGGGTTTGAGTGCATTGTTGGGTTTGCAAGGTGTTATTGGTTGGTGGATGGTCAAATCTGGGTTGGATGAAGAAAACTTGGAAGAAAGAAAATCCAAACCAACKGTTTCCCAATACAGATTGACWACCCAYYTGGGAGCAGCCTTCATGTTRTACATGGGTATGTTATGGACCGGTTGGGARATCGTTAGGGAAAATAAATGGATGAAAAATCCAKCAGAAAGTATCAAAATTTTTGAAAAATTAAACAATCCTCAATTGAAACCATTGAAAAAAATGAGTTTGGCTCTTGTGGCATTGWCATTTTTGACTGCAATGTCYGGTGGTCTRGTTGCTGGGTTAGACGCAGGTTTGATTTACAACACTTTCCCAAAGATGGGAGACACATGGTTCCCAAGCAAAAGAGAATTGTTGGACAARAATTTCTCTAGAAAAGAGGACAACTCTGACTTAGTTGTGAGAAACGTCTTGGACAACCCAACAACTGTACAGCTAAACCATAGAATCTTGGCAATCACAACGTTTACAGCCGTTTTGGCTTTCCACATGTACGCTGTGAAAAGAAAAGCATTGATWCCAAAAAATGTGAACAGAACGATTCACGCGATGATGGGTCTTGTCACYTTGCAAGCCGCTTTAGGGATTGCCACTTTGGTGTACTTGGTTCCAATTTCTTTGGCATCAGCACACCAAGCAGGCGCGTTGGCCCTACTGACGTCCACACTGCTATGCGCCTCCCAACTAAGAAGACCAAGACCAATCATGCAGCAGTTGATCATGAATTTGCAGAAAAATGGTATTCCACAAAAAACTGGTTCCAAAATACTGAGACAGATCAACGGCATGCCAATGAAATCATGATTCAAASAAAGCTTGATTTGAAGGCRTCYYGTTTTTCGCACCTGTACATACCTGAACATATATATTTATTGCAATGAAACAAAGACTTGTGCTGTTTCATTATCCACCATCTAATGACTTTTATATTTTTGTCACTTGTGTTTTTAATATGTTGCAYGTYTGTTCARTTGTACYTTGATGCCTGGAAAATAGCATTTTTTGTTACCCGACTGTGRYGTACACGTGCTTTGCAACTGTGCTGATTCTTTTCGGCGCTTCGCCAACTTACAGGTGTGCTRATGAATAAGGTGTGTTGAGCGTGTTGACACCCAGTTTGACCTYAAGKTTTTTCAGCAATATCTAGCAAGAGTRCCAAACACACAACAGCAACAACGTGAAAAACAAAACACCAAATAATATAAACATTAAAATGWATATCACWGTAAACAACGAAGCAAACAAATCTATATATGGACCTTTAGAATTTTCAGATGATTTAACTTTGCAAGACATGCAAGCTTTGCTACAATTTGAGGCCGAATACGACGAAAAGAAACACGAACTGGTTTACGATCAAAAAGTGCTGGACGTTGCAAACGATGGAATCAAAACATTAAAAGAGTTACAGATCAAGGACAACTCAAGCATAACGATCAAAATGAAGAAACTGGATCCCATTGACCAATTGAGGTTGAAATTGTTAGATGACGCCAAAACGCCAGAGATATTAAAGACTGAAATATTGGTTGATCTAAGAGGGTTCAAGCAATTTATTGAGTTTATAAAATTCAGTCCGATCAGCAGATCAAAACCCTTGGTTCAAGTCTTGAAAAATAGTGAGTTGATGGAGGAGTTGGCGTACGCTAAGAAAATTGACGAGCAAATGACACACGCGATGGAGTACACCCCGGAAACTTTCACCACAGTGTCCATGCTTTACATCAACATGGAGATCAACGGGCATCCGGTCAAAGCGTTTGTAGATTCCGGAGCCCAAAACACTATCATGTCAACAAAATTGGCCAAATTAACCAAGTTGGACAAAATGGTGGACAAAAGGTTTCAAGGAGAGGCCCGTGGGGTTGGGGTCAGCAACATTGTAGGAAAAATCCATTCGGCTTTGGTGAAAATAGAGACCCAGTTTGTGGCTTGTTCCTTCACTGTTTTGGACATCAACGTTGATTTGCTTTTGGGGTTGGACATGTTGAAAAGATACCAGGCTTGCATTGATTTGGAAAAAAATGTTTTGAAATTTGCCGGTATAGAAACACCGTTTCTTGGGGAGGCAGATATTCCTAAGGAGCCKATTGTGGAAAMRATTGCTGGTGCTGATGTGAATGTTGGTTCAAGTGCAATGGGACCCGAGGGTGAAGGTTTCAACGCTAATAAGAGAGCAACAACAACACARGCCAAGTCTGCTTCGAGCAATAAACAACCAAAGCAAGCGGAGGGAACGCCACTTGGCATGCCAGTTCAGTTTTCCGAATCAAGCATCAAGACTTTGATGGATTTAGGATTTTCAAAAGAGAAAGTGATTGAGGCTTTGAAAGTTGCCAACGGAAACGCTGATTTGGCTGCGTCTATTTTATTGAATATGTAAATATTAGCGAGCTGCGACTAGCTATACATACAAATGAATAGATGAAAATAACCCGTTTATATCAGCGGCTTTTGTTTTRRTTGAAGAAAAGCTTGAAAYTGCYYGAAACTCCAGCACTAGCYCTTTACGGTTTGGTTYTCCAACCTTGTGTYCGCTTGATCCAGCTTGCATAAAGGGTCTTGTCGGTCAATTTTGGAGTGAAATCGTCTACATTAAACTCTTCAATGAATGCTCGCTCGTGAACATTGATACTTCCGGAAAATCTAATAAATTCATCGACAATCGATACACTGCTCCAGTACGAAAGCTTTCTCAAACATGCAACAACAATGGGCGTTATGGTTTCTCCTGTGGCACAATGCACGTATACAGGATAATTTCTGTTGTCAAGCAAAATATCTATAATCTCATAAACACTTTGYTCGGTAATGGGCACGGCTTTGTCYCTCCTTTTCACTTTCTTTTCTTCCTCTTCTTTTTTCARTGTTTTTGAAGACTCTTGYTTAGCAGAATCCTTCCCATCTTGCAACTTTTTTGATTTTTTAGCATCTGCAGTGTCGATGCCAGATATCTCTGTTACACTCTTATCTTCTTTATCCTTCTCTTTACCATCTTTTGTCTCTTCTTTAACCTTTTCCTTTTCCGTATTCTTCTTATTCTTGTCCTTCTTCTTCTTCTTTTTCTTTTTCCCGTCACAAGGAATATGAACGTGGTTGATCTTTTCAACTTGCATGAATTTCACAAGTTCCGGATCATTTTCTTCAGTAATAGGCTCTGGAAGAATAGAAATTATTGTTTTCAGTTGTAACAGTTTGAGATATGGGAAATTCTTTTTATGTGGTTGCGTACCTCTGTACAGTTTGGGCTGAAACTGCGAAAARTTCAAAGGCGTCGTRTAAATAGCACTATCAAACATCTCCTTTGGTCTTTGCTGCTACAAGGGTCCTAGATGCGGCTCACTTGTTGGAATTGCTGCTCCCTTGTTGGGAACCTCTTGAAAMCAGGTAGCATCTTACTCTCAACTCATTGGTGCTCAAACTCAAACTCAAATTGGGTATGTTGGAAATTTTATGCTGATCCGGTCATCACGTGCWYGTTTTTTTTTYCCAAATAAAACYCGATCAAAATATAATCGCTTTTTGTTCTTCTAAGCGTTGAACCTTTTTTCCCCTTTCTCCCCTTCGAATATTGATTTTAGCAATTTTGAAGGCCATCGAATAAGCAAAARTTGGCAWATATTGCGTTTTGCTAAAGCTTTACTGATTATATCAGARTGATTTTTATTTGCAAAAAATAGAGTAGCAATAGAAACTTGCAGSTGGATCAAAACCAAACCCAAAAAGTAAGGAAGATCGCTCTACATTAAGACTCAAGATGGATTACGCKTATGAACCAACGATCGATGAGAAAACCAGAMAARACTCTGAGAAAGAAGTTGCAGGCAACAATCATAACACAATCGTGCAAGACGCGAAAACAGAAGAGACTTTCAACAAGTTAGAGCAAAAGCTTGACCAGTCGTTTACCAAAACCACAAACTTTTTGTACAATTTGTGGAATGAGGACCAGCACCTTAGTTTGTTTACCGAAGAGGAGGACAAAAACGGTAGCCCAGGCTCAAAAACACCAAGCAAAGACTCCTCTGAAGACATTGTGACTCGGGGCGAGCGTGCTGCCCAACATGTGTTGGATGCATTTGACACRAAGTTGCAAGTGGTGGAAGACTTTATGCACAACAAGGATCAGCAACAAAAAGCAGCTGAAAATGCTACGAAGCTTATCAAGGACAAGTGGTCAACGTGGTCTACTGGGTTGACGCAGTTCAGCGAGTCTTTGAAAACGAAATTGAATGACGTTTCAGGTGTGCTTGCGTTTCCAGAAAGCGAAGAGCACGCAASTGAAACTTCTCAAAGGCTGCAGGTTTTGGGAACCGATGAAAACATTTACTTGAATTATAAAGGTGATGTCAACAAAAACGACAAGTTTTCAAACGATGACATTTCACGCGAGGTTGCTCGGGATATAAACTTGAAAGTTTTGGCTGATTCTTTGGTTGCTGGGAACAAAATTGACTACAAGACTTTTTGGTCTATTTATTTTACTGAAAAACAAAAAATTTTGAACAACCACTCTTTGAGTACGTTATCCCAGGGTTCTGTACCAAMAATGGAAACAAAWCTTCCATCATGGGATGACGAAGATGAAGAGGAAGATGAAAATGCAGATCATAACAACATTGAGACAAATGCTGTATCAGATTCATCAAATGAGCCCTTTGACAGCAATGATATCAGATTGGAAAGCCGAGAAAGTGTGGTGATTGTGAACAAGGGRAAAGACACWGTTGTTGAAAAGTCAATTACTCCAGGACAGTCGGAATTTAAAAACGGGGAAGAAGAAGAAGAAGAAGACGAAGAAGAAGCAGACGATGATGATGACTGGCAATGATGGAATAACTTTCAAGCAAAGAAGTCACAAGCGAATACTGGATGTGTTCCATTACAACTGTTGCGAATTTTTTTTTTTTTTTCGTATTTCTCTAAAATAATACCTATATAATGATCATAATGATGGCACAGATAATAATACAAAACTTAATCAATCTTTCTATAAAATAACACATAAGCACTAGAGGTTATCATTTCTGCATTATTCTTAACCTTTCTGGCACTGGCGTCGTCGTAATATACCCATTGTGTATCGTTTAGTTGATTTTGAAAATTTTCCTTCTTCACATAGGATGTGTAGTGGCCACCATACAACGTGCCAGTGTGGCATGCCACGGCGTTTAGCGAGTACTTGAATGGTGGTTCTTGAATTCTTTGTTGTATATTTGGGAGCCACTCCTTTGCTGCGCTTTTGTAAAACTCAGGTTTGTCATCAAACCAAAACGGAGTCATGTCTAAGACCGGTGGGTAATAGATAAACTCGCTGTTTTTATTTAATGAGTTGTCGAATCTTTTCAAATGGATAATCAAGTTTTTAGGCAACCTAGTAATGGTAATTTTTTTCGTTGAGGGCTGTTTCTTTTTGCAAACTGGACAGTTCCACAGTTCATCCCGTCCTAAATTTTCAACTTTTGTAAATTCTTGAAAACAGTTGTTGAGATTGATTTTGTACGGTACAGAACCACTGCCGTTTTTGGACATTGCATTTGGAGGCGGAACAGGAACAGACAACACGGAAAAAGGTTGATATGTGGTGGAAGTCCTTTGGCAAACTTGGCATTGCAATCTCGAAGAATACTGGCCTTGAAACATATCCAATATAACCGAAAAATCTGTAGTCAAATACCGCTCCCATTCAATAATGCTTGCGTCTCTCATTGTCATTTTTTCCCTTCTTAGCTCGTCTGCCTCACTCACCTCCTTGCGCCCGGAGCTTGGTTCCGACATGTTCATGTCTTCGTGAAGTGCATCCAACAAAAATTGCACAAACTCCTGACAATCTTGCTGGTCATTGTTCCTAAATATCGAGCTGACGAGCCCACAGGCACTTTTAAATTTTCGCGGTTGCACAACGCCGTTGTTTCTCTCAAACATGCTATGAATCAAGTCAGAGAAATTTTTGGTAATGACACCTTGTGATCCCAATTTTGATCTCATATTGATATAGCGCTTGTAGTCATCTCCTAAGAAAAGCCGCACTAATTCTGGCGTTCCTAACAAACACTGAATAATACAGTTCATGTAGCAGGAGTTCCCCAAATTTACTAAACCCGTGCAAAATGATTTAAATGGGACAGGAGGAGAAGCAGACGGCAAAGAGTTGTTATGGCTTGATTTTCCGGTTCCGTTACGCATCATCTTACTCAAAGCACTCTGCATGACCACAGGCTGCGTAGAAAGTGCCGGTAAAGAAGAGTCTAGAGAAAATGACTGCGCTCTATTCATGGAGGATGAGATTGCAGGAGTCTCTGGATAACTTGCAACTAAATCTACCACAGATTGAGAGGGAGGGCGGTTTTGCAAACTAGTCTCTTTATTTGTTGTTCCTGATTTTGTTCCCTTACTCAAAAAATTATTGTAAACGTCTCTAAAAGATGGAGAACGTTTGATAGAAAGAGAACTTTGCTGTGGAGGAAGAGGCTCAAGTGTTGGGAGCTGGTAAGGCTGTTGTGGCTGTTGTGGCTGTTGTGGCTGTTGTGGCTGTTGTTGTGGGTAAGGCAAAGACGCGTACATAGGCACAGGTGATGACCTTGGGGAATTATGTGTGAAACGTACAGGTTTGATTTGGCTTGAGTTGCCAAAYGAAAGAAGCGGATCTGGGTATGAGGTTTTCAGCGATTCATTTGAATAGTTTCCATTGGATTTCTCCCTGCCTTGRCTTATTCCTTTTGGTTGTAAGATCTGTTGCTGCTTTTGAAAAGCATAGGTCAAAGAGGGTGGCGAGGACGGAGGAGAAGACAACAACGGCGTTTTGTCGACACCATTGGCATGCTGCATGCCATCTTGAAGTGATCCCAAAGTACAGCTTTCGTATCCATACATGTCAACCCACTGTTCTATAGACTCACCCAAAACTAAAACTTTTGTGCGTTGTAAGTTTAGAGTTTTCCCAAATGATTTTTTCAGCAAAATGTTTTTCAACGCAACCATTTGGGAGTAATATTGAGGGCTTCTTTTGGACGTGTATAGTATAATAAATTTTTGTAAATCCCTTGCCTGAAACAAAAGTTTATCTTTGGAAGACGAAGTGCACATAGATCTGTCAACAATGTCTTGGTCAGTATAGGTTTCTTTGAACGAGATTGGTTCAATCGAAATGCATTTTTCAAACTTGATATGGCATCTTTCAAATTCCAGCTTTGGTCGTATGTCTATCAATAGTGTGGAGTTGCTGTGGTGGTGCAAAATAAAGTGCAAWAGTTTGCAGGATATTGTATTGTTGTTGTCGGTGCTATCTAACAATTCCAGTTGCTGATTCAACTGCAATTTTTGCTGTTTTGTAAAAGAGTGCAGGTTTAGAAAGTTTTTGACGGTATCRAAGTTTGGCTGACATTTAAAAAGATAGTGCATRAAATCGTCGTACACTTGAAGCAAATCCGATTGCTTCCCCTGAAGTTGCTGTTGTTTTAATGTTTTAAACTCCTGCATGCGCGGTATTATTTGTGCAGATCCTTTGACTACCAGTTTTGAAYARAAATATGCGTTTTCGTACGCCAACACCAACTGTTTTTGCTGTGGTTCAGAAAGRAGGTCAAAAGAGGTTACTTGAAACTCTTCAATCACTTTCCACCACTTCTGGTARGTCGAAAGACTGATCATGCACTTGTCCAATATCTGTTGGAAACTCAGTGCCTCATAGTGCTCTTCCTGTATTTTGCTTTCCACGTCTAGTTTCAAAGCAGTAAGCGATTTGCACACCACTGGCTCCATGTTTTGTATTTTTTTGAGAAAGAAGCAGTGTTTCTTGTATGTTGCTGTTTTTTTTTTTTTTCCCGCAGAGATCTGAGCGTGATTACCGGTGTTTGTAATAACAGGCCTTGCCTTATTACGAGCAATMTTGTTGCACGGTTTGTTTTTAGTATYGGTTTGGTCTTKTCTTTTGTGTGTTTTGTTTATCATACGCTGACTAATACCCATGAACTGTGSTTATATTYTCACATTATCGATTTTTGCCTCTTATGACTAACCTTTTTTTCCCGTGCACAAGATGTAATTTTTGTAGCGAGTTTGATTTGGGCAAAAAAATGCCTAGCATATGCGCACGTGATACAAGACTTTAGTCACGCAATGCATATATACACATATGACTTTAGCAAAACTATTCAACCCATCATTTTAAGATGGATGAGAAAGGATYTAGCAAACTGTTTTTGTGTGAATAACTTTTCATTCTATTACTAGTATATCCAGATGTCATATATTAAATTGTGAGTTATCAGAACACTWCTCTTACACATTACAAACAAGACTTACTCTTCAAACTCATCTTTGATCAAGTCTCTTTCCATGTTGTACCACACACCGTGGGCACTGAAGTCTTTGTCGTTGTTGACGTTTTCGTTTGGACCTAGTTTTTTGAAACCTAGTCTTTCGTAAAATGGGAATAGATGTTCATGTGCGATGATGGTGATTTTGGTTCCAACTTCTTGATTTGACAACTTTTGAATGTAGTCTGTCATCAATAGAGTGGCCAAGTTTTTCTTTTGGTATTTTGGATCAATCACCAATGAGTGGATCGCAATGTAGTTTGAGGACTCGTCATGTTCTCCACTCATGCTTTCCAATGTGATTGCTGTCAATGTAGAATTGATTTTTGTGGCCAAAATGTGGCCAATCAACTCTTCTCCAAGAACTTTTGGTGCTCCAGCATCGTAAGGCCCAAYAACACCCGGCATCRAGTCGTCACCTTCTTCGTCTTTGTTTTCATTTCCGCTGTTACTGGCATTGTTGTTGGTGTTTTCTGCATATGGATCGCTGACTTTCCGGATAAAAAGTCCTGAACACAACTCGGGACAGTTGGTGATTCTGAAGGTGATATTTTCCAAACTGCATCTTTCGCTTGGAGGAAACCCAACGCTTTCCAAGTCTCTGATGGCTTCCACGTCTTCGAGCGTCAACGGACGCACGTACATATGCATTGGTAGTTCTGTGCTCATGGTTGCTTGTGGTGAATGTTGTGATTATTGCAAAGTGTGTGTGTGTGTGTGTGTGTGTCAAGTTAGTGGGTTACTCTTTGGATTCTCTATTCCTGTTTTTAAATTTTTAACATGCACATTCAAGAGTAACTAAATGCTAAAGCAATCATCTATCTTGATCCAATATGACAAAACTTTACAACCAGTACTTGTTCATAAAAGGTTTTGCTAACTCTTCGGGTTTTTTTTTTGTTGAAGGTTTTTTGTTGGAGTGCTTTTTTTTTTTTATTTTTTTTTTTTTTTCCTTGGCTTGTGCTTTTGGTGGGATTCCTTGTTGGTTCGTTTTGTATTGCCAAGTTCTAAAAGTTCCAAAGGGCAGCTTCTTTAGGAAGCTATTATGATTCTGCATGGTAAGCAAGTTAACAAGTATTYAGAAGAGCAGATTGCYATTTCCTTTAGCTGTTATAGTGGGTCTGATATATATGAACGGCGTAAAGAAAAACAAGAAAGCAAGGAAAAGCAGTGTATTAAATGCTTTTYGGAGTAACTCAACGKTGCYGTGGGTTATTCCATCCAYGAGACTTTGGGAAGTTTTACTTGAATAACTTGGGTAAGACTGACTAGCCGTTATTCTCTCACGCTTGTCACTCTATTCACGGTAGCCTTTAAACAGGTCTTCAAGCAACCCTTTATGTTTTRATGCAWTGGGMTCACGTGARAAACCAATTTAGACCGGGTGATAAACGKTTTTCTCTAATTTTGCTTGTTGTCAAAGGTTTTCCGTCCCAACTTTCCACAAACCTTTTTGAACRTAAAATGATTTGTTMAATTTGAAGTTGTGCAWAAGAAGTCGAATATACAGCCCTCAAACAAGACCGAAGCATTAATCAGGCCTACCAAATAAAGAAGCATACAATCAAGAAGCAATGTCTACAAATGAAGAAGCGGCCAAACAGGTTTTGCTACCGATGGAATTRATTGATCGGAGCATCAATGAACACGTTTTGGTCATAACWACAGGKGGCCGGGAGTACTACGGCGTGTTGAAGGGGTACGACGATTTTGTGAATGTTGTTTTGCAAGATGGGATTGAGATCAAGCACGAAACCACAGCACACGGGGCCCAGCTGCAGGAGTCTCTTGGAGAAGTGGTGAACAAGTACGGTAAAGAGATGCTAGTTTCGGGTCAAAACATYGTTATGATCGTTCCGGGACAAAGAGATTATGTGTAGGTAAWGAAGTTGATGATACGAGCGAAGCGAATATTAACCGAATGACTAGCAATAAAGRAAGTAGAAAAAGYAGATTTGAATGAATAATGCGCTTTCTACAAAAAAAAWTAATAATTCATAATGCAGTGATTTGTATGGCTATATATCTATATAGCTGTTAAGAACAATARTGTACTTTTATAAATACTCGAAGCTCAGAAACCRAAAACATTCCGTAGTTCTCTGGTGCTTTATTCCCTAGCAAATGTGGTGGGAAGGAGGGAAGAGAGACAAKATTAGCTCTTTCACGTTCATTTTTTTCCAAAACACYTCTTCACAGAGTCTATCACTCAAATGAGTCAAAGTGGTTGGCGTTGAAAAGAGTCAAAGACCCATTCGATCTTTGTCCCTYTAAACACTCTCATTCCCATGCTCATTCCCTCGTCGTCTRATGGGTTTTCTTTACTTGGGTTCATCATCATTTCCCTCTTTTCTGCAAATGCGGTCAACACTCTTTTTTGCAAGACAAAATGGTTGATCAGCAAGAAACTGGACATGCTGTAGCACGTACCCACAAACAAGTCAAACCGGTAGTGGTGGTCCAAGTACATTGTGGCCCACCACTGCACCAAAAGAAACAAAGAAACAATGACTCTTGGGATCCATCCGGATTTGATCACTCTAACAAGGCGACTCTTGGATTTAAAAGATCTCAAATCTGTAGAAGTGTTATTGAAAGATCTCAAATCTGCAAGTGCAGGATCAGGGGTGTAATCTTCTGTGGCCACGGGGGAATCTTCCGCAAAGGACTCTCTCGATAGACTTGTTCTCGAGTGCTGGTCCGAAGMCACAGACTTTGTGTCCTCGGCCAGTAGCATGTCTTCCATGTCAAATTCTTCCACAGTAAAATTTTCCTTTGGCGTCTCGCTCTGCATGCTTTGCAAGCTTTGCAAGCTCTGAGCACTCTGCGTTTCGGCCTCGGCAAATACTGGCAACCCTTTTGAAACACCGTGTTCCAAATCTGTTGTGTCATTATTTTGAGTGCAACTTTCTTCGATRTCGTTTCCCAAGGAAACCCCTAAAGCAGATGGTGGCGCCGATTGCACCCTGTTAAACCAGATAAACAAAAAACACTGGAATGCCATGGCCGAATGCAAACTTGGTACGGCCCCAAACACAATTGGACTTTTGTGGAATCCCTCTGAGGCCAAATGCGTACCTGCTTTGAAATTGACCCTGATCAACCCGGCTGCATACCCGGGAGTGTTATAATTCAATTCGGTATTATTGAACAGTCCGTACATGTGTGTGAACCAAGGTGGGGCCATGGGTAGAAGTAAGTGTGTGAAGACACCACAGATGTTTKGCAAGCCCATGGCCAGTGAAAAACACTTTAATGTTCCTGGTGCTTTGAAAACATACAAATAGACGGCAGTGAAGATTGGGGCCAATAAATGGGCCAAAACATAAAATATCCACGACATCATATTTTTCCAATCTTTGAAATTTGATTCTGCTTGTGATGCAAATTGGTGGTCCACATTAAGGGCCATCCAGACCATTAATGGGATGAAAACGATGTGTAATTGAGTTTTCGGATTTTGATTTKGCAATGGGAGGTGGTAAGACACCAAGTTTTTGGTATACTTTTTGACGTAGTAGATGTAATACCATAGTGCTAATGGCAGACACACCAAAAAGGGCAATGCAAAACCCAATGTAGACACGACAAAGGAGAGTTTGTGCAGCAATACCCCGTGGGCACGGTCCTGGTATTGTACCAGGATCTCGCCCCAATAGTCTCCAAACATAAACATGTCTGCCATGAAACTTGTTTTCCCATGGATATCTGGTCTCCAAGTGATTGGAATTTCTCCGGCTTTTTTGAATATCGTAAGCCAAATGACTATTGGTAAAAAATTCACAAAAAAATTGAATGGTAGTGTAATGACATTGTATTTGTTATGCAATCCGGCAAAATAAACGGCTATTAAAAATTGAACAATCACAATGGGCACCTTGAGGATGGTCCGTAGGATGGTCATAGTAACGAAGTTGATAGGAGCAAAGTTGATAAAGTTGATCGAGCGAAGCGAGTATTAACTGAGTGAGTGGAAGTCGTTTTATTCTTTGACTARGTGATTGGTACCTATCTCTCTTTTTTTGTATCAAATGAGTGAACAAAAACCGTTTTATTTCAATGCGCGAAGACCAACCAAATCTCAAAATGAGAACTCTTGTTTTATTAACCAACTTACTTATATATCAGACCTTATGAAATCGAAAATATAGATCAAAATTTATTGTTTTGTGTACTAGACAATGGCAAAACACGGCTTATATCCGAACCATAATGACAAAAGAGATCAAAGAAATTAAAGAGATCAGAGAAATCAGTATAGACAGTGAATAAAAAAAAAAGCAATAATGAGTGTTTTTACATACTAAAAATAAGTGCCAATATATCTTAACCTCTTACCGATACAAGTTGGATYAATTGTTYAAAGCCAGCAAAATGGTGTGGAAAAGAGTAGCATGCACTAAACTAGTAGTACACCCGACATTAAGATACTAACAATTAACCCACTTCAATCGATAAACGGACATGTTGGATCATTCGAAAAAAAAAAAAGAGTTATTTATGGAACGGCCACGAAGTGAGTACGAAGTGAGTACGAAGTGAGTACGAAGTGAGTGAGTGGCTTTTACACGAGCGATAGTGAGTGCACAKGCTTCAACACCAAACACTAACATTATAACAATCAAGACAAGTAAATCAATCAAGACAAAGTAAATCAATCAAGTCAAGCAAGGCAAACAGCAAACTTGTTTCTCTTKTTGGAAACCTCATCTCTTTGTCTTCTTCCGTGGAGAGTCAAAAAAAAAATAAAAATAAAAAAAGAAAAAGAAAATATCAAAAGCCGAGCAACTTCACGAGCAAATTCACAAGCGAACAATAACCACAAGCGAAGCGAGTGAATACAATACTGCTTTTACTTCTATTACTCCTATTACTCCTATKACTTCTATKACTTCTATGACTTCTATTRCTCCTATTTAATATCTACTACCTCTACTTACACTACTCCTTTATATTCAGTATCTACTACCACTYCTATTTAYACCAAGAAGCTTATTTTCCTGAATAGACATCTGTACTRTATACAAAATATGGTAACATCATCAAGACAGGAGCAAAAAAGTTGGAAGACACTGTGAAATATAGAGATCTTGGGTTTCCCGCCCTCTTAAACTTTTCTTGGTTYAATTATTATGTACGTAGATGGRCARAAGAGTAATGGTCGYACAGGATCAAGACAGAAGTACCAGCAGCACCATCRGTTTTCTATGTATGTATAAGTAAMGTGGATATTTGCCATAGTACTGTAAGTAGAACTAAAAAATTTGAGTGCTTTTATTYGCTCCGRTCGTATTAAGTGCAGTTGTGAAATAGCCGTTGGCGTAATAGATAGATTCACTCGCTTTGCTAGGTGTAGTGCCAGGTGTAGTGCCAGGTGTAGTGCCAGGTGTAGTGCCAGGTGTAGTGCCAGGTGTAGTAGGCATATTCACGTGACTTCATTTCTGAAAAATTTATTTGACTCAATAATTTCCAAGTCAGATTGTTATTTGTTCAGAGTGAGTTTCTAATCATCTGAATGTAGACTTTTAATAATAATTTAGATAAAAAAGAGACATATATCAAACAAAAGCCAACAATGAATCAGAGTCCTACACTTAGTGTGCCGAGCCARRGCATAACAGATCAAAGCACGAATGCGTCCCCGTCTACTCAGCAACTCCAATACAAAATACAGATTCTCTTACACATTAACAGTCTGTTGTTGAGCAAGTTGTACACGCAGCAACAAACACTTTTGTTACAGCAACAACAACAACAAGAACAGACCACGGAGCAGAAAATTCACTCAGACTATTTGAAGCGTGTGCACGCCAATCTACAGTGTATATCTCAATTGCATCAGGGTGTGTCCGGAGCGAAGCCGAGTATTATGGAACCACCGGTGAGCTATTATTCTGTAGGAAGTGGGGATGGACATGCAGGAAGCATGGGTGGGAGTCAAGTAGGACAAACAAATAATGCTCCAGGACATACGGGATCTACAAACGATGCGTTGATAAAGCAGCAGGAAGAAGGGTTGAGAAGGTTGTATTTGTTGTTGAATAGGATGTTTGAGATATGGTAACGACTACAGGAGCGAAACGCAACACGAGCGAAACACAGCACGAGCGAAACGCAGCACGAGCGAAACACAACACGAGCGACGCGAGTGATGCGTGCAGTGAGTGATGCGTGCAGTGTAGAAGTAGCTAATTAACAAGCAAACTAACTATTGGAAGAGGCGCTGCCACACAAACATATCATAAGACACAAGCTTATCCTAAGAGTATAAGTTGTTACGAGCAAAACCAAAGAGTATAAGTTGTCAAGAGCAAAACCAAAAAGTATGAGTTTTTAAAATTTTATTGTTATGGCACGTTTACATATGCTGCAAATGTGAAGCGCATGATTTGTCAAGGATCATTAGATCTTAGTTCAGTTCAGTTCCAGTGGTTCCATTGTAAAATGATTTGAAATAGGTTTATAAATATATACTGTCTTATATATTGCAACTGTCATAATTATTGCATTGTAGATTAAAGGCTAATAACACCTACTTACCCCCCCCCCTCCTTTTCGACTCTTTTCTTTACTAAATAACATTAAAAATCAATCACATGGTCAAATTAAAACTATGAAACAACGCTATATTTTGTAATCAATGAGTGAGTGTAGAGTGGACAAAGAAAGAAGGAAAAAACAAGGAAAAAGGGGGGTTTAAAAATAATTAGCGTTGAATGTTAATTGTTAATTGTTAGTTGTAGTGTATATATATAAAGGTGTTCCTACAAAAGGGTTTGATTAATTAAAATGAATATATATTCTAATGATTACTTGTTGTTTTGTATCTTGGAATGTATTAGATATATGTATGAAGTATACGTAATTATAAGAGAAAGAAGGTGTAAGAGAGCAACAAAGAAGAAAGGACTTTTTTCCTCATAAGTAAAAGTCAGTACAAAATTTAAAAGCAATGGAATCAACAAAATCAGAAAATCCTGGAAAATCCAATTCACAGGATACAAATGGTTTGAAATCAAAAACAAAGACTCAAACCAAACAAACTCCATTTTCCGGAAGAGTGATCAATTGTGTGGCCAGATTGCCATACAACATCACCAAGGTCATCAACAAAAGAGGAATTGTGGTTAACACGAGAGGAGACATTGATGACATTAATGAGTACTATGCGGACAGAGATGAAAGTGGTGGTGGTGGTAATGTTGGTAAGAATGGTGGGAATAATGGTCAAATTCCACAGGTTAAAGATGGGAAACCCCATTTTAAAACCAATGCCAATGCACCAACTGTTGCTGAAGAAATTGAGATGATTGCAAGCAAGTTGGACAAAGACTTGAAACAAAATGAGTATGAAAAGAGGGAAAGAATGAATGATGTAAAGTACCAGAAAAAATACGAGGGAGATGAAAACGAAGAAAATTTGACGTTTGAAGAAGAAGAAGAAAAGGAAACTATTCAATGGAAGATTGATCCGGTCACAGGTAACTCTGCTTTGTACAGTTCGTTGAAATACATCAATGAAGTTGTTGTTGGAGATGATGGGAACGAAATCAAAAAAGAAGACATTGTAAATGAAATTATTGTTGGATGGACTGGGGAAATCAACACTCAAGAAAAAATYCATTACGAAGAGCCAGATTCAATTAATAAAGCTTCTCCTGAAGAACACAACAAAAACGTTACTGTTGTTACAAAAAATGGGAATGATCACAGTGTAACAACAACTTCAACAACTTCAACAACTTCAACAACAACACCAAATGCAAGTGGGAATGCTACTGGTATTGCTCCAAATCGTGAAAAACACAACACCAATGCTCTAAATGACGACGATGACGTGGATGGAGAAGAACAAGAGTTGGAAGAGGCTTTCAAATTGAGCACCACAGGGGACATCAACTTGTTGAACAATGCTGATGACCCACTATTTTTGACTCAAGAAAACAARGATTACTTGACCAAAGAAYTAAACAACAATCCTTCTCAACCAAACATTAGTGTAGAACCAGTTTGGTTATTAAGAAAAGATCAATTGAAATGGAGACAATATGCAGAAAATGTTTTGTGGCCAGATTTCCATTACATTTTATCTCCTATTCAAGATTCTTGTAATATTGAAAAAAATTGGTGGTTTGATTACGTTAAATTTAATGAAGCTTATGCAATGAAAATTGCTAAAATTTACAAACCAGGTGATATCATTATCATTCATGATTATTACTTGATGTTATTACCACAATTGTTAAGAATGAGATTGAAAGCTTCAAATAACGATGAAGAAGAAAACTCTTCCAATGAAGATGGCTTGTCCAATGAAGAAGGCTCTTCCAAACCAGATGTCGAAGCTCACGTTTCCATTGGATACTTTCACCATGTCACCTTCCCATCTTTTGAATATTTCAGATGTTTGAAATATCGGAAACAATTGATTGATGGGGTTTTGGGGGCAGACGTGGTTTTTTTCCAAGACTACTCGTTCCAAAGACATTTTGTTTCTTGTTGCAAAAGATTGTTGGACTGTACCGCTAAAAAAGATTTGGACACAAATAACCATCATGTCTCTGCTTATGGGGCAGATATCTTGATCAAAACCATGCCAATTGGGATCGACAAGGAAAAATTGATTGCAAAAACATTTAACCGTGAAATTGATTTGAAAGTAGAAACTTTGCGCACAGCTTATGCTGGAAAAAAAATCATTTTTGGAAGAGATAGATTGGACTCTGTTCGTGGAGTTTTACAAAAATTACAAAGTTTTGACATTTTCTTGGAAATGTTTCCTTACTGGAGAGACAAAGTTGTTATGATCCAAGTTTCAACTCCAACAGGTTTGATCTCAAGTTCTTCCTCCAACGATAACAAATTGGAAAGACAAGTTATGGAATTGGTCAACTCTATAAACACAAAATATGGGAACTTGGATTTCTCTCCAGTACAACACTATCACATGAGAATTCCAAAAGATATCTATTTGAGTTTGCTAAGAGTTGCCGATCTTTGTATGGTCACCAGTATTAGAGATGCAATCAATTTAACTGCTTTGGAATACATCACCGTGCAATCACACGAATCTGAAGTCAACAAAACAGGTAAAGCAATCAAACCATTGATTCTAAGTGAGTTTTCAGGAACACCTTTGAATAAAGAAGACTGTTACATCATCAACCCATGGGATTCGGTAGCGGTTGCCAAAACCATTGACAATGCTCTACAAAAACAGTACTTTCAAGTTTCAAAAGAAATTGAGAAAACAGCTGCAAAAGTTCCAAACATGTTGGATTGGACCTCAGAATTGGTGCACACATTGGAAGGGTTCTTGACCAGTACAACTAGTATGACCCCAGCTTTGAACAGACCGTGCCTGTACAAAATCTACAACCAGGCTGAAAGAAGATTGTTTTTGTTTGATTACGACGGTACTTTGACTCCAATTGTGAAAGACCCTGCTGCAGCCATTCCAACAGCTAAACTGTACAGTTTATTGCAAGCTTTGGCCAAAGATCCAAAGAACGATATTTGGATTATTAGTGGGCGTGACCAAGCTTTTTTGAACAAATGGTTTGGGACAAAAGTCCCAGAAGTCGGATTATCTGCTGAACATGGTTGTTTTATCAAAAACAGCAACTCGACGGAATGGGTGAACTTGACTGAAAAATACGACATGTCGTGGCAAAAAATCTGCGGGGACTTGATGGAACATGTCACAAGCAAAACCCCAGGGTCATTTGTTGAACGTAAAAAAGTGGCTTTGACGTGGCACTAYAGAGGTACCGTTCCTGAGTTGGGTGAATTCAATGCCAAAGAATTGAAAGAGGAATTGATGAAGAATTTCGGCGGTACCGACATTGAGGTCATGGAGGGCAAAATGAACTTGGAAGTGAGACCAAAGTTTGTCAACAAGGGRGAAATCGTGAAAAGATTGGTTCTTACAAAGCGCGGAACAAAAACCGACATGTTGCAGTCCAAAACAACACTGGATGATCTAACCCAACAAGATTTGCCGGATTTTGTGCTATGTCTAGGAGACGACAAGACCGATGAAGATATGTTCAACCAGTTGAACTCGATTGAATCAGGGTTTGCAACTGCAAACAAAAAGTCCCCAAGTGCGAAAAAATTCATCAAAAACCCATTTGGCAACTACGGATTCTTCCCAACCTCTGTGGGCAGTGCCAACAAGCAAACGGTGGCCAAGGCACATTTGACCGACCCACAACAGGTTTTGGAAACCTTGGGTTTGCTTGTGGGCCACGTTTCTTTGTTTGAAAGTGCAGGGAGTGTTGATCTAGATGACAGAGGACATGTGCAAAAATGAAATGATTGAAAATGAYTGAAAATGATGAAGAAAAAGGAAAAAAAAAATTGGAAAAAAAGAAAGAGAAAAGTTTATATCTTATATTTAGCAAGTTCACTCTATATGTAAAAAGTACACTTAATGATGACGTTCTATGACTATTTTGGTTGTTTCCACTGGTAATTTTAGTTTTGATACACATTTGAAAAGGARATTTGGTATAGRGTAGTCCCTCACGGCTTAAGCGGAAGCAGAGCTCAATTTTTCAATGACGGTTCAAGTTCTTTGACAAGCTTCTTCAGCTTCATTTTCATCTTTAACTCTTGCTTCTGGTCGCTCAGGAGGATGCTGTTGTTGAAACACCACAACCCAATCACATAGCACAGCTCTYTRTTAATATTCTTGCAGTGTGTAGCCAGCTTGAAACAAGACGTGGACAGCTCATTCTGTTTCTCAGTTTCATTAACAAGAACCTTCCCAGCAACGTACTCCAACAAAACAAAAATTAGCTGTGACTTTTTGATTTTGAACTTTTTGCTCTCTTCTTCTGTGTAAGCCTCCCTCAAAACATTCACTTGCAAGAATTTTTGCARTTTAGCCAACTTGGCGTTTTTAAAATCGTTGTCGTGACACAACACAGGCAAGTCCATGAACGGCTTAAAATGTGTCATGTTCCAGACTAGCGTCCACAAGCACTGTATCAGATTGTTCTCTTGCACCAGGCAGTGATTTTCAATAGCGTTTTCTAAAGGTTGCAGAACCTCGAAATCTTGGATGGCACAGAACAGCAGGTAGAGGTTGATTGAGCTGAAGATTTTCAACTCACTRTTAACATCGCTCCGCTGAATAAAAGTTACAAACAAATGAATCCTGTTGTGGATGTCGGTTTCGTCCAGTATATCCATGTACGACGAAATTGCATCGCAAGTAGTCATCTGTTTAACCGGTTTGCTCATTTCCAAAAACTTTGATTGCCAAGCGTGGTAATACTCTGTCAAATGAATAATTTTTTYCCCCAACGCACAATTCATTTTTAAAATCGTTGGTGTGGTAACAGCAGCGTCATCCAATGGCTCCARTGGGTACTCAAGCAATTTTGGTAAAAACCTCAAACTGTGGTTGTTTGTTGGGTCGTGATGATTCAACAAAAACGAAACACTTTGCATCAGCAAAAGGATTTTTTTCAAGTGGAACAGGGTGAAAATGCAGCAATCTATTTGTAAAAAGGAACAAATATCGCTTAAGAAATCAAACTTGTACATGCTGTTGAGCATTTTTTTGTACGTCTTGAAAAGCTCCACAAACTCATTCAGTTTGTCATAAATGTTTTCGTCTAATTTAATCATTCGGCAAACATCCAAAAGCTGCCACCAAGCGTTCAAAAAGGGTGAGGCTTTTGTGATCAAAGAGGGGATCTTTTGCAAAACATGTGCATCGTAATTGTGTTCTAGTTTCAACGAAACCAATGAAAGCGTTAAATAATCACGGAAAAGGGCATATTGGCCCGTGGGTATTTCCGATAAAAGGTCTTGATACATACGCACAAACATATGAACCTGGGATGTTTTCAAACTGGTTTTCACACTAGGCAAAGATTTATCAGTGCTGACTGCCAAACTTAACTGTATCCTAGCAAATTTGAATATCAGCAGCCATTTTTCCAATACTGCGTTTCCTTGCGTTTCCTCTGCCATGTTGGCGGCCAGTTTCTTCAAAAGCCTGTTGCAATTTTTCAAGGCCAGTTGTAAAGCGTGTTCAGATTTTTGGCCACTTAAAGGAAGCACGCATATGAGCGTAAACTCCACAAYCATCARATCTTCAACGTTATATCTTAGGTTCAGCAACTTAATTTTGAAATTYTCCAAATATAATACAGCCACGTTTCTATTGTCGACTGTGTGCTCTATCAACATTTCCGATAATTGCAAAGTGACCAAAAGCTCCTGTTGCAGCGTCATTTCTTGCAGCATCAATGGCTTGGTCTTTAAACACATCAAGCACCTCAAACATTGCTGTATCAATGTGTAATATTGTTGGAGTTGTTCCTCTGTTTTGATCATATGAAACACTTTTTTAGCGTGATGATAGTACTCCTGAGATAGCTGGTAGATCATCGATGGCGTGACAGATGGGTTGCTCGTTGTTGGAGAAGACTCATTTTTTGAAACCTCGCYCATATTCCTTTTTTCCTTTCCGCCTTTTTTTTAAAAGCCCTCGAGTGTTGTGRTGATATTYAGCCAAACCTTTTGAGTCTCAGACTTGTAATCTTTACTGYTTTATTTCTGTTTTCATTAATGCATATCATCCTAATGTAAAAGCAAGATCTCATCAAATCACCAAACGCGTGAGCCAAAAAAGGGAGTAGGTTCGAATCAAGTAATTAAATCACATGACAGCATGTAACCTTGTTAAGGCATATGTACCGTTTTAAGTGATATTTTGCAATTTTTTCTTGGATTACTGTTTTGGGTAGTTTCTTTTTTTTTTTTTTTTTTCTCTTTATCGAAAAGTTCCATTCAAGACCTTGTTTACTGTCAGTCTCCGTTTCACTATCTCTAAAGTAAGAACTGCCTAGCATCAGACATCCACATCCATTTCACATAAGAAGAAAAAAAGAGTTAATTTGAAAAACTCTGCCAAGGAAACTCCCATTAACCACCCTTGAACTTTTTTCTTTGTTTCTCTGCGCGACATATCTGTTTCTTTCACATTGAACAACATAGACCAAAACACTATATAAACATACACATACACTCATTAGCAAATATGGCTGAAGAAAGCGCTGAAAGACTGGACGATTTCAAAAGTCAAAACAAATTAGTCTTTGACGACGCTACAAAATCCGTGTGGGAAAAAGAAGTGAAGAAGCAAGAACCTTCTGCAGATTCGCAGGTGCCTGGTAGTTCTCAGGATGTTGCCAACCCAGATGTGCAAGAAGAAGACGACGCCAGTGCGAGTGGTATAGTGCCAACTTTGCAGAATATTGTTGCCACAGTGGACTTGGATTGTAGACTAGATCTTAAAACCGTTGCCTTGCACGCGAGAAACGCCGAGTACAACCCAAAGAGATTTGCTGCTGTTATTATGAGAATCAGAGAACCAAAAACCACTGCTTTGATTT
This sequence comes from Hanseniaspora osmophila, assembly GCA_001747045.1. Taxonomy (NCBI): domain Eukaryota; kingdom Fungi; phylum Ascomycota; class Saccharomycetes; order Saccharomycodales; family Saccharomycodaceae; genus Hanseniaspora; species Hanseniaspora osmophila. The sequence continues at coordinate 465,199 of LPNM01000003.1, read as the reverse complement.
TTGCCAGTGGGAAAATGGTTGTGACAGGGGCCAAGTCTGAAGACGACTCCAAATTGGCCAGTAGGAAATATGCAAGAATCATTCAAAAAATTGGGTTTAGTGCYAARTTTACAAACTTCAAAATTCAAAACATTGTTGCCTCTTGTGACGTGAAGTTTCCTATCAGATTGGAAGGTTTGGCATTTTCACACGGAACTTTCTCGTCTTATGAGCCTGAATTGTTTCCAGGTTTGATTTATAGAATGGTTAAACCAAAGATTGTTTTACTTATTTTTGTTTCCGGTAAAGTTGTGTTGACCGGGGCCAAAAAGAGAGAAGAGATTTATCAAGCTTTTGAGGCTATTTATCCCGTGTTAAGTGAGTTTAGAAAATTATAAGCAAGAGTGAGGGAAAAGAGTATGTATATATAAACTGTTTGTTCAATTAGGAGTTTTTGTTCAGGTTTGTATTGGAATATATGACCAAAAAAAAATGGGTTTAATCAAAGTACACATGTAACGATATAATGATACAAAGCAAATGTTGTTTTTTTTTTTTTTTATAATTCTTGTTCAGTTATAAAAAGACCTTTGAGGTTTATGATAAATTGATTATTTATTACTTAAGCTGTTTTTCAAGCTTTAGCCTCTTGTCAACTTCTCTTTGCAACTCTATCTCGTGCTTAGTGTTCATCTGTTGAACAATTTTTTTAAATTCTTGTCTCATTAAAGAGATAGAGTACGAGCTAGAGTTCCCCGTTGAAGCAGGAGATCCATTGGATGTGGTGCTATGAATAGAATCGGTGTCAGAGGAGGCAARCAGATGAGGCAGACCAGGAGATGGCAAGGCCGTCTCAGCYAGTGCTTGTTGCTCAAGCTGATCAATTTTGGACTGTAGCATGTCTATAGTGTTTTCTTTTTCGTTCAATTGATGAACGATTTTCAAGTACTTGTCTTGTTCATACTGCAGGTTGGTTTGGAATTCTGTCAATTCGTTAGACAGTTTTGTTGATTTTTTGGTCAGCTTGTCAATCTTTTCAGTCGAATCAAATCTGTCTTTTGCAAATTTATCGGTTAARAAATTGTGAGCCAACTGCAGATCCTTCAGAGCTGTTTTTAAGTCATTAACTTCGTTATTGTTCTGTTTCAAAACTTCGCGACTGGAAGAGGGCTCCACTARRTGGTCTTTGGAGTTTAATAGTGAGTTTTTGKTAGCTGCCACTCCATTTTCTCCTTCAACTGGTCTTGACRGAGTACTTGAAACAGGGTTTTGCCCAGTCAATGTGTTTCCAATAAACGTTTTAACGTTATCCTTAGGGCCCAAATTGTTTTGGTTTAAAGTCTCACTTGACTCAGTTACTGCGGCGCATTTGTGAATTAATGCGTCAATACACGACTTCAGAAATTCTSTGTTGTTGTATGTATCTGAAGAATCGCTTATCGGTAGTTCCAAGTTATTTTTTATCATTTCACTGATCAAATATGAAGTCACTCCGTCCACAGCAGCTTTTTCCATTGTGTCGCTATCGTCCCCGCTCGTRGCCTCCATGTTACTGTTATTGACACCRTCAAGCTCTTGGTACTCTTGGTACTCTTGGTATTTCTCTGTTTCACTGCTTATCGAAAGTGTATCTGTTTCAGGGAAACTCGTGTTGGCACTACCATCAGTTGGGTATTTTATTGGATGATCCAACATCCCTGAGAAACTCGGGGTCCTTGTTGACAACCCATTTTGGTGTTGTGGCATGAACAACCCGCTTCTCATATCTGAACCGCTCAAGAGACGGAAATTGTCATTGGATTTGTTTCTATGTCTGTATTTTGAATTTCTGTCATGATRAGATCTTGTTTTGCTTTTTTTGTTTTTGCTGTAGTTCAAGTAATCTTGAACATCAACATTCAAATCTGGGAAACTGATTTTGGACAATTGTCTGAGTAACCCATTGTTTAATCGATCGTTYAAAACAAGAATCTTTTCCATGTTGGATATTATGGCATGTTCTTGAGAGCCTTCAAAAGTTTTCAAACCATTYTTTARCAACTCTTTTTGCAACAATTCCGCATTTTTCAATTCTTTCATCAAATACCTCCAGTTTCTGATAAAATGCTCATCATCTTCATAATCAAATTTCCCCAAAAGCATTCCACTAGAACGGTTACTGACAGAAGCATTGTTTTTCGAAAGTGGAATATCATTATTATGAGCAGTCATGCCAAAAGACAATCCAGCACCAGCATCACCAGCAGATTGGGATGAGGGTGATGACATTGAAGAAAAGGAGCTAGACAAATCCATGGTAGATTTTTTGGCCTTGTATATGGCGTATTCGGTGCATAATTTYAATTGCAAAAAATAATCTTCTCTTTTCATCAAAACATCGTCATTTCGATTCAAATGGGCGTCRTATATGATGGAGTCTTCGATATCAATGGCACTTGGCTCGTAGTAGTGGTCAATGATGTTTGTGGTGTTGATGCTGGCCATCGTGTTGTTTCCGTTGAAAGATTCATTYTCATTGCTGTTGTCAGCGTATTCTGTGTTATGGTTTCCACGAGTGTCATTCTGATCTATCCCTAAATTATCAATCTGAAGTGCTTCTTTCAATGCATTGTAAGAAGTCGGATACTCGTTCGCTTTTGTTAAGAGTTCGGGATTACATTTTTCCATCAATTCCAATGAGGACATGTTATTTTCATTTTTCGTGTTGTTACCATGACTATTTCTGTCAGTGTTAATGACGCCGRAATACGGTAGCGTGTCGGACATTGGAAAATCTGCTCTTRATGTCGTATTTGTRGAGAAGCACAATTCCAAGTGTCTCGAGCAATGTCTCTTTAAGGTAAACTATTCAACTGTTTATCCTTTCAAATTGGCTTGCGTAAGAGCTTTCGGTTTGTTGTTTTACAACGTTACCAAAAAAAAAAAGAAAAAAATCCAAGAAAACTGATGAATCATAGATAGCGTAATWTTTGATACGCATGCTTGGCAAGCGTTAAGTAAGAGGTACACAGCATTGTAGTTTATCAATGCCTTGCTAACATCTAACCTGCGCTGAAAATTCGAAATTTTTCATCAACATATACATGTCTTTAAATGACCGAGGTTACTGAGTTGAGTTTCCTAATTGAGTAACAAAAGGCACCGTCACATGCCACTCTTTATTATGCAATTTTCACGTGATCTTGTTTTTTCTTGTCGTTTCTTTTTTTTTDCGGCGGTTCTTTTTTTTTTTTATTTTTTTTTTTGGTACTCGGCCAAAATAACCGAAACGGGTAATTTTTTTCTTGTCTGGTATGTTGATAGTTGCCCTCCCCTTCTCTCCCCTTGCTTTCTTTTTCAGTTCACTTTTCTTTTTTCTTTGCCGATTGTTTCGGTACAACGCTGATAACCATTTATTTACATTATAGCGAACTTTTGAGATTGAGGTTGTTTGATATAAATAAGATGGGGTAGGTATTCAGGCACATCATTATTCCAATAGATCGAGTAGAAAAAAAAACAAAAGCAACAAAAAAAAARACAAAGCCCAGGCATTTAGTTTCCCATTCACCTCTGCATCGATAACAACGCTTCTTTTGCCTAAAGAACAACAAATCTGAACAAGTACAAAAAAAACGCGACGCGGTAATCATATTGTTCATAAAAACTATAAACCATTCCTTTCAAAAAGTGTTTAGATCATCATCTCATAACACAAACTTCAAAAATTAGCAGGGAACAGAATCAACCTGTTGGAGTTTTGCACTATTTATATCCATAGGTTTTTTTTTTTGAAATTACATTACACAACAACACGCCTTGGCGTTTTCCCTTTTTGTTTAAATTGAAAATCACGTATGCTGGAAAACATTGATAAAATTATAGAACAGATATGCAGAAGCACATCATCGGGATCGCAGCATTCTGGCTTTTCAGCTGCAAACGACAACAACAACAACAGTAGCGRCATGCTACCTGAAGAGACCATCTACCAGTTGTGTCAGTTAGCACAAGACTTGTTGATCCAGGAACCCAATATTGCGCACATTGACACCCCAGTGACGATCTGCGGTGACATCCATGGTCAGCTCCATGATCTGCTCAATCTGTTCACTTTGAATGACACTAGTATTGTGGGGAACGAAGCAATTAATAACAGTGGTGATAGCAACTACAAAAACGGGATAAATGGAGATGGTAACGATAATGAAAACAATAATAACAACAGTAATAGAAGCAAGGCCAAACAGATACCAGATGTACCCAACTTTCACGAAAGTATACGAAACACGCGATACATTTTTTTAGGAGATTTTGTGGATAGAGGTTTTTACTCATTAGAAACTTTTCTTTTGCTTATTTGTTTGAAAATTAGATACCCAGATAGAATTATTTTGGTTCGTGGAAATCACGAAACCAGACAAATCACAAAAGTTTATGGATTTTATGATGAGATTTTGAGAAAGTATGGAAATTGCAACGTGTGGAGATACTGCTGTGAGGTTTTCGATTATATCCCATTAGGATGTCTCATCAACAACGGAGAAATCTTTTGTTTACATGGTGGATTGTCCCCCAACATACAAAGTCTAAACGAAATCAAATATCTAGATAGAAAACAAGAGGTTCCACACATGGGGCTGATGTGTGATTTGTTATGGAGTGATCCAGACGAAAACGTGGATTCGTGGTCTTTATCTCCAAGAGGTGCAGGTTACTTATTTGGTCAAAATGAAGTTGAAAAATTCACGCATTTGAATGGTTTGTCATTGATTGCAAGGGCACACCAGTTGGTTATGGAAGGTTACAAAGAGATGTTTGATAAAAAACTAGTCACCGTGTGGAGCGCACCAAACTACTGCTATAGGTGTGGTAACGTGGCAAGCGTTTTGCAAATAGACGACAATTTGAACAGATCTTTCAAATTGTTTGAGGCAGTGCCCATCAAAGATAATTCAGGTAACGCGATGATACCCAACAGAAAGGCGGGCATGGATTACTTCTTGTGAGCCCGTTTGATCTTGGAAAATGGACATCATTCAACTATATTTATATACATATATATATATATATATATTTGCAAAGCACCTTGTGCTTAATTCTGTAATTGATAAACGCACTTTGTGATATCGACCTCTGCGACTAATCTGGTACAATCTTGGGTGAGTGACTCATTTTGCACGTGACAAAAGAGCAGAAGTGATTTCTTTCTTTCCCCGTAAGAACGAGTCWTTGGCGGATTGAAAGGGACGTGTTTTGAAAACTGTGATGGTGACTATGGTTTAGCTCGTTTACCAAAGAAAGCACACACACACACACACCCACAAACACATAATAACTAGAAGGATTGTAGCGAAACGATAAATGAATTTCTCGTTTCTAGGCGGTAATTCCTTATCGCAACTTGTCGTCCCAGACACTCAGGAGGAAAGCAGTCAAACGATCCTGCATGGCTCGCAGTCGATAACCTCGAGCGAGAGCACCTCAACTTCAATCCTGAACGATGAAGATTTAGACAAAACTCTCTCCAACACGCAACCAGTTTTGAGTAGTTTATCCAGACAAGTGCATTCCAGCACTCTTAGAACAGGCATTCCTGAACTGGACGAGCGCTTACAACATTTTCYCTGCAGAAACGGCATATATGAGATTTATGGGGTGCCAGGAATTGGTAAGTCTACAATAGCTTACAACATTTTAAAAGAGCACCAAAGGATTGGAAGCTGCAAAAAAGGCAACTACTTATGGATTGATACTTTGAAAAGTTGTCCATTTTTGGTGGAAAGTAGGATCAACTTGAGCTCCATCACACAGTTGCAGATGTTTTTCCAGAAAAACGCTGGTAATACGCAGTACGATATGATTATTGTTGACGGATTCTCAAAACTGCTAGTTCAGTTTTTAAACAACCAAGTATTCAAGTATGAAACATTTCCTGCTGGGCCTTCCAGTACCGCACAGACACACCAGCTAAAAGTGAGCACCTTACAAACACTTTTTATTCAGTTTTCCAAATACGCAGAAAGAAACAACTGCAAAATCATATTGGTGAACGACTGTATGAACACGTCGTACAAATACACACCCGATACTAACTCATCGTCAGATATGCACTACCAGTTTGTGGAYGAGAACAACCCTTTCTTGGTGGTGAAAAGACAGCCAGACTCTTGTATGCTCCTCAAGAGTGAATTAGAAGCAAGCTTGGGCATAGGCTCGCTGGATTCCAAGTGGCTTCGGTTTTTGAAAGTAAGACTGGGTTTGTATTACACATTCAATGAAGCGGGAGCGACCGCAAAGAAAAGARACGAACATAGCATCTCATGCATCTTTTCCAAATCCAAAAATACAGCGAGCGGAGATTTTGCGGTGCAGAGTCTTAATTTCCAACTCCCGTCTACGTACACGTTTTACAGCACTGTTAAAGCAAACACTGACGCCTACGGAAACGGCAACAAACAAGTGCAGTCGCGCGAGTCGTCTGTAGCAAGCTTAGATAAACATTCTTTGGCACAAGAACTTGTCACGCCATTGTTGGTCTCCAACCAGGCTGGAAAAAACTGCACAGACACTATACTAGAAAGCCAGATATAAACTTTAATAATAACAATGTAGTGTTCAGCAAGCCTTGTTTATATTTTTATAACCATTATTCAATTTCCGGTAAGAAAACTTTCCTAATCAAAAAAGACAGATCTCAAATTTCCCCATTTTAAAAATAAACATTAATAMRACAAGGCAATGCTGATMGTTTCAAATGCTTATATTATTTTTTCAAAATATGAATACTCATTATCATACTAACTATATAATTTACACAAACTCGCCTCTATAAATGCCCCGTACTCTTCTTACTCCTGAAGCTGACTAAGCTCTGGTATACAAAAGAATGTACGCTGTTTTGGAGCTTTCACCACCGCACTTCAATACATCTGCTTTGCTGCTTTCAGAAACTTTGTCATCGTCAATAGAGTACCATTTCCCGTTGCTTTTGTTTAAAATATCACAAGTGTAGTGACCAGACGATGGGGTCGAACCATGATGGTAAATAACACCGGTCAAATTGTAGTCGTTTTTTTGCTCTTCCGCATCGTCACTGATGACTGTTTTTGGAATTTCAAAATTCAACTCATAYTCGATCTTTTTGTTGATTTTCTTAGCATGTCCATATCTCTGATTGTAATTTGTCATTTCGGAGTTTTTGCTAGAGTCATTTGAAACAAACTCAAATCTTTTCAATTGAATCATCAAGACTTCAGGCAATTTGTACAAAAATGTTTGCTTGCTGGAGTTGGACAAGTTGCGGTCAAAAACAATAGTTTCTTCTTCGTTGTATTTTTCAAAAGCTTCGCCCAAAGTGGTGACATCTTTGGAGCTGATGTCTAATTGAATGGTTTGAACCGGATCATACGTGATCGAGACAGGTTCCTTTTTGTTGTTTGGATTTTTCAAAACTGATTTTGTTTGACCACCGAAAATTAGTGAGACTGGAGAAGGCTCTACCTCAGTGGTTCTTTTGGAAGCTGTGTTTTTGGTATTTGTGTTTTTACCTGCAACRTGCCACTCATCATCGCTACCAACCATGTTCAAGTGTTCGTCAATCTGTTTTCTCAAAGTCCCTTCAACATCGTCTTTGAAAAAAGCAGCGTTTTTATATTTGTCCAAGTTGACTAGATACGCGTGTTCCAAATACTCGTCATCCGAGGCAGATTTCAAAAGTTCTTCAACTTGAGATGGCGTCAGCTGTTTGATAGAGGCCACCAATTCTTCATGTAGTTGATCCAACAAYTGGGTCAAAAACTCTTCCGCATCTTCTTGCTGGCCCAAACGTAAGTCTTTGAATTTTGATAATACCCTCATTTGATCAAAAAATTCTTTTGGTGAAATAGATGCGTCCTTCTTTTCATGAAAGTTGTCAAAAAATTTAAGCAAAGCTTTTAAAATTGGACAGTCAACATCTTCCAAATCATTGGATTCGGCTTGCAAAACTGCCAAAAGCTTGGTAAAAGGCTCGCAAAACAGCAAAACCTGCAAAACAGAACTCATGAAACAGGTGTTGCTGATGTTCACAATACCTCTTGGAATAAATGATTTTTTCAACAAATCAACGTTATTTTTCAAAACATATGTCATGTAGTCATCAATCAGCATACTTCTCAACGAAACGATACCCATGTCTTGCTTTGTTTGATCATTTGGAGAACTAGGAGCATAAGCCGTTTTTTTTTTTTGTGGAGCAACTGAGGGAGTAGCCGAAGCTGAAGTTGGCGGTGTGATTGGGATAAATGTAGCATTTGAAGAAACTGTTTTTTTGTCTTTCTTTGCTGTTGATGCGGCTGCATTTTTACTTGCTAAAGCGCTCCAATCAACACTTTCCGGCTTTGACGGTTTTGGTGTGGAGACTGGTGTCTCTTTGACAGCTTTAGATTCCTCTTTCTCCTCTTTTACCAAAGCATCAGCTTCCTTTGCTTCTGGCTCTACACTTGGAGAAGCACTTTTGTTAAGTTCATTGTTTGTTTCGTTTACAGCCGTGAACTCATTATCTTTGACATTCGTTTCGTTTGTTTCAACCTCTTGTTCACCATTTTCAAAGGACACAGGGTTTTCATGGGCAGATTCCAGTTTTGCTTCAACTAGATGGGAAGGCTTTTCTTCCGGTTTGACTTCAGAAGTGGCAACTGCAGTTGCGACTTGCGAGGTTGGAGCAGCTGCCCCAGCACCGGCGTTCCTCAATCTTTCTTGAATATCAGCTGGAACTTCCTTTGGCAAATCCTTCAATTCTGCTTCTCTTAGCTTGTTTCTTTTCAATTTGGCTGCATAAAAATCGTCTTCGTTGGCATTAACGAAAAATGGGAATTGAAACAATGTTTTGCCAGTCGCTTCTTTGGCCGGTGCAACAAATTTGTAAGGCATTTCTTCCTCCCTTATGATTGGCGACGTACGCAGTTTTTGTTGTTGTTGTTGAGCAGCTTGTTGGGCTACTTGTTTTTGAACTTGTTTTTGAACTTGTTGTTGCACTTGTTGTTGCACGTGTTGGGCTGGAGGAATGCTTTGAGGTTGAGGCTGCGGAGGCATTGGCTGTGCTTGTCTCATTCTTTGTTGATGAGCAACTTGCTGAGGATGGTGACCATATGCTCCACCATCTGCATAAGCAAACTGRTTTGGAGCGTTGTAATAAGGCATCCCGTAATATTGATAATTTGGATCTGGGTAGCCATACGCGGCTGCAGAAACTTGGTAGACCATTTGTTGGCCCTGTTGTGGTTGTGGACTGTAGTATGGAGCCATTTGCGGTGGATTGCGGTTACTTTCTCCGTATGGATTTTTAGGAATGGCATCCCCAATTTGACCTGGCAGGCCCTGTGGAGAGGAGATTTGTGAATTGCTGTTCATTTAATGGGCTTTTCTTGATTGTTGCAGTTCAGATTGCAGAATAGATATTGTAAAATAAATATTGAAATAGGAGCAGTGAACAACTAAAGTATCAAATTGTGAATCACTTTAAAGACAACTTTTGGATTGTAAGTGTCTGAATTTTTTT
>LPNM01000003.1:418820-455600 GCA_001747045.1 Hanseniaspora osmophila | reverse complement strand
TTTTTTTTTTTTTGAACAGAAAAAAAACTGTATTGGAAATACCCAGGTTATAAAGTTGGGGTTAAACTTGCACGGGGGTGGGTATGCTATTGTGAGATAAAAAGCGCTATCCTTTTGTGTTTCTTACAGCGTTCTTGATATAAATGTTAGTCGTAAAATTTGTTAAAAATTGCAGTTGTCTTATCAGTGTTACGCCGACACTGGCAAACTTACATGGTGGCATTGCTCGACACGAGTCATTTTACATCTGGTGTTTGAGCGAAAATTTTTTTTCATTTTTTATTTTTTTTTTTTTTCCCGAAAAATTCTAGTTTCTGTCAACAGACCGAAAGAAATAGGTTATTTCTTCCCCCCCCCCCACCCCATTTTCGAACTCGGACTTTCAAAGTGTGTGCATCACGAATAAACACAAGGCCGAGATTTTAAAACAACCGATTTCCAAGTAAAACCTAGATCCTTTCCTTGAAGGAATGCCCTACACAACAATGTTACATTGCAATCGCAACCACTCGTCCATACTCTCAACTTTGATAATATAGCATGTCTCCTTCTTAGTCAAAAAATGCTGGAAGACAGCCATGCTAGATTGAAGCAGAATTGCTGCAGCAAGCAGATGTGGGCACATAATTTTGCAGCTGGAATCGTATTGTTTTGATGCAGGGATTTTGGCAAAAAAATCTTCTGGTTCTTGTGGTGGCTGAGAAAAGTACATCGTTTTGTTTTGAGACGTGTTCAGCTCCTGCTTCTTTTCTACGAGCGAGGATAAATCGTCCATGGAGTCCCTGTACTTGCGATTATGTTCCTCGCAGCCGCAGTACCAACTATCTAAATCCACAAAAACTATATCTTTTTCGTTGTTTTCTTTGATGATGATTCTTTTCAGGTACTGACTATCGTTTTGATTTTTGTAAAAAGATGATAACAAGGTTTCTTGTTGGTTCGCATTTGTCTCAAGCAAAGGAACAGGGGTAAACAAATAAAGAAATAAGTTTCTAGACTCTAGAATCGATAATGCTTTGATGAAAGTCTCTGAATCGAAAAGATTGAAACAAAAGGCTAGGATGTCTTGGTTGAGTTCGTTTTCTTCGTTCACCAACTGGCTCAGAATCTCTGAATAATTGATAAAATCCCTTGAGAGTAGCATTGTGTTTCCAATTGGATTTCAGTTCTYTTGTTTGCTTTTTTTTCAGCATGATACATCTGCTTAACTGTCACGTATTTAATTATTTCCATAAGCGCTRTGACCAAGAAACAAATACGCGTGTAAACCTTTATTTTTTTTTTTTTTATTTATTATCCTCTGCCTTTTCTCGTCTTTTGGTTCATTTTTTTTTGGCAAAGACAAGTTTGTAAACCAACCATTTTTCACAAACAACTTTATTCACAAAATAAATAAATCAACACTTTATTAGATTATAAGACCCACAGCTATGCTGATGTATATAATTACAAAATACGAGCACCTTCTCTAGTTAGGAAAGCACTTTYACATGTTCTATGGATTACTTTYACATGTTCTATGGATTACTTTYACATGTTCTATGGATTACTTTCACATGTTCTATAGATTACTTTCACACTTCAAAGACAACTTACATGCTTCGCCCCAAAGCTGAACACCTTTTTCGATATCATCTTCCGACATGAGCGAAATACACAATCTCACGCTTTTGGATCCCCATCCGTACTTGTCGCTCGTGACTTCGAAATCGTCACCGTTTGCAAGCACCACGTTAAATTTTTCTTTTGCAATTTTGCAAACTTTATGACAGTTGTACTGGTCCGGCAAAGTACACCATGAAAAATATCCACCTTTGGTTTGCTTGTATTGAGTGCCCACGGGCAAATACTTGTCAATACTGTTTTTTAAAGTTTTGCTTCTTTTTGAGTAAACAGATTCCAAATTGTCCAAGATCTTGGCAAAATCCCCGTTTTGAATAAGGGTGCCGATAATATTAGAAGTCAATTGAGATGGTGTTCCTCCGCTGTGATTGGCTCCACCTTCTGCTAAAAAATAAGCCATTTTCAAAGTTGCACACTCTTRGTACCCTGATCTTAAACCTGGAGCAATTAATTTGGAAAAAGTGCAATTTGAAATGGTGTTACCCCGTTTGTTTTCCTTGGRTAACGTTTTCCTATCTARATGAACCAATCTTGGAGGTAAATTTGTTTTTTCCGTTGAATAATTCAAAAAATCATAAACGTCATCACTGATGATCAACATATCATATTTTCTTGCCAATTCAATCAATTTGGTTCTGCATTCCACCGTGTACGTGTTCCCACTTGGATTGGAAAATGTTGGAATCAAATACATAACGTATTTATAAAAATTCTCTGTATTYTGTGTRTTTAAAGCATCTGTTTCTCKGCATTCTGCTTCGCAGTTTGCTTCGCAACTTTTTAATTTTTTTTCAAGCTTTTCCAAATCAATAGTAGTTCCGTCTCCAATYTCAGAAATTGCAGTCATTTTCCCTTCAAAACCAGCATCGGAAAAAATCTTGTTCATCAAAAAATAAGTCGGCGACACAAGAAATGCTTGTTTGGTGTACGCATGAGGTTGTGTTGCCAACTCCAAAATATTCATGATCCCGTAACTTGCCCCATTGTTGAAATTGATAAACTCTGGATCACAATCGGCCGCAGGGTARTAAGAATTGACCAAGTTGCAAATTTCCTTTCTGCACCAAAGAGAACCAATATCAGTCCCGTAATTCAACGGATGCAATTCCAATGGATCGTCATCAATGTCCCTGTGGTCTGGRGTCAATAGCTCGGCCGTTGCCTTGACAATCTCTTTGTTTGGTAGTAAGTTGTCTGTTGGGTGTCCAACGTAAAAGTTGTATTCTTCAGTAGATGCTTTCATGTGAATAATTTCGTGTAGTTTATCTATTTTTGTTTTTACAGAAAAAAATAAATAAATAAATAAATAAATAAATAAACGAGTCTCAAATGCAAATCAACTTTTCCTGGTTTKTGYTTATTTTCATTTTACAGTAGCTTTTTGATGCCAAASCAATTGCGAAGCCCTTATATATATATATAAGTGACTTTGACAAGTTTTGATAAACTCAAACATCATATCTATTGCTTTMGCTGATAACRAATCAACTCTTTTTCACAAACAATACCTGATAACYYAGATTWTTTGTTCTCTCTTTTTGTTCTCTCTTTTTGTTCTCTCTTTTTGTTCTCTCTTTTTGTTCTCTCTTTTTGTTCTCTCTTTTTTTTTCATTTGATAATTTCTGTGTTTTTCTTATCGTGCGGTTTCAATTTTTTTTTTACCAAATTTGCTTTTCGGACTGGGTTTATTTYTTCAATTGCAAAGTTCAATCGGAGAAACCCCTCGGTTACCGAAAACGGACAGATATTTACTCAAACAAACACCCCAAACCAATGGCCAATAGCAAAAATAATTGCAAAAAAAACCAAAAATTAACTTGAAAGGAAAGTCAAAGCGAACCGTTTTTCAACAGACTTCCCAAATTTGACAACATCTCTATTTCAACAGAAAAGGAACGATTCCAAAAACCATGGAAATCGATTTTATACGGGAAAGTGAAGTTYCTGAAAAGAACTTGGGCCGATCATTATTTTCCCATGCCTACAAGAGGACCGCCAACTTTGTGCCAGCSTATTTTTTTTTTTCAAAYATCGATTTCCTCTTCTTTGGCATGCTTGATGCGTTTCAAGATGTTCAATTCARAGTTGACCAGCAGCTTGGGGTTTTGTTTCAAAGATTCCATCACTTTCAACGGCTCTGTATAGTTGATAATATCTTTGTAGTTTTCAAACACTTTTTGGAATTTCTCCAAAAGCACTGTTTTTTCATATAGTGAAAAGTTTGACTCCATCAACACCAAAGTGAGCAAAAGCCTAAAGCTGTTGATGTTTTTCACTTCAATATATTTTATATGCAACACAAACTTGTACAAGCTTGACAAAGAGCATTTTTTGATTGAACGACCCAAATGTGGGAAATCTTTTGCACTCAATATATCTTTCGCCAAACCGCTGTCGAAATTGAATTTTTGGTCAACTTCCTTCAAGTAAAGTTTCCAAAGCTCCTTGAATGACTGTTTGGTGTATCTTRCCAAAGAATGCTTGCACGTGTTTTCCACCTGTAAGAGTTGCATYAAATAAAACACATGTTCGTTCCCACACGACTGTYGGTTGTTGTGCTTATCTAAAAAGATCTTTTTGTATTTCTCTATTATCCTTTCRGTCATCACAAAGTTGTCGTTGCYYTTGTTCATAGTCACATATGCCATCTTGGGGAAAAGCTGTTCAAGATCGTTGTCTTGGTTATGATAGTAGTGGTCCTTCACTATCCATTTATCAAACAAAAAATGCACACCGTTGCTATAACCGTTTTCTATGCTTTTGGCCAAACATGTTTTGAACAGTCCCACGGATGGATTCAACTGATACTCGCTTTTGGCCAATCTTATCACATTTACTGCTTGGGCTACTTGGTTGTTGTAGAGAAGATGGGTTAGTCTTTTTTCTGTTTCCTTTGGTATTAATCCTTTCATGGTAACCAGTGGTCCCTTGATTATTGGTCAATACGATATAATGCACAGCTGTAAACCGTCAAGAGCTGACTCGTAATTCTTTGCTTTACCATAACTAAAGGCCATCCTGTAAAGATATATAAAACGGTCATCTCTTTTACCAATTGTGAAGAATTCCTACTCAACTAAAAGTCTTTTCTCTCTTCGCTTTTGTGTTTTTGTGATTAATGTGATTATTATTTTTATTTTTTTTCGTTTTTTTTTTCTTCGTCTTTCACCAGTTTTTTCGGTTTCAAACATGATTACAATTTCACTAAATAAAGTTTCAAAATTTGAACCAGAGCTTTTCTATTATTTATCATTATAAGATCAATTATCTCTAAAAAAAAGTTGATAAATAAATAAAAAAAAAAACCACCCCAAAAAGAAGGACCAAATTGCACAAAACAAATGGTTTTGAAGCACACTGTATTTGGACTTTCGCTCAAGGCGTCTGCCTCAAGAGCAATGATGTTCAAAAATTTTTCATCCACTGCTCGTCAATCAGTCACCAGTCAAGCCGCCAAATTGAGTAATGGAAAAACACCACTGATGTCCATATCCATGACATGGAAAAGAAACAACTCTACTAGCTCCACTGCCTCCGAATCGGCAGGTTCAACGACCTCTGAAATCTCATCGCAGTTGCAGTCGTTTTCTGAATCCGCCTCCACTGCCGCCTCTCCAATAGTGGACGCGGCCAATCAAATTGTGGGAGAGGCTTCTTCCCATTACGGATATTTGGAATCCATTGGTTTGGCTAACGGATGGCTATGGCCTCCAAATCTGATCCAGCACATCTTGGAAGTTGTACACGTTTCCACAGGAATGCCATGGTACGCAACCATCATTACTTGTGCTTTGACTTTAAGACTTGCTTTGATTCCTTTATATGTGAAACAACAAGATAACATGGCAAAGTCCGCCAACATCCAAACCAAATTAAAGCATATTGAGGATACCATGTACGACAAGGACCAAGCTCATTACGCGAAATCAGCTGCAGAAATCAAAAACGTGAAAAAGGACATTGGTTTAAGTGTTTTGTGGACAACCGTTCCAACATTGCTACAAGTTCCATTGGCTTTAGGGTTTTTTTCAGGATTRAGAGAAATGTGCAATTACCCAGTGGATGGTTTCACTAATCAGGGTGCGCTATGGTTTCAAGATTTGAGTGCGGCTGATCCTTACTTGGGGTTGCAGTGTGCCACTGCTGCTGCATTCATCATCTACACCAGATGGGGTCAAGATCCAGCAACCAAAAAACTGATGAACCCAACATATCAAAAAGTCATGTACGTGTTGCCCTTGCTGTCCATTCCATTGACCATGAATTTGGGAAGTGGGGTTGTGTTATACTTTGCCATTAATGGTTTGTGTGCTATTTTTCAAGGGTACTTGTTGAAAAATCCAAAGTTTAGAAAGTACTACAACATCACAGAAGTCATCAAAACTAATGAAAAACCGCTTAACATGAGCCAAAGTTTCGAAAGATACAAACTGAACGCAAAGAAAAGACAAGAATTCCAAGATAGACAAAATTCTGCGGCCGATAAATTCAAAAAAAGAAGACAAGTTTCAAGATCCAACAGCGCTCCTCCWGTGGTTGAAAAAAATTCGAAAAAATACTACTGATTGTTTGATTTGATTTTCTTTAYGTTGATGAGAACTTTTTTAAATTTTAAATTCYCCCCCCYYYCCCCCTTTCTTCATGTATATATTTTTTAAGCCTGGATAAAACTTTTCTTAATAACAATAAGAGATMCTCTCAATGCACAAACTCAAACTCATCTAAAATGACTAGTTYGAATCGGTGAAAAAAGTTTGCGGAGACCGGATAAAGTGCTGTAAAATTGTTTGTAGCGCACCAAGTTTYGACCCAACCGTCATTGATAAGTCGTCTTTGCCAATAAAACTCATGGAAAAGACAATGGCCAAATTAGTTGCGTCCATTTTATTATTTTCAAAATGGCTATGGACTCTGTTCAAGTGTTGAAACACTCTYTTCATTACGTGATAATTGCACGTTGGGATTTGTTTAAGCAAAATCCGAAGGTTGGTTTCCATCAACTCTTTGTCGTTGTCRATTTTGAACTGTGCCATAACACYRATAAAGTCATCTAGTCTATTCTCAGTAAGCAAACTTTCTGGTAAGTCTCTCAAAAAGAGCTTAAAGCATCCAGCAATGGCGTTTATCTCAAACCACCTATCGTCTTCCAAAGTAAAGTTGTTGTTGTTTTCGGCACCATATGTGTCAAAAGCCTGTTTCAAAGCATTGATACTCCCCACTGAACCCGGTACTCTATACAAACCAACCTCGTCCAATCCTCTAAGCTCAATTTCTTCAAGCAACCTTGTCACAACCGCAGGAACAAAGACTCCTTCTCTCTCGCATAAATCTTCTAAAGGAACACCAAAAACTTTGTTATGTGTYTTTCCTCTGTATCTGATAGARTAGAAAGAGTATCTTTTGCTTTTGTTGATCATAGTGATCCATTCATGCATGTCTTCCAAACTCGTGGCCTGCACACAATATTCCATACCATTGTTCATGCAAATCTTAAAAGCATCGCTGCAATGAGGGTTATGTTTGTAACTGTGTAAAGGCATACAGGATTTAACTTCAAATGTCCTGACRCTGATTTGTGGTTTCGTGTCCTTTATTTCCTGTAAGGTCACAACCGGCAACGCTTGTGGTGCAATTGCTCCCTTGTTATTTGCTAAATATGAATTCAAACTATTGTTAGAATTACTCGAACTGAAACCAGAAAGCGAAAAAGGCCTTTTGAAAAATCCACCAATTCTGCTGCTCCGAGGCTGATGCGGTTCTCCATGGGAAGAGCTTCTAGAACTTTTCGCGCTTGTCACTACCGATGATCTTTTGGTTGAAACTTTAGTGGAGCTTCCTGCACTAACAGAAGGTGTCTGACTACCCATTGTTGAGTTCAAGCTGATTATAGATTGGGAGTTGCTCATCCTAGATTTGTTGGGCTGGTAAGTGCTGGTAGGGCCAAAGGTTTTGTTTTGAAAGTTAGCCATGCTTGGAGAAGAAATGCTCRTACGTGCATCGTTGGTTTTGTCGTTCTTGTTTTTCACACTTTTGATGTCTTTRACATACACTGCTGACCTTGTTTGTTCTTCTTGCGTTTTCAGCTCTTGATACTTGTGCTGATTTCTCAACACACCACCAAGTTCCAAGCTAATAACATCATTGAACAATCCGTGGTTTTGGTAATTTGCATTACTAGACTCTTCACCAGCTTTTTTTTTGCACTGAGCACGGTAACTCAAAATCATGCTTTTTGAAACATCATGAAACAACATTTCCGCAAAATTTTTGTCATTTTCTTGACGAGCACTATGGCTATCTAGCTCTGGGATCATGTCACAATAGTTGGAAACCATATTGTTCAGAAACCTACGCTTGTCAAAGTTGATCAATTTGGAGTTTTCAATGCTCATGTTTGGCACAAATTGTGAGATCTCTAAAAGTCTATTAATAAACCATCCGGGACATGGCGTCAAGTTTTTTCTTTTGTTGATTCCATCATGCTCAACAAATCTAACAATTCTTTCTCTATCAACATTTGTGATCATTGTGCTCATGGAAATCAATGGATCAGTGGTACCAGACAACTTTTGGTAGGCAAGCTCCCATGTCATTTCGTAAAATCTCGATTCAGGAGCAAGAATGGCCTCCAAAATACAAGCTTCCAAAAATGAAGGAACATGAGGAGATATATCTGGCTGGTCGTCGGAACTCTCCTCATCAAATAAGTCAACCTGCGAGTTTTTCCACCGAGTAAACAAAAGCAGTTGAAGGATTTTGCAAAACACATTTGACCTTTCTTCTTGAGTTAAGTAAGGATTCGATATGTGCAACATAAAGAAACTTGTCAAAGATAAATGAAATTTGAAAATCATTTGAATGGAGTACGGCAATTGCACCATAACATGTTTAGGGTGTGCTTTAAAGTTTTCTGAAGAGGCATCGTCATTGCCTTTGTTGTGCTCAGGATAGGTTAAAGAAGTTAGCCAGGTGAAAATGTTTGATATTTCCAAGTTATCATAGGCCACTTGATTCATAGGTGTTTTGCTGACGAGTTCCCAATTGTAAGAGTGAAGATCGTTATTGAATAAGGACGTCAAAGAGCTGTAAGAAAACATATCCAAAAATTGACCAGCTTCAAGCCACTCATTAACTTTCACCATTTTTAGCTTCTCAACAACGACATCATCAATTTTGTATACCCAGTCAATAATGCTTTCATACTGATCGTACTTCATATTCACAAAACCCGAATACATTGGATCTCCATTTGTGGAAAACTTGCTGTGGTACTCAAAGGGAGAAACAGAATCAAAGTTGCTCAAATTGTTTAAAATGCTTTTCTGCTGTTTATTGTAGTTCAAAGGTCTAAAGTAATGTTTTTGATAAGATGCCTTGGTTTTGTTGAACAAATTGGCCAGCTTTTCGACAAGCCCGGGAAGTTCTTGAGAAGATGCCACAATGGGTTGTTTTGTTACTTCAGCGGGTCCAGCCAAATCAGTTGGAGGCATTAATTCTTCTAAAGAAGCCTTCTCATCCAGATACTCTGCAGCTTTTTCATTTTGAGAAAACTTTTTTACCCTATATTTCCAATCATGTTTCAACTCGTCGTCTACAATTTTGAAAAAATCCACAATGGTTGCATGATTTTCAAGACTGACAGTGAAATCAGAAAAGTGCTCTTTCACAAAAAAATACATTGCTTCCATAACCCGTATCTGGATATTTGCTACGCGTGCCCACATATCTGCGTCAAATTCAGGAAACTCTTGTTTTTTGATATCCCATTTCGGGAAACGCGTTTCTTTATCAAGTAAAAAGGCATCAGTTGTATCAGTGGTCAAGTTTTTCTCCAAGTTGTCAATRCTGAYTGCGCAACTTTGGGCGCTTACAAACCTTTTTGCCAAACTTGTCAAAACATTCGAGGAGGTGGTGAAACTTTTGTAGGTGTTGAAAAATGTCTCAGTGAACAAATCGTTATCTARAACAAAATTGATTAATGGCATGTCCARTGGTCCGAAAGTTGGSGGTGGTGCTTGGAATGGAGCATTACTGCTGCACCTTTTCGTAGAGCTTGTTTGAGCGTTATCGTTTCCATCCGCAAAAACCGAAGATCTGTGTAACAAAATTTTGTTCCCACTGGAGTTGCTTTTCACACTTGGCATTTTTTGAAGCGCAAAACGATTTTCTTGTATTTTTGTTTGCAAAGCTTGGAAATAATTTTTCACGTCATTGCTGTTAACGAGCTTTGAGAAAACGGCTGTTGTCAACACTAAAATATCAAACATTCTCTCCAAAGTACATGATTTCAAAACAACATGTACAAAGTTTTCTGACGAGATTTTGTCAGTYTCGTTGCCGACGTTTTTCAAAAACATGTTCATGTTGTCTAATGCACTGAAATGGGATGATGACGTGGAATGTCTGAATGGAGATGTGGTCAACGTGCCACTCATTGAAACTGAGGAAGTTCTTTTGGGAGTCTCGATGACCATAGATGCTGGCCTTGAGTTAGACTTTGCTGAATCTTCATAAACGTTTTTCAAAATAATYTCGTCTTTAATGTGAAAATCGTTCATTTCAATGTTGAAGGCATCTCTTATGGACTTTAAGAACCGTTGCTTGTTTGAAACTAGACTTGAAGTTTGCTGGGTTAAATCAGCAACCGAGTCATCGATCTCTGAGTTACCGGTCAAAATGACTGATCTGGTTGAAACGGATTTTGGGATTCCTTGGATGGAAGTGGTGCTATTTGACATTTCTGAGTTACTTTTGCCATTTTTTGCACCGGATGCACCGATCAAAGCAGCTTTGCTAAACAAGGAATAATTTGGTAACAAATCGTTGAAAATAATTGGAAGATAGCTTCCAGATAGCAAAGGCGACCTTCTTGAACTTATTTGCGAGTACAACTTATCGTTGACCAAAGGGGGTTCCAGTTTCAAACTCARGTCCATTATATTGGTCAAACTAACACTAGGCTGATCCGGTTTAGAAGAGCTGGCCCAAAAGGTAGAGAGCTGCTGAAAGAGCTTTCCGGATGAAGGATACGTTTCAAAAAAAGTTTCAAACTTACTTTGAAAATCGAGCAACGGYTGAGCAGTAGCCACAGACTGGGGAYCYTTCAAACTATTGCTTTTCAATTTCCATTTAGCAAAAGCGCTCTTGGTTCTGTTTATTTTTCTCAGTAAATGCTTGTAGTTTTGCTTAGCTCCACGGGTTTCAGAGTTTGAAGATGACTCTATTAACGTTGAGGCAGAATCAGTTTTTGCAGAGTTTCTTGACTCGAATTCTGCAAAAAAAATCCCTAGTTCTTCTTTGCTAATAAGCAAATCYCCAAAATATGGTACAATAGACTCAATATTATTCYTGTTCATTTCAGGAGGCGCTAAAATGAATATATTTGAAGAACTAAAGCAAAAGTTTTTTCTTTCAAGTTGACTGATGGTCGGGGTCCAATCTTTRAAAATTGTTTTTAGAATTGAGTCAGGAACATACTTCCACGTAATACTCAATCTCAAAATTGGTACTGAGCAAATGATAGTTGCAATTGCCAGCCAAGAAACCATGTCTCCRAGTTTTTCAAAAGTGCATCCTAACTGAACCCATTTGCTCAATATACGTGCCCTTTTTTTCGCCAAGATATTGACCTCAGCGTCACTAACTGTGGTTAATAAAGTTGTGTTCAAGTGCTGAACCATAAGTTTCGATAAAAAATGCACGTTTTCTTGATTTTTGAACATTAGTGGATTTAAAGAGTTTGAACTTAATGGAATTTCATATAACAAAGTGTAGTCTTTTTCAGGTGACCATACGGAGTTGAAGCTTGAGTTAAGGAAATGAACGGCATTGGCAATATCCGTTAGATCCAAGGCAATAAAGCTGTTTGGTTCCAACAAGTCCGATTTTTGATCTGGCAACACGRTTTGCCTCAAGTTCAAAAGCAAAGAGTCCAAGTTTGTTTTATCATTAGCGAACTCTTGTTTCAATTCTTTAAAATCATAATCCGAGTGGAAGTTGCGCAATAAATCTATAATAATGATCATCACTTTGAAGCAGTTGCTGTCTATCAAATATCCTAGCAATGAGCTTTTTATGGTTTCTAAAACAAACTTAGCTCTCGAAATCATCAATTGCTCTTTTCCAAACTCAATATTATTATTGACAGYKGAATTGAAGTGTTTTAGAAAWGCATACATGTATTTCAAAGCATCAAGCATACCATTGCTTCGTTCTGATGGATTTGTAAAGTTCTTGGAGGACTCCTCCAACGATGTGATGATTGGAAGCATTAAAACGTAGTTTTCAACGTCTGCAGAGGTGAGTTTATCTGCAAACAAGAGGTAATGCATAAATCCTTCAAGTGAGTCATGGAAAATCAATTGGGATGGAGATGCTGAGTCAAATCTCAAGTCAGGATGCACACCATCTGCCTCCTGGTAGACTAAACTTGGCCAAAATGTTTCAAACTTCATTTGTTGTTCTAACTCTTGAGGTGCAAGAGTTTCTTGATCATTTTTTGCGCAATTGTTTTCTGTAATAGGAGAATGTTTTGGAGTTTGATCAGGAGATGCAAAGGATGTAGAGGATTCTGGTTCTTTCTTGGAGGGAGTTTTRTTTGASTGAAACTGAGTGTTTGAAGACGAGCTTACCTTTGATTCATTTGGAGCTTCATACTTGATGTTTGGGTCAAAGTATTTAATATTGTTGTTCCAAGATTTGTAAAAATTCAATACAGAACCTTGCAAAGAAACTTTGTAAAGTCTGTAATCAGGAAGATAATTATCTGAATATGAGCTTGAATCAGAAGCAGCATCGGATGCACCATGACCTTTTACACTAGTAGAGCTACTGCTCTCATTATTGTGATCTATATTGGTGGAGTAAAATAGTTTACTTTCTCTGTAGTTTGGCAATCCGCTCTGTGTTTTGTTTAACCAACCCGTTTTGAAAACGTACGAGTCATAGTTGTCTTTGCTCAAAGTCATTTGAGAGCTTGTTTTTGGTGTTTGAACTACTGGTGTYGCAACATTTGAAACAGAGCGTATTTTTCTTTTTGCTCCTTGGCCATTATCAACAAAGGGATTGCGTAAAGAGTTGCTATTTGTGTTTTGTTTGTTCACATTGTTGTAGGTATCATCATTGTCATTTTCTTCCACTGTTTCAATGTTGGAGTGTGTTCCTAAAGAAACGGTTGAAGAAGAAAAACTATTTCTGAGATTTGAAAGATTCATACTTTTCCTGATATTGTCTGTGGAACTATAATTGCGGAGTGCTCTAGAAACGTTTCTTTTTGGTGTAGAAGATTGTCGATTTTTAGAGTTTTGCAAGTCACTGGTGCGCGRAGTAACTTTCATGTCCTCCATCGTAGCATTGAGTGCTGATATAGATGTTTTTGGTTTCCTTGGTGTAATCTGCCGTTGTTCTTGCCGTTGTTGTTCTTGTTCTTGTGTTAATGTATGTTGTGGTTGTGATTCTATTTGAGGTTCCGGCATAGTGTTGAAATTTKGTTGCCGAAGTTCTTCCTGCTGCTGCTGCTGCTSCTGYTGCTGCTGTTGTTGTTGYTGTTGTTGTTGTTGTTGTTGTTTTTGTTTTTGTTGTTTTTGCCCAAGGTTTGGCGTTTGACGAGAAAGACTTTCGTTTGTGTAGTCATATGAATCGTCCAAATAAGTTGATATAGTGGATGATCTATTGGACCTGGTCAATCCACTTCTTCTCATAGTGCTGGATGAACCAGTTGACGAAATACGATTTACATTTTGTTTTGATTYTTCAAAGTCATTACTATTGTTGTTTTCATGTATACTGGGWTCAGACAACTTTTGAGTAGTAGAAGTGTTGCCATTGTTGACATTGTTTGTTTCACYTGCACCATTTAATGATTCAGGAGTTAAATGTTGATAATTGCTTGGYTGCGATATACTGATTCTTGGACTCTGTTCAATTTCATCATCTTTCCGATGGTGCTTATTGCCCCAAAGAAAACTTTTCATTGGTGAAACAAAGCTTCTATAAATAAATGTTTGTTCGTGAAACTTTGGAAAAATAGAGAGACAGAGCAAAAAACAGAGATATGGTGCAATGAACTGTGCTTCTTCTAAACTCTCTGGTTGTTGGAAAAAAAACAATTGACCAAATGTCTTTCACTAAATTGTCTCTTGAACTCTGGTTGTTCTTTGACCTATATGCCTTTTTGAATTAGTTAAATTGAGTTGAAACAACTTTTTTCAAAAAAAAAAAAAATCAATGCAATTATTCAAGTAAAACACTTTTGGTTTGTTTGTTTTAAATCTGCTAAACCAAAAAAAATTTGTGTTTCAAAATATAAAACAAGTTATATTGAATTTAAAGTGTTCCAGATCTATTAGAGTTCCAGATCAACTGTTTTATTTAACTTTTCAATTCTGATGTGATCAAAAATTGTACAGTTGATTGAGATAAATGGGMCATACTTCTATAAAAATAGTAAGCACTAGAAGTAAAACATCAATGCAGGACAGAGAAACAGGAAAAAAAAAACAAAAAAATATAAAGTTTGCGGCAAGAATTTATGAATGTTTTTTTTTTTACTAAATAGGCATTTTTTTATTGAGTAGAAAGTTGGAAATTCGCGGTTGATTTTTAAATTTGAGGCACAAGAAATGGATTTTGATTGTTAGTTGGTTTTATTTTGTTTTTCAAATAGCATGTGGAATTGAAGATAAGATAGGGTTATATGTAGGCATGCAAGAGCCTGGTTTGTTCAAGAACATTGCGTAATAAACAGCTTATTGCTTGTTATCAATTAAGTTGGTTTTTCAATTTGTTCGAATATATACAAGGTCGAATAAACGAGAAACAGTCACTGAACCCGAGGGAATCTGTCTATKTACCYTTACACATATCACAGTCTTTTGTATTTTGCACAAGCTTTGCAATATGAGTGTTGTTACATCGAGTTTCTTTTTTGTTTAATATAATTTTTACTAGCAATGAACATCCAATCTTTAAGGCAGCTTTTAAATTGCCAATTTAGATCTCGGACAAAGCCAAATACGTAAACACGCGCGAGGATCACACGAAAACTGTCATTTCGGTTTTATTGAAAAAAAAAAAAAGAAAAAAGAAAGACAGAACACGCACAGCTCGGMGTACCGAGAAARATACTCGGGCAGGAAATAAAAATCAGCATCTTTAGTTTYAGAGCTGCAATGTCCATTTGTAYWTCTGATGATTCTGTTTACCTGGGCATTTTAAGACCACCTTATTGCAAACTGGAAATGTTGTTTTTGTGTTATTCCTCTATATTTGATAAAGTGCAGCTCAAAAAAACAAGAGCAAGAAGTATACCGGGAAAACAACACACACCGTTTCTTCCAAAAAAAAATCAAATAAACAGCAACCACAGTGCATAAAAACCAGTAATGTTTACCAAAGCTTTGAAACTGAACAAAGTGTCTAGATCGCAACTAGAGGTGTTTAGATTTGCTTTATGTCTATTGGCTCCAGTGGGTGTGATGTATTACATTGGGATAGACACACATAAAAAGCTMCACGTTGAAGGTTTTTGGCCAGATCCAGAAACTTTGAATAAAGTTCCAAAGGAAAGATATGAAATCGAAGCAGAATTAGCCAGAATGAAAAAGGAAAGGTTGCAAAAAAGACTGAARTTGCAAGAGAGATTGATTAATGAGTTTGGTGTGACTGATTTTGAAGAAGAAAAAAGAAAGATTTTGGCAGAAGAAGCTATGAACAAGAAATGATGAAACAGGAAAATGTGTTCTTGATCATGTTCTGCASTTGTTTTGCAATATTTGACTTATTGCCACTAGCTTGTATATACCCTTGAACTATGGTAAGACTTTACATATTATTATATTGAATAAAAAAAAAAAACTGAGAATTAGGTAATTTATTTGCTTTGAACTTGGACTTTGRGCCAGCCAAATTGTATCGGTGATATATRAATATTCTAATATGCTCGCATATGTCATRGTCACGTGTATAAAAAATCAGGGGTTTTTCCTATTTAGCATGGATTACAAAGATACAAATGATTAAACAAAAGCTGTGACACTGGTGTYCTTTCAACTTTTAAAGCATCGTTATTTTAGAATTGATATATATGTCAATGCTGTTAAATAGGAAAAGGTTTCGTTGTATTCARAGGGTACACAAAMAGAAAAACACAAACTCAAGCAGATAAAATTTGTTTTTACCACCGGTATGGCGACGGCAATGAACAAAAGTGAGGTTTGTGCAAGCTGTTTATTACTTGAAACGTCTAAAGATCACTGCAAATCTTTAGTGCAAATAAAAAGTAGCTTGAATACGAGTTTAGAAAGAGTTGGACTTTTGGAAACAACCGACTATTTGAATCCAGTCGCTACAATTAAAAACAAAAGTAAACAGAATGCYACACCAAAGGCAAACGTTGGCATTAAAAAATCACCATTGTTAAGAGAGTGCTGCAGCAATATAGCTTTTATAGCTTGTACAAACCAAACAAATAAGCAAAATGGATTGTCCAATGCGATGTTTCAATGGCACGAGCTCGAGATTCATGATAATCTAAAGTTTTCCAGCTTTAGAAGGTCATCGAAAATTGAAAACCTAGATCATCGGGGACATAAAAGACTAGTTGAACTTGATGTAATTAGCTCTAGTGTTGAAAATGAACATAAAAAAGACTATGTGCCTTGTTTCGATATGATACTTTTTTATCCTACGAAAATTGAAACCGCTTTTGTAACTTTTTTGAAAAAGCAAAACAAAAAAGTATGCCACAAAGCACATAAAACAATTGCAAAAATGATACGCAGCATTTGAAAAGCCTTGTGGGGKKTTCATCTAGTGATCTTTCAAAAGAGTAGYGAACAACTGAATGGTRASAAAAAGCAGAACATARTAGTCTTGCAACTGTTTGGAGTATGTAAATAATAACCAATATCGAAATTATTTTTGTTTTTTTTCTTTTCTGGCTTTGCTTAGAAAGCTTGAATTGCCAAATCAAATGCTCTGTTTTTTTTTTTTTATTTGGATGCGTGTAATTATACAACAMARTATCACTTCACCTTCCGTTTTACAGGCACAATTTTTAAAATTTCAGCTTTACCCGACTATTTTAATGGTTCTTGTGCATTACAAAAAATACAAACCGCCATTTTATAAAGAACCGCTTTTGATCGCTAAGCCCAAACATACCTTCGATAACAAATCAATAAGCATATAACAATAACACGCCAAACAACCAGACGATCAAGCGTGGATTTCTAAACGTTGCCACAATTTCAATGACAAACAACGACACGGCCCATGAAACAGGACTCCAGATCATATTGCCTGCCAAAAAACAATTGTTCCAAACAGCATACGAAACATTGAAATCCAAGGGGTCTTCAGTTTTTGAATGCCAAGAAACAATTTCATTTCCAGAAATAGACATTGAGTCGGACAAGTACAAAACAATTGACTTGTTTCTAAGTCAACTGAATCATAAAAACGATGTTTACAAAACCACTCACGAAAAAAGCAAAAAAGTTGAGCAATCTTTTGAAGAGCTGAAAGAAAATCTTACCATTGTGCAAAACAAAGGAACCSTTTTTTATTCARATATAGGTGAAAGTTTTGAAAGATATAACGGCTTGGTTAAGGARAAAGAGTTGATTTTGCAGTATTTGASTGTGTTTCAAAACCTAACCGATGTCACTAAAAAATTGAACAATTTGAATTTAAAGTTTTTGAGTAGAAAAAAGGAAAACGTGGTCTCTATTGCAAACAAGTTGTTTGAATCATTGGATTTTTTGGAACAACATRCMACTTTCAAAGACTACGAAAACTACAAATTCAAATTCAAACAACAATTGGTGAAATTGTGCGACACGCTTGTTAAATACTTGATTCAAATTTTTTTACAAAATGCAATAAACGACGTGAGTGCTAATTTGGCTAAATTGAATGAGTCCTCTAATGCACAGTCTGCTAGAGAAACACTCTTATATAACAAATTYGCGATGAACTGCAACGATTTTTCTTTTTTCCAAAACATTATATTGAACTCTTTTGTGAAATATGGATCCACCAAATTTTTCACCAAGGATTTACAAAGATGCATGGAACAAACTTACAACARTTATTTCGAAATGAGAGAAAAATTATTGAAACAGTACATTTGGTTGCAAGTGGACGCCATTGTGCTAAATGACAAAGACAACGGYTCTTTGATGAAATTCATCCAAGACAATATTTTGTAYTTTTCTTCCCTGTTTGAAAAAGAGCTGGAGATCTTCAACAAATTTTTCAATCAAGRTTTTGACGGGAAAACAGATGTTTTGAACGAGTGGTTTATGAGCTTGTGTGAGCCGTTTTATGACTCATGCAGAATTCGTGTCATTAGGGAGTCAAATATATCTTTACTCTGTGACTGTGTGACATTGTTGAGCAAGTACTACGAGTTTGAAGATGGGTCGCAAGAATACGAAATTCAGTTCAAGCACATAAAATTCAACAAAATTTTTGAACCAATCATACAGGACATTCAAAGCAGGCTAATTTTCAAATCCCAGTTGTATGTTGAGAAAAACATCATTAATTACAAGCCATCAAGCACTGAATTCCAAATAACAGGCGGGAAACAAAGTCTTGCTCAATTGAGAAAAAAAAATTTAATTAATGACGACAATGCAGAGCTTTTGAATCAATATTTGGAAACTTTGCTGGTTTTCAACACTGAAGTGAACCACAGTTACTATCTACCAATGTTGAAAAGTTTGGCTTTGCTTTCGAAACTGTACCAAATGATCAGCTCAACCATTTTTGATGAGTTGGCACATCAGATAGTTCACGACGGTTTAGTGAGCATGGAATTAGCTTGGCAAAAAAGCGGCAAACCGACTTTAGACAAAACCCTTGTTTACTTGTCCAATTTGTTATTTTTCAAGGACCAAATTCAAAATTTTGACATACAATACGTAAGCACTGAAACCTATATTGATTTTTCCGGGGTCAATGGGCTTTGGAACTTGCTAAATTCCACCATTGAAAAAACGTCGCAGCCACCACAAATTCCTTCCAGATTTGATAGAGAAAATGGCACTTTATCCAACACGTTGACTTCACTTGCAAACAACTTTATGCCAAAAGTCGTGAACAATATGCTAGATGCAAGAACTGAATTGATAGTAGAGTTGAGAAATGTTATAAACTTGTTTACACAGTTATCCACGGACCTAATTACAAAAAATCTTTTCAATAAAGAATCAAGGGAAGCTGATGAAGTAGGCAACAGTAGCAATTTGGTCCAATCTGTTGAAGAAGAAATTCCTAGAATTTTCAAAGAAATTTCTCTCCATTTCAATGACGAAACTGTGATATCCCAATTAATGCAATCTGTTAAGGAAAATTTGATTGCTGGATATTTGAGCTACTTTAATGATACCAAGCTGAAGGTAGAAACAAAAGAGCCAGTTGAAAGTTCTCACGAAGCGGTGGTGTACCCTGAGGTTTTCAACAACCTTGTTTCCGACCAAATAGATCCATACCTCACGCAAGATTCATATACGGAGGCATCTGCCGAGTAAATGATTTTTTTCCTGACGAGTTGACAAATTCGGCTTGGGAATGTATAAGCTAAAATGCCTTTTTTTTTTTTAAGCTTCTTCTTCTTCCAATGGATTGTAGATGTTTTTCGATAGCAAACGGTTCAACTCTTCTTTGATGTAATCAGTCATCGCAGGGTCAACGAGCAGATGTGTGTCATCTAGCTCTTCTAGAATAATATCGTGGTTTCTTTTGGCATCGATCTGAAGAATCAAAGCCCTGATCGAAGGGTCACATTGAACAATTGTTCCCTTTCTGGCTCTAGGCATCTTTGGTTTGGTTGGTCCTTGGTGGAGTTGTTTAGTTGTCACTTCTCCTTGTATATTTACGTTAACAGCTAAATGTTGAAAGTTCAGAAACTCAAATTATTTTCAACTTCAAAACTGCCAGTTCATCTTTTTTTTTGCTGTAAACTCAACACACTTCCCCGTTGACTGTGTGAAGATGCACCGTAAGATCTAAACGTCGCTGACGTTTTATTTTTTTTTCTCTCTTTTAAGGTATAAACGAAGCTCGGGTGTTGTATTTAAAATTGAAACTATCAAACAGTAGTACCAATGAAATGAAAAAGGTTTTACAAACAAGGACAACGATCCACCGGAACATAATAACAACCTCAATATAGATTTTTTTTTTTGATATGGATATCCCCGATACAATTGGTGGGCAAGTTGAACACGACTCTCAGAGCTCTCAAGAAAAGGACAAATATACAAGTGTTCAATCACAACCTGATAACATAGTTTCCCGTGAAGATGCACAAGATTTGAAAAGAGAGTCTGGAACTTTTACTAGCCAAAACTCCGAAACTTTTGCTACGGAAGCTGCAGAAGACAAAGCGTCTTTAAATAGTAGTGACCACGCGGAAAACCTTCAACAAACCACTGACCAGTTGGCATCAAAAGATCTAGACACATCTGATGTTCACATTCCAAACAGTACTAATAGTACAACGAGTGCCAAATTGCAGCTTCCTTTGGCTGAGAGACAAAAATTGCCAGGCGGTAGCTCCCTGAAAAAAAGCCCAGAAGATGATCTGATCGACAGCGGAGATAGTGGATCAGCTGACACACACGAAGAAGAAGACGAAGAAGAAGACGAAGAAGAAGGAGAAGGTACTATTGACAGCGAGGAAGACGAAGAAGAAGGTACTATTGACAGCGAGGAAGACGAAGGAGAAGATACTACTGACAGCGAGGAAGACGAAGGAGAAGATGGGGATGATGATGAGGATGAAGAAGGCGAAAGTGAACCGCCTGCTCTTAAATACACCCGCATCAAACAGTTTCCAGAAAAATTGTTTCAGCGAGACTCTATTTCATCATGCTTGTTTCATGAAAGTTTGTTTGCCTTTGGAACACATTCAGGTGTTTTGCATTTGATGAAACCGGCTACATTTGAAACAATAAGGTCTTTCAAGTGCCATAGAGCTTCTATCATGAACATAACAACACAGGGGACCTATTTTGCAACTGCTTCCATAGATGGAACGGTGATAATAGGATCTTTAGAGGATCCAACAGAGTTAATGGCGTGTGATTTTAGTCGGCCAGTCAACTTTGTGGTTTTAGATCCGGACTATCAGGCGTCCAAAAAATTTGTCTCTGGTGGTATGTCTGGTGACGTGATGCTGTCTTCGAGAAACTGGTTGGGAAACCGTGTTGATACCGTTTTGGACAAGGGTCATGGTCCGGTTGTTGGAATTTACATTGTTAATGATATACTGTTTTGGATGAACGATAGAGGTATAACTTTCATCAGTATATCTTCAAAAACAAAACTTTTGAATATTCCCTTTCCCTACAAAGACAAAAGACCTGATTTGTATTGGCCAAGTGTCCATTTTCCTGAGACTGATAGAATCATAATCTCATGGTACGACCATGTATGGTTCTTCAAGGTTGAGATTTTGAAAGACATAGACAGGACAAATGGACAAACTTTAGGATCCATACTTTCTAGCGCGGCTTCTTCGTTAAGAGCATTGCCTGATAAAAAAATAGAAATGGAGTACCATGCACAGCTGCAGTTAAGAAACGAGGAGGTCATTGTCGATATCAGCTCTTTTAAGGATGAACAACTAATATACCTTGCTGCTAGCAATGCACAATGCCCCGAACTCAAAATATACGATATTTCTCTTGGAGAGGAGCAATCCAGCGCAGAAATTCCCATGAGGAATTACAAGTCTTTGAACTACAACGACTATCATATGGGGAAGTATTTAGGGAACCGTGGTGCTGCTAATTACTACATTGTCAGCTCCATAGAGGTGATTGTTGCAAAGGAGCTTACACTAAAAGATCGGTTTGATTGGTATATGGAAACAAAAGACTACTACAAAGCCTGGGAAATTGGGTTTCATCTTGATCCAATGGATAGGCTTGAACTAGGTTTGAAGTATATTGAACTTCTCAAAAAACAAGAAAAGTACAAAGATGCTATTTTCGCTACTACAAAAATTTTTCAAAAAACCATCGAGGGGACCATCGATGATGAGCAGGAAAATGAGTTTTTTCAGCTTGCAGTGAGCAAGTGGACGAACATTTTGATGTCGTACTTGTCGCTGGACCTGTATGATCTAGTGGCCGCAAATATCCCACAAGGTTTGGGAATTGATCACGCGCTTTACGATAAAATACTTCTTCACTATTTAAAGTGTGGCCATATTGAAAAGTTCACTAGTCTTTTGCATACGTGGCCAGATGGTTCATTTGACATTTCCTGCATCATTGACGCCATGAATAATATGGAGCGCTCGCGCCCGTTAAAGAAAGAACTGGCCTACTTATATCACAGAAACAAAGACTACTTACATAGCGTCGACATTTTATTGAGTTTAAAAGACATGCAGGCATTGGACATTTTGTTGTCACATCCAATCTTTGCCAATTTTACAAACAAAATTCACGAAATTGTTTTATTGCCAATATCCTCTCAAGCAGAACCCCGCGATGTTGCCACTTTTTCTTTGAAAGAAATAAAAGAAGTTTTTGCAAAACCATTGAGGTTATTAGTTGAAAACAGATATAGCATTTCATTGAAGTCTGTAATTGCTCAGTTAGAAAAGGATCCACAAACTTGTCCAGTTTTGTATGCAATATTGAACAGAGTTTCCAAGAAAGACCCCTTGCTAACAGCCAACTTTGAGGATGCCATGATTTCTCTTTTCACGAAAAACTTTGTTCCTCGCGATGACTCTTTTGATTTGCTAAATTTTTTGAAAACTCACCGGAATTATAGTGTAGACCAAGCTATTGTAAACTGTGAAAATTCAACAACACCCAAAGTTAAAGAGCTTATTTATTTATGGTCTAGAATTGGTGAATGGGAAAAGGCCTTATTCATTTTACTTGACCATTCTGCAGATGACCCGAAAACCGCAATTTCMTTTGTCAAAGAGCATACGGTGAAAGCCGAAAACATGAAGCGGGCTAGTGAATTGTGGGACGTTTTGATTGAATACTCACTTGACAAGCCAGATTTCATAAAAGCTATACTATTATGTTCAGACTCATCTAGCGACGACTGCAATAGTATTGACAACAAGGCAAAGATAACATTGATCGAGAGGCTGAGCGATTCACAGCAAATTCCTGGCTTACAAAATTCTATCACACAACTTTTGATAAATCAGTATCTTGCAAGTAATGTCAATGGTAGCGTTTTGAGTATTGTCACTGACGAAGCAAGTGATGTCGCAAATAAATATTTGAAGCAGAGAACCAGAGGCAAAATGTTTGGTTGATAGAGTAAAATTTATCATATAAAATGTTTTATTTCAGAAATATATATATATGTAAAATTACGTTCAATTGCTTTTGAAAACAATTTCCTTACAATCTGTAAAATATCAGGTGGAATGATTTGTATGCAAACTGTGTTCCGGTGAAATATTATTATAATGATTAGGAGTACTACGAGTGGTTTCCTCATGATTGCCCTTATTTAGGTGTAAAAAATCATTACCAATCAGGGGATTTTGATCTGTGAAAAAAGCTGTTTGCGTTTGGGAGGATGGGTGAAGTTGCTGTGAATTAAAGTTGCCGCCACTTTGATGGATGGCGTTAGTACCCAACTGAGAGTCCGTTTGATATCCAAAAGCATTAGTGAAATTGGGGGCTTGGTTTTGGTTAGTTTTTGGAACATATTGATGTAGTGGAAAAGAGGGTGGCTGCATACCTTCATTTCGCGGAGGGTTGGGATGCAAATACTGCTGTTGCTGCTGCTGCTGCTGTTGCTGCTGCTGCGGCTGTTGTGGCTGATGGTGAGGAACACCTTGGTGTTGGTTTGACATATCATACTTCAAAAACATTTCTTTTCCCTGTCTAACTTTTGTTACGCTATTTTTATAAACTTTCATCAACTCTTGTAGTGTGGACTCTGAAAAATCCACATCGCCAAATTCGGCATGCTTCAACAAAGTGACCAGGGTATTTGCAATTTTCTTATTGACTTCGTATGAATCGTGTATGGCACTTAACTGGACATTGCTGTTTGAGGCAGAGTACTTTGGTCCTTGGTTCGAGCTTTTCAACTCGCTGCCGTGTGTTGACGGACCAAAATGGTCTGAGCTAGATTCAGAAATAGATGTTGCCATCCTTTGTTGGAAAGGCGGCTGCTGGTTTGGCTGCGCTAAGAAAGTTTCCATATTCAATGGAGATATCTGTGTGTTTGGTGCCGCTGGCATTCCACCAATGTTGCTACTGTCCTGGGGCAGTTGCTGAGCAGGAAAATAGTTGGTACCACCAACCCCGCCAACTCCCCCCAGCTGTTGTCTCAAAAAATTGTTTTCAAACTCTGAGTTAATTGCTGATAAGCGCATAGAAGAGTCGGTATTAACGTTGTTAGGGTTCATATAGTCCGGTAGGTTGGGTCTCAAATTTGAAGGTACCTGTGAGTTTTGAGGCTCGGCCAAATGTGAATTATCTGTGGTGTTATCTGCGGTGTTCATTAGCAAATCAAATGAGCCAGAATGATTGAAGTTTGCGTTGCTTGAAATGCCTCTGCCCTTTGCAGGATCAGCCCTAATATAAGAGTTGGAATTCAGTGGGGGTTGGGTGTTGTTATTGTGGGCACCTATATTCAAAGATTCATCGTCGTCGTCAAAATCRTCAAAGTCGTCCTCCTCGTCCTCCTCGGAGTGATCTTCTGTACTAGGTCTTGTTGCGGAATGCGCCGTGTTCGACGTGTTGCTGATCTTGAGCCGCTTGTTCGCAGCACTGTTTTTCAGCGCGTTTGTCAGTAGTCCGTGTGGGTCGTCAAAGCTTGGAATCATAGATGCGATATTGCTGTTGTTGTTGCTGCCCAGGTGAGGATCAAAACCAAAGTCTATTTCCGTTCCATCGATCAACTCTTTGACAGTCAAGTCGCCAGACTTGGAAATATCTGTTACACCGGCATGCACTCCTTGAAAGTTTATATCCGTGTTGATGCTTGGCGACACACCGTTTATGATTTCGTGCAATTCCTGGTCCAAGGCACCGATGGCCAACTCGTCTCCATCAAACTCTTCCAAATCAATGACCCTTTTGATTGGTTCCCATGTGTCTACGATTGCAGAGGTGATGATCTCCTGTAGCGACAAAAAATTGGCGGAGATGTTTTCTAAATTCAAGTCCAGCAAAATTTCGTAATCCCATTTTTTCCAAACATTCAATTTCTGAGACAGTTCTTTCAAAAGCTCTAAATGAAACTCGTTTTTCCGTAAGCCCATTGAAACGTTTTCCTTGAGCTGCAAGTAATCGTTTGGAAGAATCCCGCTGCACTTCCAGTTTGACTTGATGGAATCGGCAGTGATGGACTGCCACGATCTTTTGATCAACTTGAAAGCGTTGCAAATGTTTATCCGTGACTGTTCATTTGATAAAATAATTTTGTTGTTTATGTTTTTATTGGTTTGTTGTGCATCCAAAGTTGGGGTTCCTGTAGACGCTGAATGATGACTCCCACTTGGAGATCCAGTTGGTGGGTTACTTGAAGACGCATGCACCGAGTTTCTTGCTGATGTGTTTGCAGTCAACACATTTTGCAAATGGATCAGTGCTTCGT
The DNA here is from genome assembly GCA_001747045.1 of Hanseniaspora osmophila. Lineage (NCBI taxonomy): Eukaryota > Fungi > Ascomycota > Saccharomycetes > Saccharomycodales > Saccharomycodaceae > Hanseniaspora > Hanseniaspora osmophila. Next base: position 430,370 of record LPNM01000003.1, on the reverse strand, counting down.
ATTGCTGCACTCTGTATTTTGTTTTGAATTCATCCAAAACCCCCCAATTGAAGGGCAAAAATTTCGATTGTGATCTTGTGAAAATTAGTGTAATGTTTGTTAATTTGACATTCACAATTTTGTGTGAACAGCAATCATCTAAAATAATGTAAATTTTACGATTATTTCTACTATTAGCCAGTTTTTTGTCCCATTCAATCAACCACTCATGAAACAAAGTACTTGTTAAAAACGATTCTCTGTTGCTTTGATATGATATCCCATATTTAGAAGAAACTTTTTTGTACARGTCGTCAGGAGCATTAGACGGGTTGTTGTTGCCCGGGGAGTTTGTGATGGAGCCTGGCAACCCATTTGATGTATCGATGTGGTTGCTATCCGTAGCCCCATTCATGTTCCCGTTGCTAGACGAATTGTTGTTGATAGAACTGTGAACACCGTTGTCACGCGACGCACAGTTGCCGTTGTTTCGATGTTGATTTTGAGAGTTACCAATTCCACTTGTGGTATTGTTTTTGTACAAATTAGGAAACTCTTCCAAAAAACATTGATAATTTTGGTATCTTCCAATRATGAACGGATCCAGTTTTTCTGAACCGTCCACGTTGCAACACAACATTACTGTTACGATGTCTATCTGTCTTTTGATCTTGGATATTTCATAATAAGACACATCAAGGGGCAAATTGTAAGCCAAAAAAGTCTCGTCTAAAGTGAACAAATCTTGTGGTGGGATTCTACACAAAATCGTTTTCAACAAGTGTCTCTCTTCAAAAGTCCATATTTTTCCTGGTCTAACCAATTCTTTGTCCAATTTGCCTATATTCAAATTCAATTTTGACAAAAAAAGTGTACACCATTTGTAACTAAAAGATCCGTTCCCATCTCTAAAATCATTAGGGATTTTCTGCCACACAGAGGAAGCAGTGTCTTGAATGATCGGTGGAGTCACTGGGATTCCGTTCCACGCACACTGTGAGATCCATTCTTGCAAGATTCTTCTCAACAATGGGTTTGTCAACTTCCGTTTCCGCACGTACTTGAACTGGTTTTCCTTCATGGAAATGAGCTGGTCCTTTCTGGCCAAGATCCGTGAAATGGTTGTTTGCGATGGTTTTTTTACCGTATGGTATGTTTGCTGACACCATTTGGCCAAGTCTTTTTGTTTCCACTTGGGGTGTTCTTCTGCCATCAAGCATATATCAATTTTCTGCTGTAGCGTGTAACCCATTTTGCACTTGCCTTTCAAAGTTTTATGTTGCTAAGTTCTATATTTGATCCAGACTGTGTGAATATAATGGAAATGCTCTTTATCGAGCCTTATTTGTGTGTGTGTGTTTTTAGTACTTCAACACTCTGATATGCGCGTGATGTCTTTGTCTTTRAGTTTGTCCTTTCCCTGTGTTTARGCTACTTTCTGCTCTGTTTTAAGCCACTCTCTATTCTGTTTAAGCTACTTGCTGCWCTGTTTCTTGTGGTTTCTTGCTAAGAGTGTAGACTGATATATGGGCAATGTTTGTTAAGCGTGCTGATGGATTTGTTACCTACCCTATTGCATCCAAGAGAATAATACTCTATCAGATGAGAGTATTATCTATATTACCAAAACATCACACATTTTTTGATGGAAAATWTGGGCAATACGAAACACAAAAGACGCAAAACGACGACAAGATTTAAGCTATAATATGAAAAAAAAAATACAAAGCAAAAAAGACAAAAAGTAAAGCATTTTGGAGGGGAAACAGAGAAAAATTAGAAAAAAAGCCGTGCGTCAGACGCTCGCGTCGTTTGTGCTTCAGCTGATCATCTGATTTAAAAAACATAAAGCAAAGATGCTGAATATGTATGTATGTATGTAAGTTTGCCAGGAGGATCCAAAGATCATGGTAATAAGATCAACTCTAGTACTCTTCACACTTGTATGTRAAATCTGCACATTCTCTTGCTTCTTCCTGGAAAAGACCTAACGCGTTCAGTACCGTTGTGTCAAAAACAAGAACAGCGCTAAAAGTTTCCTGAATTCCCCGGAGAAAAGRGAAAAACGTCACGAAACGGTAATTTTCCGAACGTCACGATACGACAGGAGTTYGGTAAGCCAAAAACATCTGCCGGTCATGTGATTGAAAGTYGTTACAATCATTGTTTGCTTCAAAGGTSGAATAACACTGGTATAAGAGWTTSGTATTACCTTTARATATATATTATAAGTGTACAAACATGCACAACCCACTTGGGTTTGTGGTGACGGTATAGCTTCTAGTTTAAGATCCTCTGTAGGTGGTGTAGCTGTAGTTTGTCAGCAACAATGGGATGTGATAATGYTCGGTATTGTTTTCAATGTGAAAATAAATATCCACAAACGGATAAAAAGTTTTTTCTTGTTTGGCATCAAAGTATTTCTTTGTATAGAACCTGATCTTGTATTGTCCACAAGTGATCCCCGATTGCCACTCTGACTTTGATGACTTTCCCTCAGTGTTTGRYATTTYCTTGAAACTACAAGCACTGCTGCTGATATTYGCACGCAGCCAGTCAATACCAAGGTTGGGRTTGACGATCCAACTGGAGATTCTTCCATCACCGTTTGTGTTGTTCATTGCGAAAAGCGTTTCCGTGTCGTTTTTTTCTGGAAACACCTTGTATAGGCAGCATAACACATTGGATGCTGGTTTACCAACGCTGGAATCTAAAATATGACAGGTGATTGGAGGCATGTTGTTGATAGTCAGGAGAATGGGTTTGCCTGAATTGTCTTTCTTGTCATGAGAAAAAAATGAACCATAAGGACATAAAGTTGAACCCTAAGTACATCATATTTAAATCATCACTATTGTGCCCTTACTGCTTATATATATATATATATATATATATCCACGCTTTAAATAACCAACTCTTATTTCTTATCAGCATTACTGTCCCGATAACACATGAGCAGATGCAGAGTTCGGCAATATTGAAAAAAGTCTTATTTTGAGTTCGGAGTTGGCCGGTCTGAATATATTCTCATGGCTTGTGTCAGGTCAGGTGAAAGCAAAACATACACGTGACACCAGATTAAAAAATAAAAAATCACTATTAAACCCAACTTTTACACAAATGGAAACCACATTTTGTGTCCCTACTCCCTCCGAAAAGCATTGATATTAACGTTTCGCGTTGTTTTTCTGTTTTAACAGGTAAGAGAGAAAAAGAAAGAAAGAGATGATCTGCAATTGAACAATTCAAAGGCAATTGCATTAAAAAACTTGCAGAAAGGAAAAATTAGAGACAATTAGTCAAGCAAAACAGAAACTTACACATAAATGGTGCTTTGAAGCGTGTACAATCTTAACAACAGTTGTTTCTTCACGTTCATCTCAAAGATAAAATATGGAGGAAAATATTGTCTTTTTTAGTGAGCGATTGCAAGACCATATTCCTTTCAACTATAGAAAAAACTACATACAAAAGTACCCTCAAATTGACAAACCCGTTGAGGATTACCTCACTCCATTGCTCGATCTGACCATTGATTTTTATTACCCGTTTGCCTTTCAGTGGTTTACACCGCACTATCTAGGGGAATACGCGCGCACATATATCCCACTCCCCGTGAGGTTATTTTATCAATTTGAAACGTATTCTTTGAAAGTCATGGGGAAATATGTATCCAAACTAGAATTCAAATCAGATGAACAGTTGACCGAGTTGGAACATCACATGAAGGTGTACTTCAACCTGTTCCAAAACGATATTTTCCACAAAAGTGTTCAGCACTCAACGCAGGATGAATCATTCAGTCAAGAATCAAACATCAGCATCGAGTACCCTGAACCTCGTTTCAGAGTAAACCCATACAAACTGTTATTCATATATAACAAACCAATTGAAAAAGTGTGTCTTTTAGGAACATGCTGTGGATGCAAGAATTGGGGGACCGATGGGTATATCTTGTCAATTGACGACTGTTCGATAAGCCCAGTGCATCAATTGCGGAGAGACGATATRTGTTGTTATGTTGGTATTGATTTTTTGATGAGCAATGGCATTTCCACCAACAGGTCAGACATCATTGGTGAAAAATTTCTTATATACGGACGTGTTTCCTACTCGGACTATGATCAGGAAATTGGAATCAATGTTGATAGTATTACAATCGTTGCCTCGATGAGACAGGAATTTGAGCATTATAACCTGATGGAAGAAATTGCGGAAAAATTGATAAATGGCGAACCTTGGTTTTTGCCACGGGCTACAAAAAATCAAGAGTCACAAAATTTGGAAAAAATTGTATACACATTTCCCCAGTATCTTCAATCAATCTTCGATGAAGAAACAACAAGGGGGAAAGAAGAACATGGTTTGGTTGAGGATGAGCAGAGGAGCAAAGCAGTTATTGACCAAAGAGCGTGGTTGCAACAAGAACTCGAAATAACCCACCTGAATGTGTTTCAAAAGGTGGGAACGAGTGTAACAGAAAGCGAAAGCTTGAAAACAGACAAAATGTACTTGGGCTCGTCTTTGCCAAAACACATTGACCAGTCTTTGTATCACAATGCTTTTTCTCACATCAACTCTCAAATTCATGAAGTAGACTTTTCGCCAGTTTCGGGACACAATTTTTCTTCTCGCTTTCTGAATGATCGGAGTCATGCAGACGATGAAGAAGTRGATTTGCTCGAAGGTTTTGATAWTTTCAGTTCTGCAAATGAAACTAGCAACTTGAGAACTCCAACAGGAAAAGCTCAAGCAAATGATTTGGTTATGAACAAGGATATCGCAGATGCGAATGCCGCTAATGAGAATATTAGCAAAGCAAATTTAGCAATTGAGCCCGACTCGTCAAATCAAACAGAAACCGTTGAAGCTCATGAAATCGAAAAATCATTRAATATTGGAAAAACAAGTTTSCTYTCACCACCTGAAAAAGGCAGCATGACTCCCAAGCCTTTGATCGTTCCAAAAAATACCACTTCGCAACTTCAACACTCCATCGAAAAGCGCATTATAACTTCAAGTCCAGCAATTTCTTTACCTGCTAATGAGGCATCACGATCATCAGCAACACCAACCAAGGTTTCAGTAACCCCAAAAGAGGATCAAGATACCACTTTTACACTTGACGAGATGTACAGGGATTACAAAGCGGAGTTTATGAATCAATTTATGAAAATTTCATTAGACAACAGGCAYGATGTTTTACACAATAATTCGTTTCACTACAGCGTGCCTGCGCTTTCGRTCAAACTTGGAAATTTTGCAAATGCAATTACGAAAAAAAGCTTTGAAAGAAACCTGGAAATATTTCTGCATGACCAAGAATCTCTGAAAAAAAACTACAAAGCAATGTACGAAAACAATAAGCTGGTGGTTGCGCAAAAGGTATCAAAAGAGTTTGCCAAAGAGAATCCACTTGTCTTTCACACTCAAGAAGACGGAGACCTTGTTTCGCTTTCCAACGAACGGAAAATACTTGTTTAYCTTATTGATAAAATTCAAAAAATGATTGCGTTGCGTTTGTCTAACTTCAAAATCACATTTGATCTGACCTTTTGCAGGAACATTGAAGGGCTAAAAATGGTCGAACAAGATTCCTCTCTGCTTGTCAACGACGTTGGGTTGTCTATGGAATTTATAGAYAAGATGTTGCATTATGTGATGAAACACAATTCCAGCGTSCGAAATGGGATTGTGAAAAAATGGATGATTACATCGCAGGAAAACTTTTTCGAGTTTTGCATAAAATGTAGCTACTAGTCACATACCACCGGTCACGGTGCTGTGGTGACACAAAAGAGACATGAATTGTAAAATCTGTTTCATGACAAGTTCCACGTGATTGCYTATTGTTGGTCATATGCAAAKCGCCAAAAAAAAAAATGCCTTTTCTTTTTCCTGGTTTCGCTTTTCTCGCACAAGGTGATAAATCGATATGGTAATTGAAGTGAGAGTGGTTTGAGATGCTGCTAAAAAATAAAGCCTGGAAAAGACCAACTCAAACTAGATATATACATATATATATATACATATTTGCTGMAAAATGTCATTGTTTAAAGTTGATGGATGGGATATCAAATCKTCGAAAGTTGCAGCTGATCGCGCCGACAAGAAAAGCAGGAAATCAAAAGACTCGAAGAGACAAAAAAATTTCAAGAAWGATAACAAAACTTTACCCTCTGAAAATGAACAGTCGCAAGAGGAAAATGAGAGCTCTTTTGAAACATCTAAACTGAAAACTCAAGCTCCAAAAACTGAAAAAAAGGTTTTGAAAAACACAGTCAAAAAGGGGGATAAGAAAGCACCAGCCAAATTGGTAGAAAACAAAGGTGAAAAAACTGAAACTATTCCATCTAGTTTCACACCAAACACAAATAAAAAACTTACTCCATTGCAGCAAAAAATGATGGCCAAGTTAAGCGGTTCGCGCTTCAGATGGATCAACGAACAGCTTTACACAACAACATCCGAAAAGGCTTTGGATATGATCACCAAACAGCCGGAACTGTTTCACGAGTACCACCAGGGTTTTAGATCTCAAGTGGAGTCGTGGCCAGAAAACCCYGTTGATGTGTTTGTAAACTCAGTAATCAAAAGAGGGGCCAGCAGACCGATCAACGCTCCAGGTGGGTTGCCTGGTATTGTTAACCCAGATACCAACCAAAAGAAAGTCGTCATTGCCGATATGGGTTGTGGTGAAGCGCAGTTGTCCTTGGATGTTTCAAACTATTTCAACAAATACAACAAGAAAAACAAGCAAAAAAAACTTGTGGAAGTGCACTCCTTTGATTTGACCAAGTACAACGACAGAATTACCGTTGCTGACGTCAAACACGTYCCTATGGAAGACGAGTCGTGTAGTATTGTTGTTTTTTGTTTGGCATTGATGGGTACTAATTTTTTGGATTTCATCAAGGAAGCTTACAGAATCATGGCTCCAAGAGGAGAGTTGTGGATTGCCGAAATYAAATCGAGATTTGGTGATGGAAAGGGTGACGATTTTGTGGAGGCATTGAAGCTACAAGGGTTTTTCCACAAATCCACGGACAATGACAATAAAATGTTTACCAAATTTGAATTCCATAAACCAAGCGAAGATATCTTGAAAGAAAGAATTGCCAAGTTGGAAAGAACCTCCAAATTTGTTGAAGTTCAGTCAAAGAAAGAAGAACTGGACTCCAAAAGAGAGAAAAAAGCTGAGGGGGAATGGTTGTTGAAACCATGTATTTATAAACGTCGTTGAAAAAACAAACAACTTTACTAATTGTATACCGTATGTAATTTTTTATTTTTATTTTTGTRTTTTTGTGTGTTTRTGTGTGTGTATAATAAATTTTAGAAAACGCCGAATTTATCTATTTACTGCTGGAATAAAGTTGTTAAGCTGTTCAAATTTTTCACTTTGCCCCAAATGTCGTTGAAACTGTCTTGCAATGATGCTTGTCCGTTTGGTTTGAAATAATAACAAGTTCTAAAYCCCCGACAGTTGTARTAATTCAATCCAATGGCAAAYGCAACCAACACCAGGTAGATCAACTTGAATTTCATCAAACAGACGATAGAAGAAAAACACCAAACCARGAAACTCCCATATAGACCCCACCAAAAGATTTTGTCGTCAATGGGATTGATGACTGTTTCTTGATCGTACTGCTTGTATGACTCGATTTTGAAAGGAGGGGTTAAATTCTCATCGTACCACCATCTCAACTGCACTAACTTTCGTCCACTAATGTTTTTTGTGTAATAGAAATCAACACTTATCGTAAGTATAATGAAAATGGCAATTGTTGTGAAGGAGTGRAACATTAAAGACCCCAAAAAGTATATTACCAAGGGGATGGCTTTGAAACCTAAGTGCAACGAGGAGGTCAAAGGGTGACTTGACTTTAGAATTGTTTCGTAAAAGTTTTTGACATGATCCATTATGAATTCTGGAAAGTGTGGTTTGTGTTGCTYGTTTTGTTTGTTTTGTTTGTTTCCCTATTGGATGGTAACAAATTAGTTTTGAAACCGCAAAKGAGTGCCGAGTATTATTTTTCACAAAAGGTCTTTATGTTTGTTATCGGCATGCAARGCATAGRCCTGAGAGGGAAAAAAAAAACCTTGCGAACCGCCCGGCAAGAACAAAAAAGCCTTTTAACAGAAAACACAAGAAGTAAGAATTAAATTCAACTTGTATYCATTTTCTATAGATCATATAGATCACTTATACACTAACCTAACCAAACAAATGCGTGTTTTCYACTGAGTCATGGTGAACAAGCATTTGGAATTTTTTGTACTGATTCAACTCCACTTTGATAGCRCCGATGTTCTTCATCAAGTGGTCTCTTGTTGCGTTTTTGAAACTCAAGTCAAAGTTTCTTTCGTACTCTTCGCTGTTGTAAACGGGGAAAACCTCAACCGTGTTGTTGAACTTCAGCATTTGCTGCTGTGTCTGTGACGAGTTGCTGTTGGCCATTGGGCTAGTGGACTTTGTTGACATGGAGTTAGCGCGGGACGAAGAGGAGGCCGAAGAGAGAGAGGAGTTGTTTGTGCTGCCACTGTGGTTGGCCGAGTGCATACAGCCCTTGTGTTTCAAAATTTTCGGACTTCCATCTTTACGATGCAAGTTTGATTTGTACGTGGAGTTGCTGGACTTTGTTGTTGGCAACGACACAATTGAGTCTTGTTTCACAATGAAACCGTGCGAATCGTACACTTTGCAAGACCCGTCATCGTTAAGAGTTTTGATTGAGCTGAAATGCTGTCCTAGTCTTTCGATAAACACTGGGTAGTCTTCGTACTCATAGGCCTCGTTGCCSTGTAAACCGTCGCTCATACTGTGAATTGAGCTGGCGCCTTCTGAAGTGTTGTCGTGGTTTTCARTTAGATCGCTACCAGAGCCTTGCATCATCTCATCGATACCTCTAGGGGATTTCAAAGGAGATGATGTTTTCTTTGAAGATGTCAACGAGGAATTTGACATGTTTGCTTGCTGCAACAGTTTTAGTCTTGCCATATTGGATTTAGAAGTGATGGAGCTTGTTCTGCTGCCCATATCATTTTGGGAATGCGAAAATARAGGTGGYTTTTCTGGAGATCCATTAGAAGCTGAAGYCGSAGTTGTGCTAAAAGGTTCTGGAGAAGATGATGAGATCATTAGAGAGTCGAACAGCATATCAATGTCGATATCGATGAGTGGTGAGACCGGAGGAGACTCTAGAGTCATATCTGTTAGTGGRTTTGTAGGTGTTGCTGGCAACGGGTTTTGGGTGCTTAAATTGATTATTGGCTTGTTCGTTTTGCTGTCGTCGTTCGTCTCCATATTTGTGTTTGATTGTGGTTTGATTTCTATTGGAGTTAGGTCTTTTGTTGATTTTGAACGTTTTTCTTGTAAACTTGGTTCTGGTTTTGGCAATGGTTTAGATGAGGAGCCTGAAGAAAAGATGTTTTTGAAGAATTTAGAAAATTTCGATTGTTTTTTGACTGGTGAAACTGGAACCGGCTTGCTTTTACTGGTGGCAGTCCCTGGAGTRGYATTCAAAACTTCATCGTTTTTGGTATCAGGTTCAAGCTTTGGACCTGTGATYGTTCTATTGCTACTAGCAAAAGACGTTCTTTCTGAARAGGATTTTTTCATATCAGGGTGAGACTGCGAATCTTCTGCCTTGTYATTTTTAGGTTGTGGAACAGCTGAGGYTGGTGCATTAAAGTGTGCATTGGAGCTGATTCCATTGTTGGCATGGGAARCATCAGAAACACCGTTGTGCAAGTCACCATCTTGTTGTTGTGGCTGTTCCTTTTCTTCAAGATCAACAACATTTTGCACCGTTCTTGGAGTGAACTTTTCTCCATTTGGAAACTGRAAMGCAGTTCTCATTTGCATTTTCAGCAGTTGTCTTTTGGACAACCCTGGTTTCCTGATTTTGTTGGATTCCCCCGTGTACACCAACATGCGAGGTCTYCCCACTGGCACATTRCCATTTACTTGATGGTTCCCYGTAAATTGTTCGATGTTTTGAGGTGGCGCGTTCCAATAAGTCGCTTTGTTTCCTGGTGRAGCAACGTACGCTTGGGGTGCTGCCTGCATATAATTATTCACTGGTCTATGAACACCAGCTGGCACTGTCTTCTGCATGGATTGTTGTGTTGGAGTGTATGAATTGTTTCCTCTGTACTGGGGAACGGGACTGTTCGAAAACTGCACGGGCTTTGATACAGATCCGCCAGCGGTAAAAGGATGCAGTCTTGGAGGAGGAGTGTTTAAAGATTGATGCTGCGGCATGCTTAAAGACTGTTGATGCGGCATGYTYAAAGACTGTTGATGCGGCATGYTTAAAGACTGTTGATGCTGCGGAATCACCATGGTCTGTWGGTGAGACATGGGCTGAGCAAGCGGTGAAACAATGTTTGTYTGTGAGGTRTTCCCATTAGCACTTGATCCATTTGCATTATGCGCTGCATATTGTCTTAGTGTGTACGAGGATCCCACTCTTGAGTGATTTTGCTTGTATTTGTTCAATGTGCTGTTGCTACCTTTATGCGACAACGCACCAAAACTGTTGTTAGTTTGCACTGGATACAAACTCTTTTCTAACAGCGGTTTACTTTGCAAAGACGCGGTGTTGACCGTTTTTTGTTTCACCAGCAATGGCTTCTTCTGCCCTCGATGCTGTGCAAATGGTGGTGGAGTCTTACTATATTGATGTGGTGTTTCAAGCAGAGTACTACTATATTGATGTGGTGTTTCAAGCAGAGTAGTACTGTATTGATTTGGTGTTTCAAGCAGAGTACTACTGTATTGTTGTTGTTGTTGCATTGTTTTCGAATGCAATGCAGACCTGTTATAATCCCTTCTCTTTGGTGAATGTGGTGAATGTGGCACATTTTGTTGTTGTTGCAACATATTCGATTGATACTTATTTTGGATTTTATTTCTGTCAGTGATAACATTGGCCAATGACCCCATGGACAATGAACTTGTTCTTTTATTTCTGTGTTTCATATCTTGTGATTTTTTATTATTCAGCTGTTTTTGTAAAGTGAAAAGATCCGTTACAGAATCACTTCTTGGAATGTGTACTGTTTTTGCAGAATGATACGAAGACAGTGAGCTCATAGAGTTCGATCTTGCCTCGTTCTGGTACATGTTGCAAAAATTGTTCTTGTGTGTTGTTTTAAAATAGCGAATGTGATATATGTGTTTTTTGCACTGTTTTTTTTTTTTTTTTTATTTTTTTTTTGGCGGTTTGCAGATACTTATTGATAGCTTCAATGACCTAAGTGTTATTACCAATGTTCTTGAGTTTATTGCTTGAATTCATTGCTTGAGTTGATACCAAAGATATCAATAAAATATATCATATAAAAACAACACACTTGTTCAAATTACAAAAGATAATTATAAACCTTAACCCTAAATACAACAGATATATCACTTGAGATGCGTATGTACCTGAAACTACACTAACTACACAAACTAAACAAACTACACAAACCACAACTGAAACTAAAAATAGCTCGATTGTCATTGAAACATTTTGAGAGAGATGCAGTATAACCCATAGTCAATACCGAGAATAAAAC
>LPNM01000003.1:390813-401145 GCA_001747045.1 Hanseniaspora osmophila | reverse complement strand
AAAGAAAAACCCCCCAGAGTCACAAAAAAAGGAAAAAAAGAAAAAGTGCAAATTATTAATTGCGTTTAGTTTTGACATAATTTTAAACTCGACTATTATTGCGCATCACAGTGGGCATCAACGTGCTTTTTTTTTAAAAATTGGTTAGATGTTGTAGGTCAGTGGACCCTGATCCTGTGTCAAGTCTTGCGAAGAACGTAGTCTGCTATTGAAAAAAAAACCAAAAATTTGGAACTCGATAACGAATCAAGCAGCAAGTTTGAGTTTTTCGGTTTTTTCCATCAACTCTATCAAGTAGTGATCTCTGTGCTTCAAATGGTACTGGCCTTTGAAAGTCACAAGGTCTCTTTCTATAGAATCGTACAGTTTTTTCAGGTACTCGTAATTCGGGCCTGAAGGTCCGACATTGCTGGCAATGATTTTCGCTGTGCTATTGATGTCTTCGGGACCTATGAAGGACTCATTTTGCAGAGTGCCTATGTACACTGTGCTTTGCAAACTGTAAAATCTCATGTTTCTATGGTGGTCTTCGTGCATCGGGAGTGTTTTGTTCAAAACACGTGTGACTTCCATGTACTGCTCGTCAACCATGGGCAATGGTGGCATCAAGTGCACTTCTATGCTGTGTGTGCTGTACCCGTCTTGTTCTCTTTCGTCCAAGTATTCCACCACTTCTTCAACTTTTTCTGGTGGAATGTAGTATGCTGTTGCCAAGATTGTCAAATCATCCCTTGTCAATTCGTGATCCTGAGGTAAATGCAAGTAATTTTTGGTGTCGTGCAGTATGGATGGATTCGACACAATGTCCTCGTACGGGATGATGGTGGACACTCTTCCCGGGCTTTTCGGGGTGCCTCTGTGGTCTGATGACGATTGCCAAAATCTTCTGATGAACCCGTGAATGAGACCGGGGACYCTGTACTGGTAGTGGATGGGCGCTTTGTATATCAAGCTTCCGTATCCGACAAYCCATAGCCCTTTTCCCGATTGTGTCATTTTGGTGATTATTGTGAGGCCGTGCTTGACGCTATTTGCTTCTTAAACTGTTTCAACTGAATACTCCCTTTCAAAATGAGATAAGATAAGTGATAGAAGATCTTTTGTTTAGCAACATTCCAGATGGTGCGCGATTTTTTGTTTTTTTAATTTTTTTTGTTTTTTGTTTTTTGTTTTTTGTTTTTTGTTTTTTTTTTGTTCAAAATCAATTAGTTTAGTAGTATACAATCATTATATACACGTAATGCTCTTACATAACCTACACAACAAATGGCAAATGAATCTATAATCAATCATCAGCATAGGTAATAATAAATATTCAAAAATAAAAACCAGTTGAAATAGGTTATGTGCATTACTTCATCATTCAAATAAATAAGTTTTTTTTTTTCTTTTTCTTCTTCTTCTTCTTCTTCTTCTGTTGTTCAGTGCTTTCTAATAAGGCCAACAACCCTTGCAACACTTCAACAGAGACTGTGTTTGCTTAAACGGAACCGGAATCCAAAAAGAAATAGTTCCCGCTGGCTTTTTGTTCTTGATCCATTTGGGAATCCAATTTGTTGATTCTTGGTCTGAAAGAGGTTGGATCTCTTCTGAAAGTGACATTCAAGTTTTTCAAAAATCTGTTACACCCGGTCAACAAAGATTCAGGAGTGTTTGCAACAGCGTCTTTGGAAGGAATACCATCAAAAACAATGACTCTATCGGCCAAGTATGTGGCCATGATGAAATCGTGCTCAACGACAAAGGCTGTTTTTTTGTTATGCATAACGAATCTTCTAATGACTTTGGAACAAATGATTCTCTGTTCAGAATCCAAATATGCGGAAGGTTCATCGATTAAGTAGATATCGGCTGGAATACCCAAAGCCAAAACAATGGCGACTCTTTGCAATTCACCACCAGACAAGGTTTGCACTTCGTTATCGATGATGCTTTCGATTTTCAAAGGTTTTGCAACATCAGTTTGAAATTGTGGAGAAAGGAAAGAACCTCTAATTTTTTTGAAAAACAATTGTCTAACAGTACCTGGGAATTTTGGTGCAATTTTTTGTGGTTTCATGGAAACGTTCATTTTAGCAACTTTTTCACCGTCATCTGGAGAAATTGCACCAGCCAACAATTTGATCAAAGTTGTTTTACCTGTCCCGTTTTCACCCATTAAAACCAAAATTTCAGAATCAGAAAAATCACCACTTTTCACAGTCAATTTGAAATCTCCTTGAGTTTTGGTCATATTTGGGTATTGGAAACTTTTGGATGCATCAGATTCAATAAAATCAGATGCATCACTGATTCTAAATTGCAAAGATTCGTCTCTAAATCTTAAATTTTCTGCAGGAATGTGACCATCCAAAAAAATATTGATACCTTCTCTAACCGATGCAGGCAAAGTAACAACACCATAAACAGATGGAACCCCATACAAAATACAAACAAAATCAGACAAATAATCCAAAACAGACAAATCGTGTTCCACAGAAATAACATAGGTAGTAGCATCCAATAAGGATCTGATAACAGTGGCTGCTTTCAATCTTTGTTTGACATCCAAGTATGAAGAAGGTTCGTCAAACATGTAAACATCTGCTTTTTGAACACAAGTCATGGCAATGGCAAATCTTTGCAATTCCCCACCAGACAAATTGACAATATCTCTTTTCAAAACATGGGTCAATTGTAAAGATTTGATCATTCCCAGAATGTATTCTTCACCCTTTTCAATTCTAATTTTCAACAATTCACCAACTTTGGTAACTGGACCTTTGATGGCTCTTGGCAAATTATCAACATATTGAGGTTTGATAATGGCTTTGATATCGTCTTCCAACATTTTGGTAAAATAATTTTGTAATTCAGATCCTCTAAAATATCTAATAATATCGGTCCATTCAGGTGGTTGATCATATTTCCCCAAATTTGGTTTTTGYTTACCAGCTAAAATTTTCAATGCAGTAGATTTCCCAATCCCATTAGTACCAACCAAACCTAAAACTTGACCTGGTCTTGGAGTAGGTAATCTATGCAATTTAAAAGAATTAGCGGAATATCTATGAGTGACTTCATTTTCCAAATTAGTTGGTAAATTRATAATGGTGATGGCATCCATTGGACATTTTTTAACACAAATACCACACCCAATACACAAATTTTCCGAAATAAATGCAATTTTAGAAGTTGGTGTAACTTCAATACATAATTTCCCAGTTTTCACAACAGGACATGCTCTTCTACATTCTTGTCTACATTTCTTTGGCTTACATCTGTCACTATTGACAATGGCAATTCTCGTGTTTTTGTCAGACATGTTGTGTTGTGTTTTGTTGTGTTGTAGAGGTTGGTTTGGATTGACTTGGAACTGTTCTTCTTCTTTGCTTTTTTTTTTTGTTTTTTTTTTGGGAAGCAAGAGTCAGGACCATATTCTAGGAAAACTTTTGATTAAAAATTATGAATGAAAAAAGGAATATCTATTAGAAATACTTTGTTTAAGATGCATTAAACACGACAAATTTATTCACTAAACCGGCAAAATTACATTTATTATTGTGAAACGTTTCAACAATACACAGATGTAACCTTAATGTCAAAAGAAGTTGATCATCATCATCATCATCATCATCATCATCATCATAATTAGGATTATTAGGATTATTATTTTTAAACATAAATAATTTTCCAATCTAGTCTTGAATAAAAATATCTTCATTCTACTCTTGAAAAGTGAAAATTGTATTTGAAATTTGTAGTTTCATTGTATAAATTATGTCAAATATGATGTGGCTGGGTTAACTTTACATCAAAATCATGGAAATCCATCGTAATCATCGAAAGAAAGTTGTAAAAAAATTAAATGAAAGAGAAAAATAAAAAAAAAAAAAAAAAAAGAAAGGAAAGAAAAGGAAAGAAAAAGAAAAAGAAACGAAAAAAAAAAAAAAATTATAAATAAAAAAAGGTCAGGTGACTATGTGTGTCATGTGATTATAATTATTTTATTTTGATTTTGATTTTTGTGCCTTTTCCTCAATTCAAGTTTCTTGATAGTTGTTATAAAGGAGAGATATTGATACAAAGTAGAGCAGAACATCAAACAAAGAGTTATTGGGTTTTATGAAAAAAAGAAGACAACCAGTAAGAGCAAGAACTACACGTATCTGTAATTTCTCTGTTGTATTTTGTACGGTGTTGAATTGTTAGACAGTGTAATCTTTTTGTAAGAAAAAAGATTTGATACGAGTAACCATTGGATTGAATCTATATATATATATATATATATATATCACAAACATACACTCTTTACAAATTGTCTCTACCAAACAAGAGTTGTTTAAACAATACCACAATCACAACAAAGATCATTATTGTCCAATGCTCACTAATTGTGATTTACAATTCAATTAATTCTAGTATTAAACATGGAATCAACAGCTTTCTCTCGACTTTCTTTCTCTCTCGACTTTCTTTCTCTCGACTTTCTTTCTCTCGACTTTCTTTCTCTCTCGTGATCTCTTTCAACTTTGTAACTTTTTTTTTTTTCAAAAATTCTTTATTTTCCAGTATTTTTCATGTTACTATGGGTTTTTTTCATTTCCATTTCCATTTTCGTTCTCGTTCTTTATTTTTATTTTTATTTTTTTTTTTTTCTTCTTTTGATTTTTCGTGAAAGTCAACTCTTCATGTTGGTAAAAATATTCTGATTGTTATTATTATAGCGTATTTACAATCGTTTACTCAAATGTGATTAAAACACAATGCACGTTTAATTAATTAATTAATTCTTATCTTAGATTAATCTATTCACCATTGATGGGAATTTTCTTGGACACCTATTGAATTATTGATATTGTGATTAAAAAGTCAAGTAAGAAAACCCCCACAAGCAGAAACCCTTCCCGTAGTGCAAAGAAAATTAAACTACAAGTATTCATTCCACAAAGATTATAGGTTTCTTATCGTTTCTCTGTGTGTTTTCGTGTGTGTGGTATTTTTTTTTTTTTTGTTAGAATTCATACTATATTTTATTTTTATTGATTATTCTCACAATTTCATTTTATTATCGAATAACAACAACACAATTGGTGAAACAATATGGTTAGCGAATTGCCAGATGATGTTTTGGAACATCCTGATTTGTACGGATTAAGAAGATCTGGAAGAACAAGTGCCAATGCAAGAAACACTCACTATTACACTAGCGACGATGACGACGATGACATGGACAAAAGCGACAAGGAAAACTATTCAGATGTTGCTGCTGCTGAGGGCATGGATGACGACGATGACGATGACGATGACGATGACGAGATCGTTGTTAAGAAAAGAGGGAGCACAGGTCGTGGTGCCAAGAGCACAGCTGCATCCAGAACGTCAAAGAGAAGTGCAAGTAAAAAAACAAACTACAACGAACAAGAGTATGCAGATCTTGATGACGATGACGAACAAGGGTACGATAGCATGGATGACTTTCTTGCAGAAGACGATGATGATGRTGGGTACGAGGAAAACAACAAGTCTTCAACGAAATTAAAGAAAAGCGGAACATCAATGGTCAACTCACACAAGACATCTGGTTTAAACAAAAAAAAATCCATTAAAAAAAAAAAGAATTTAAGGGGAGACGGCGGCTATGCTACAAATTCAAAACAAGATCAGATACCAACAAGATTTTCCAACAGATCGAAATCAAAAGTCGTCAGCTACAAAGTGTTTGATGAGGACGACGAAGACGAAGACGAAATGGAACAAGACTGGTTGGTATCAGATGACGGAAACGACAATGATGAATTGGACGGCTACGCTGATGATGACGGTGAACCACAAGAAAGTATAGACTGTGTTATCAACCATAGATGGAAAAATGACACCAATGATGATGATGATGATGATAATAATAATAATAATGCTAATAGTAATAATAATAATAATGCTTTGGACAATTTGAGCAAATTGTCTTCCATAGACCAAGACGACCAAATYATCCAAAAATTGACCCATGAACCAGATCTACAAGAATGCAAAGAAAAGTTCCAATTCTTGATYAAATGGAGTGGGAAATCTCATTTGCATAATACATGGGAAAACTTCGATACTCAAACACTTTCAATTCAAARAAAAGATAATAAAAAACCAATCAAAGGTTTGAAAAAAGTGGACAATTATTGCAAACTTTTTATCATACAAAACTACTTGTTCAGAAATGACCCATACACTACAAGAGAAGAGATTGARGTCATGGACATTGAAAAGGAAAGAAGACTRGACGAATTTGAAGAATACAAAAAACCAGAAAGAATCATTGACAGCGAAAGAAACGACCACAACCARTTACAATACTTGGTCAAATGGAGAAGATTAAATTACGACGAAGCAACATGGGAATTGGCATCTGAAATTGTGCAATTGGCTCCGTTGGAAGTAAAACACTACCAAAACAGAATCAATTCATCAATATTACCTAAAAAYTCTTCAAATTATAATCAAAGACCAAAATTTGAAAAATTGATTGAACAACCRAAATTTATTAAAAATGGAGAATTAAGAGATTTCCAACTTACAGGGTTAAACTGGATGGCATTTCTTTGGAGTAAAAACCAAAATGGGATCTTAGCAGATGAAATGGGTTTGGGGAAAACTGTCCAAACTGTGGCGTTTATATCGTGGTTGGTCTTTGCAAGAAGACAGTATGGRCCACATTTGATTGTTGTGCCTTTGAGTACTCTACCTGCATGGCAAGAGACTTTTGAAAAATGGGCTCCAGATTTGAATGTCATTATCTACATGGGTAACACGCAAAGCAGAGACACCATAAGAGAATACGAATTTTACTCTGGGTCTAATAAAAAATCAGGACTGAAGTTCAACGTRTTGATCACAACTTATGAATACATCTTGAAAGATAGACAAGAGTTGGGGTCRATTAAATGGCAGTTTTTGGCCGTTGATGAAGCTCATAGATTGAAAAACGCAGAATCCTCRCTTTACGAGTCTTTGTTTTCTTTTAAAATAAACAACAGATTGCTGATTACTGGGACTCCATTACAAAATAATATCAAAGAGTTGGACGCATTGGTGAATTTCTTGATGCCAGGAGAATTTTCTATTGAAAGAGAAATTGATTTTGAAAATCAAGACGATATGCAAGAAGAATACATTAGAGATTTGCAGAAAAGATTGAAACCGTACATTTTAAGAAGATTGAAAAAAGATGTGGAGAAATCTTTACCTTCCAAAACAGAAAGAATTTTGAGAGTAGAGCTTTCAGACGTCCAAACAGAATATTACAAAAACATTTTAACSAAAAATTACGGCGCATTGACATCRAATGGTGCACAGGGCCATTTTTCCCTTTTAAACATCATGGCAGAGTTGAGAAAGGCATCCAATCATCCGTATTTATTTGATAGTGTGGAAGACATGGTTTTGAACAAGTTTGGTGATGGACAAATGACAAGAGAAAACATTTTGAGAGGATTGATCATGAGCAGTGGGAAAATGGTGCTTTTGGACCAACTTTTAACMAGATTGAAAAAAGACGGACACAGAGTTTTGATTTTTTCACAAATGGTTCGGATGTTAGATATCTTGGGTGATTACTTGAAAATCAAAAATATTAATTTTCAAAGATTGGACGGGACCGTTTCATCTCAAAAGAGAAGGGTTTCTATAGACCATTTCAACGCACCTGGTTCGGATGATTTTGTGTTTTTGCTAAGTACAAGAGCGGGTGGTTTGGGTATCAATTTGATGACTGCCGATACTGTTATCATTTTTGATTCAGATTGGAATCCTCAAGCAGATTTGCAAGCAATGGCAAGAGCTCACAGAATTGGTCAAAAAAATCACGTTATGGTGTACAGATTTGTTTCAAAGGACACTGTGGAAGAAGAAATTTTGGAAAGAGCTAGAAAAAAGATGATCTTGGAATACGCCATTATATCTCTAGGTCTTCAAGAAGATAACAAAAAAAAAGTGAAAGATCAACCGGTGAATTCAGAATTGAAAGAAATTTTGAAGTTTGGTGCAAACAACATGTTCAAGGCAAACGATAATCAAAAGAAGTTGGAGCAATTGCARTTGGACGATGTTTTAAACCACGCAGAGGACCATGTCACCACTGCTGAAGTTGGGGAATCTCATTTGGGTGGTGAAGAGTTTTTGAGGCAATTTGAGGTCACTGATTACAAAGCCGACGTGGACTGGGACGATATCATTCCAATGGAAGAACTTCAAAAAATCAAAGAAGACGAGAAAAAAAGGAAAGACGAGTTGTACGTCAAAGAGCAGATGGATATTGCTCAAAGAAGACAACAAACTTTGGAAAGAATGAGAAACTCTAACGGGCAACCAAAAAGTGGAAACTCTGATGGTAATCAGTCTGACAGCGAGGATAATGATTCTCTGTCTTCTTCTAATGAGAAGAAACCTTCTGCAAGACGGAGTAATGCTATGAACAAACTGGCAGACAAAGATATCAAGAGTCTTTACAGGGTTTTACAAAAATTTGGTTACTTGGACGCAGAAAAAATCGAACAGCTGATGATGGACAGACAATTAGCTCCCAAGAATCCAAACTCTTATTTGAAAAAGTACGATGAATTGCTGAAATATGCTCAAGAGGAATGCATTGTTCAGGACAAGGAAAGGRCCGAAATCTTGAAAGACATGGAAGAAAAAGCCAGAGTGTTTCAAGAAAAGATCAAAAGGGGAGAAATTACAAATGAAGAAGAGATCAATGCTTCTGAAAATCCTGTAAAACTGTTGAATGCGAAAAAAAGGGAAAAGAAAAGTATATCAATTGATTTTTATTGTTTAAACGGTGTCAATGCAGAAACTTTGGTRAAAAAAAATAATGACATGAAATTGTTGAAAAATTATRTCAAYAGRTATTTCAGAGAGGATCCATTGAAATTCAAATTGAGRAAACCRTGCAAAACGGCTGTTAATTGGAGTTGCGAATGGGATCAAAATGATGACGAAAAATTGATGATTGGGATTTACAAATATGGGTACAATTCATGGGCACAGATTAGAGACGATCCTTTCYTAGGYTTGACTGAAAAAATTCTTTTGGACGGGAAAACAAACGCAACGAAGGAATCCACGCCATTGCCTCAAAACTCTCCTACAAATGACAACTCCTTGGCAACAACAACAWYATCATCATCATCATCATCATCATCATCTTCTTCTTCTTCTTCCACAAAAGCTGCAGCTACTCAAGCTGCTTTGAATAAGAAGAATTTGACTCCTCAAGCTTCGCACTTGAATAGAAGAGTGGACACTTTGTTTAACCACTTGAGAGACATTGTCGAAAAYCCAGACCTGCCYACCGGTCCTAAAGCTCAYTCCAACTCACCAGGATCAACGCCGCCTATTTCTCATGCGYTGAAAAGATCCGCACCTACCACCAAGAGTRCTAGTGCAAATGGAAATAACCAAAATGGCAACAAGAAAATGAAATTCTTGCCATTAAACATTCCTATTGCTCCAAAGGCTTTGTTGCAGCAGCAGCAAAAAGACCAACAGCACCAACAGAAAACACATTCAAACTMTGAAGAAGCTCAAATCAAAAAATTGATGAACCCTGTAAGAACTTCTTTGGTCAAATTGAAGCAAAGTGGGAAAACTACGGACAAAAAAGAAAGACTRAAGATTTTGAAAAAAGAGTTGTTGAAAGTTGGAAACCATATAAAAGAACAATCTGTGGTCGCTGCTGCTGCTRCTGCTGCTGCTGCTGCTACGGCTACTGCTGCTGCAAACAAGAGCAACGGCAATCGTGAGGACAAAGACTCATTATTCTACAAATTATGGAACTACGCAGCACTTTACTGGCCGTCAAGAGTTGAAAGTAAAGACTTGATCGCCATGCACAAAAAGATTCTAAAGTCTGTGCCCCAATTACCAACSGGACCAGCCAAAAAGRGCTAAACTAATGAAAATTAAGAATTAAARAAAAAAATTTAAAAAAGCTATCTATATCATTTTTTTTGTTTCTWTTATATGTAAAACTCTAATATTTCGCATTTATTTAAACTGARTAYTGTACAYGTTTGAARAGATTGAAAGGGTRTGCRTTGTTTGCAATAAACCTTGTATCTTCKTTGAAGCAACCATTTAAGCTAACATGGTTTCAACCAACTTTTKTTGTTTATTTGTAGTTTAAAGATTAATGTRTGAGTTTRAATAACCYTTCTACCTCAAGTCATAACTTTTGRTTGGTAAAATAAACAATACTTTTSTCAATTGACTAAATGCCAACGACGACAYAACGCAATGCGTCAGACGTTTCTGCTAGATATCGAATTTTTTTCAAAAACGTCATGTGACCGTTTTTTTTTT
>LPNM01000003.1:379876-390713 GCA_001747045.1 Hanseniaspora osmophila | reverse complement strand
TTTTTAGTTTCCAATTTCTTTTTTTGTTTCTGTTGTTGTTTCTTTTTTTCTATTCGTTTCGAATTTGGTTATGATTTGAGTTTCAAATTTTTTGCAGTTTTTTTTTATGTGTTTCTTTGTTTTTTTTCCTTTAGTCGTTGTCGTTGTTGTTGGAATATTTGAATGAAAAAAGTTTTTTTTTTTGAATTTTGATGAACTTTGATGAACTTTGATGAACTTTGATGAACTTTGATGAACTTTGATGAATAATAGTTCAACTGACACCCTATCCAAGATTAAATTGTTCAAAAAGTTTTCATTGACCTAGTATTTTTCTCCCATTGAAGAAGCTGTCATGCTTTGAAATTTCAAGGTCGTGCATAGATTACTCTTTTCTCAGTCAAACTCCATCAGGTTGGATCATCGTCTTATTTAGTTTGATGCAATATACGTTTACTTAATTGACTTCACTTCTAGTTTGCATCACTTCTTTTTTTTTATATAACAAAACTCACAAAAACCCCACACATTGGTCACATTTTTTCATTAGGTTTATTTAGGTTTTTAGATTTAAAATCCCAAAAAATACAAAAAAAAAATAAAATATATAAACCTTCAGAAAGTTTAATATTAAGAAATACATCGTTAGATCTCATTCCTTTGATTGAAACAGAAACATTTTCTTTTAACTCTCTGAGCTTATATTACAAAAAAAAATAAGAAAAAACTAAAMHAAAAAAAAAAAAAAAMAAACACAAACATCACCTTTAGGTTAACAACAATGTCTGATATTACTGAAAAGGTCACTGAACAATTGGACAACTTGACTGTCAATGAAACTCCTGCTTCTGCTGAAAACACCASCASCASCACCASCASCACCAGCGCCACTGAAGGTTCTGATGCTGCAGAAAACTCCACCTCTTCTTTGTATGTTGGTGAATTGAACCCAGAAGTCAACGAAGCTCTTTTGTTTGATTTGTTTTCCCCAATCGGTATGGTTGCTTCTATTAGAGTTTGCAGAGATGCAGTCACCAACCAATCTTTGGGTTACGCTTACGTCAACTTCCAAGACAACGAAAGTGGTGCCAGAGCTGCTGAACAATTGAACTTCACCCCAATCAACGGTAGACCATGTAGAATCATGTCTATTCAAAGAGATCCATCTAAAAGAAGACAAGGGGACGGTAACGTTTTYATCAAAAATTTGGACCCAGCTATCGACAACAAAGCTTTGTACGACACTTTTTCTGTTTTCGGGAAAATCTTGTCTTGCAAAGTTGCTGTTGGCATGGATGGTCAATCTAAAGGTTTTGGGTTTGTGCATTTTGAAGATCCTGAAGCTGCCAACGATGCTATTGAATCTATCAACGGTATGCCATTGAACGGTAAAGARTTGTATGTTGGTTTGCACGTTTCSAGAAAAGAAAGACAAGCCAAATTGGATGACATCAARAAAAACTTTACCAATGTTTACGTTAAAAACATCCCATTGGATGTCACTCAAGAAGAATTYACTGAAATTTTCTCTAAAATTGGTCCAACTTTCTCTTGTGCTTTGGCTCTTGACGAAGAAAACAAATCCAAAGGTTTTGGTTTTGTTAACTTTGAAAAACATGAAGACGCTGTCAAAGCTATTGAAGAATTGAACGATTTTGAATTGAAAGGTTCCAAATTGTATGTTGGTAGAGCTCAAAAAAAATTTGAAAGAACTCAAGATTTGCAAAAACAATATGAAGTTTACAAAAACGAAAAATTGGAACAATACAAATTTGTTAATTTGTTTATCAAAAACTTGGCTGACTCTATTGATGATGAACAATTGAATGAATTGTTTGCTCCATTCGGTACCATCACTAGTGCCAAAGTCATGAAAGATGAAAACAACAACTCCAAAGGATTTGGGTTTGTTTGCTACAGTACTAGAGAAGAAGCTCAAGCTGCCATTTCTGAAATGCACCAAAAAATGGTTTTAGACAAACCATTGTATGTTGTTATTGCCAAAACAAAAGAAGAAAGAAGAGCTGAATTTTTGCAACAAAGACAAGCCAAAAACAGATTGAGATTTGCTGGTGCTCCAGGTGTCGGTCCACACCACGGTATGCCAAACATGATGGCCAGATCTATGCCTCAACAACAAATGATGTACAACATGTATGCTGGTGGTGCTCCAATGGGTCAAGTTGCTCCTCAATTCCAAAGAGGTTTCATTCAACCACAAATGATTTACCCAATGCAACAACAACAACAACAACAACAACAACAACAACAACACGCTCAACAATTCAATCAACAACAAGCCCAAGAAGCCAGAAAGAGAGCTTTGGGTCAACCTTTGTTTGAAAAAGTCCAAGTCAAAACCAACAACGACGAACAAGCTTCCAGCAGAATCACCGGGATGTTGTTAGAAACCTCTGAACCAGAAGTTTTGCAAATGTTGCAAGACGAAGCTTTTTTTGAAAAACAATTTTCTGGTGCCAAGGCTGCTTACGACAACATGAACAGCCAACAAGCTGCTGCCGCCGCYGCTGCTGTCACCAACGCTGCCCCAGTTCCAGCCCCAGCTTCAACTGATGCTCCAGCCCCAACTGAAGAATAAGTTTAATCTTYAAGTTTTCATTGAAGACAGCTTAATTCTTTTTGTTTCAACTTTCAAGTTTTTTTTTTTTGTTTTTTTTTTTTTTTTTATTTTTACTCTCTCTCTGTCATCAGTTTTATTTTTTTTTTGAAAATGTATTTTTGGAATATTCTTTGCACAAAGATTATTTTTCCACAGGTGAGYTTTGTTCACAAACCTAATAACCAAAACCTAAAAGTGACGATTCAATTGGTTGCCTATGATCAATAAGACTGGACAATCTATTGTTTAACATCTCGGTTTTTTTTTGGTTTAAACCCAATGTTTTACGATATGTGTATAATTTATGATAATAAATTTTATGTATAATATATCAGTTTTTTTAAACTCTTTATCGAATAACGATTGATGTTATGTGCTTGTTGTTGCTACTGGAAAAAGTGCAACCAAGAGTATGGCTGGAATGACTACTTGTGTTATATTTTTGAGTGTGGTGCCCACGAAATACTATTTGTTTTATATTTATTTTGTTTCTACCCGGCTCTGACCGTTKTTTTTTTGAAACCTCTTTTCTCATTTCTTTCACCGCCTTATCACCAAAAAAAAAATRGAGWGATTACGAGTAWAACCTTATCCTTTTGATTGTTCCGAGTATGTTTTTCCGCAATTATCTGCTTTCTTAGGAAAGAGCAGTTGTCAACAAAAACTCAACAAGGACAAACGCAGAAAACACACCAACAAGAACTGTTTGATAMACACACRTCATAATGAGCAATCCTCTTCCTAAAAGAATYATYAAAGAGACAGCTAGATTAGTCAGTGATCCSGTTCCAGGCATAACCGCTGTTCCAAACGAAGAGAACTTGAGGCATTTTCAGGTGGAGATACAAGGTCCCTCTGAGTCTCCATATGCCGGCGGACTTTTCAAATTAGAGCTATATTTACCGGAAGATTACCCGATGGAACCTCCAAAAGTCAGATTCTTGACTAAAATTTAYCATCCAAATATTGACAGATTGGGTCGTATATGTCTTGATGTTTTGAAAAACAACTGGTCTCCAGCTTTGCAGATCAGAACCATTCTTTTGAGTATCCAAGCCTTATTGGCCAGTCCAAACCCTCATGAYCCTTTGGCCAACGACGTTGCCAAAGAATGGCTAGATAATGAAAGTGCTGCTTTACAAAAGGCAAAAGAGTGTACAGAAAAATACGCCAAATAATGAACTATATGGAGAAGATAAAATAAATAAATAAATGAAAATACTAARAATTACACAAAGTAAAAACACACACACACACACACACACACACATACACACTTTTGAAACAAMCAATTAAATTAGTGTTCATATTGCTCGAGACTGCAACATTGTGGCGATTATCCTGTTTTTTGGGTTTTTTTTTTTTTTTTTTCCAAGTTTTCGACAGTCACAGTTGAGTAACAAGTTCAGTTTAAAAAAAAAGGTTTTGTTTTTTTTTTTTATATTTATGATTTTATAGGCTTTAATGTGTTCTTTCTGTAGGTTGTTAGGTRTGTAMTTTGTAGTTTACTCAATAATATATATGTGAAAGATGATKATTCTTAGWAWATGAAAAGAAGMKTTTTTTGAAAAAMYTCCAATSTAAAGATCCCATAAAWKYATTTTAACAACAAATTTGGTTCCTTGGCCCAGTTGGTTAAGGCATCGTGCTAATAACGCGGGGATCAGCAGTTCGATCCTGCTAGGAACCATATTTTTTTGCCTCTTATTCATATTAATATTATTATTATTATTATAGGTTAGAGAGTTTTTTTACAAATGTACAATCATCAATTGTCCAAGTATCTTTTCTAACGTGTTGTGCATGGGWTATGTAAGGGCGGTATTTTAAAGTTCAAATTCAAAGATAAAGTTTCTTGCGAGAGTTCATGCGAAAGCTACTAAWGGTTTTCGGTACTTTTAAATTATATAGAGGGTTTTCGTTTTTTTTTTTTTTTTTTTATTTTTTATACCGAGTGATTTCTTTGTTTTTGAGCTGTGCGGCTTTTTTTCTTTTTTCTTTTTTCTTTTTTCTTTTTTTATGTTTTTTATTCTTTCTAGTTTATTTTTTTCATTGTTGGTTACCCTGCACGTGCCAGATAAATGTCGGTAGGAAATTAAGTAAAAAATCCAACAACAACAAAAACAACAATAACAATACCAATCACATAGTAATAACAGTAATAACAGTAATAACAGTTAATACCAGTTAATAACACTTAGTAAGAGGATATTGGAATTTTCATGTCGAGTGGAAAAAGCCACAGAGAGAGAGAGAAAAAAATAAAACAAAAAATACAAACTCTGAGTTAAAACAAAAAATACAAACTCTGAGTTAAAACAACAACGATCAAAATAATCATAAAATTATTATAGCGATGTTTTTCAAATTTGATTATTTTTGATTAATCGCGTTATAATATTATTATTGTTTTTTAATATTCATACACATTTTTGCAAAATCACTAAGCATGGTCCTTTGATTTATTGAATATATTTCCATCTTGATCTTGCAGTGTTAACTAATAAACAAGCCATAGCAATAACGACATCAGCTCAAAGAAGAAACGCGTACTTATCTCTCTCTTTTTTTTTATTTTTTTTATTGGTTGGTTGGATTACCGCTGCACACTGTTCTTTTTGTTTTTGTGCGTGAAATTTACATTATCTTTGGTTATAAAGAGTTAATACATTCACGTTAGTYAAACAAAAAACAACATTACCGTTGATATTCAACAAAACAYTTTTRAAGARAACAARTACACAAGTACACAGGGACACACAGCACAWATTACAAACGATCAAGTATGAATAACCACGATTCTMAGAATCCGCTTTTCAATACTGRAAACATAAACGACAACAACAACAACAACAACAATTTGTTTGATGTGTCTTTAGACGACGACACAAACACAAACACMAACACCAACAACTACTCGAGACTGAATGGGAACAACACTACATCTAGTCCCACGAATCCATTTAGTAATGATAACAGTATCGATAACTCGGAAAGTAGCAGTGATCATGCAAAAAAACATAATCAACACATCACCATTTCAACTAATGTAAAAGCTGAAGATGGGTTGCATGTTATTGAAAACGACGAAAACAAAGAAGAACAAGAAGGAGATGATGATGACGATGATAGTATTTTTGGAGATCATACAAAAACYCCAACTACACACCAGCACGCGAGATTTGCAGATGATTTTGACGATTTCAGTGACAGTGGAGAGTTTGATTCTGATGGTGATGCAACAAAGAAAGGTTCCAAAACACAAGATCATCACCAACATACGGGAATGAAAAGATTGAGATGGGCCACAAGGAGACATAAAGATGGGAAACCAAAAGTTGGAAGGGCCAAAACATTGAAATGGGCGAAAAACAAGTTCCCAATACATTCTATGAACCAATTGTATAGTAGTGACGATGTTGATGTTGATGATTTGGCAGGTGAAAGCAAAAATAGAAGTGCAGAAAAAAGAACRATTTTTTTCAATTTGGATTTGCCCCCAAATATGGTTGACGAAGAGGGGAAACCAATTGTGGTTTATCCAAGAAATAAAATCAGAACTACAAAATACACTCCATTGAATTTTGTGCCTAAAAATTTGCTTTTACAATTCAATAATATTGCCAATGGGTATTTTTTGTTTATGGTTATTCTTGGGGCATTTTCCATTTTTGGTGTGACCAATCCTGGATTTTCAGCTGTTCCGTTGATTGTTATTGTTTGTATTACCGCAATCAAAGATGCCATTGAAGATTCCAGAAGAACCATTTTGGATTTACAAGTCAACAACACTTCAACACATTTGCTAACTGGTATTGAGAATTTCAACTGTAGTGATGATAACATTTCAGCTTGGAGAAAATTYAAGAAAACTTGTACAAAAGTCACTTGGGCTTGCTTGAAATACGTTTCCGCAAGATTGACTAAAAAGGGCCGTGCAGAATTGTTAAGAGAAAAACACAAACGTGAATTAAGACAAATGAACGACAACTTCCAAATGCCTCGGATTAGTGGCAATGGAAGAGGATCTTTTGATTCAGTTCAAGATTATAGACCTTCTTTAGATGATCCAAGAGCCTCAATGCACTATAACGCAGCTGAAATGAAAAAATTCGGGAACTTGATTGATTACAATATGCCATATGATGACGAATGCAAATTCAAGAARAGTTTTTGGAAAGATGTTAAAGTTGGGGATGTTGTCAGAATTCACATGAACGATGAAATTCCAGCTGACGTGATTTTACTAAGTACAAGTGATCCGGATGGAGCTTGTTATGTGGAAACAAAAAATTTGGATGGGGAAACCAATTTAAAAGTGAAACAGTCTTTAAAATGTGCTAATCTGATCAGAACTTCAAGAGATATTGTRAGAACCAAATTTTGGCTTGAAAGTGAAGGTCCRCATCCTAACTTGTACTCCTATCARGGGAATTTGCAATGGAACGAACGTCAACAAGATCAAAATTCTCATGGTGGTAGCGCTCCGGTTTTGAGACAAGAACCTGTCACAATCAACAACATGTTGTTAAGAGGGTGCACTTTGAGAAACACAAAATGGGCCATGGGTTTGGTTGTTTTCACTGGTGAAGAAACAAAAATTATGCTGAACACAGGGGTCACTCCAACAAAGAAATCAAGAATCTCAAGAGAATTGAATTGGTCAGTTATCTTGAATTTCTTTTTGTTGTTTTGTTTGTGTTTGATTGCTGGTATTGTTAACGGTGTCTTTTATGACGAAAATGGTACTTCTAGAAAGTATTTTGAGTTTGGAACTATTGCAAAAAATCCAGCAGCYAACGGTGTTGTTTCGTTTTTTGTGGCTCTTATTTTATACCAATCTTTGATTCCAATTTCCTTGTACATTTCTGTGGAAATCATCAAAACGGCCCAAGCTTTGTTTATTTACGGTGATTTGTTAATGTACAACGAAAAATTAGATTAYCCCTGTACACCAAAAACTTGGAACATTTCTGATGATTTGGGACAAATTGAGTACATTTTCAGTGACAAAACCGGGACTTTGACCCAAAACGTTATGGAATTTAAAAAATGTACGATCAATGGGGTTTCTTAYGGTAGAGCCTACACAGAAGCGTTGCAAGGTTTGAGAAAAAGACAAGGTGTTGATGTTGAAGAAGAAGGTGCAAGAGAAAGAGAAGGAATCAAACAGGATAAAGAATTTGTGATTGAAAATTTGCCCAAAATTGGGTCTGGCAACTCGCAATTCTTTCCAGGCGAAATTACTTTTATCTCCAAAGATTTTGTCAAAGACTTGGAAGGCTCAAAGGGGGACTATCAGAAAAATTGCRATGAACATTTTATGTTGGCTCTTGCTCTGTGCCACACAGTGTTGACTGAACCTTCTAAAACTGTAGAAGGCAAATTGGATTACAAGGCACAATCTCCAGATGAAGCAGCATTGGTATGCACGGCAAGAGATATGGGTTACAGTTTTATTACGAGAAACAAAACAGGTGTTATTGTTGAAGTTCAAGGTGTTGAAAAAGAATTTGAAGTTTTAAACATTTTGGAATTCAACTCTACTAGAAAAAGAATGTCTTGTATCATCAAAATTCCAGGAGACAAACCAAAGGCATTGCTACTATCCAAAGGTGCCGACTCTATTATTTACTCTAGATTGAGCAAAACGGGGAACGATGARGCATTGTTAGATGCCACAGCCAAACATTTGGAAGAGTTTGCCACYGAAGGTTTAAGAACCCTTTGTGTTGCACAAAGAGAAATCGAATGGGAGCAATAYTTGGAATGGAACGCAAGACACGATGCTGCTTCGTCCTCTTTGAATGACAGAGAAGGTGCTATGGAACGTGTTGCTGAYGAAATTGAACAAGAATTTATTCTTTTAGGTGGTACTGCTATTGAAGATAGACTACAAGACGGTGTTCCAGATTCCATTGCGTTGTTGGGTGAAGCGGGGATCAAATTATGGGTTTTAACCGGGGATAAAGTCGAAACAGCCATCAACATTGGGTTTTCTTGTAATTTATTGGGTAACGATATGGAATTGCTTATTATCAACGATGAACTTTCTGAAGAAGACAAAGAAAACAGTTCACGTAGAGTTTTGGAAGACGATCCCGTCACGATTGTGGAACGTAACATCACSAGATATTTGCAAGACAAGTTTGGAATGAGTGGGAGCGAAGAAGAGCTGGAAGAAGCGAAAAAAGAACATGARGTTCCTAAAGGTGAATTTGGTGTTGTTGTTGATGGTAACGCATTGAAATTGGCTTTAATGAACAAGGAAGTTTCGCGTAAATTTTTGTTGCTTTGTAAAAATTGTAAAGCCGTTTTGTGTTGCAGAGTTTCTCCTGCTCAAAAAGCTGCTGTTGTCAAATTGGTCAAGGACACTTTGGATGTCATGACTCTGGCTATTGGTGATGGTTCGAATGATGTTGCCATGATTCAAAGTGCCGATGTTGGTGTTGGTATTGCTGGTGAAGAAGGTAGACAGGCTGTCATGAGTAGTGATTATGCTATTGGGCAGTTYAGATACTTGACAAGATTGATTTTAGTTCATGGGAGATGGTCTTACAARAGATTGAGCGAAATGATTCCTTGTTTTTTTTACAAAAACGTTGTTTTCACATTGGCATTGTTTTGGTATGGTATTTACAAYGATTTTGATGGTTCATACTTGTTTGAATATACTTATTTGTCSTTTTATAACTTGGCTTTYACATCTTTGCCGGTTATCTTTTTGGGTATYATGGATCAAGACGTTTCCGATGTTGTTTCTGTTTTAGTTCCACAACTATACAGAAGTGGTATTTTGAGAACAGAATGGACAATGAAAAAATTTTGGGGGTACATGGTTGATGGGTTGTATCAAAGTGTGATTGCATTT
Source organism: Hanseniaspora osmophila (assembly GCA_001747045.1). Lineage (NCBI taxonomy): Eukaryota > Fungi > Ascomycota > Saccharomycetes > Saccharomycodales > Saccharomycodaceae > Hanseniaspora > Hanseniaspora osmophila. The sequence continues at coordinate 381,243 of LPNM01000003.1, read as the reverse complement.
TATTTCCCATACGTACTTTATTCCAAAACAGGTTTAGTTTCCGCAAATGGATTAGGGTTGACTTCTAGATACTTCCTTGGGGTTCCTGTAACTGCTATTTCTGCATGTTCGTGTGATTTGTACGTTTTGATGGAACAATACAGATGGGATTGGTTTACTACTTTTTGGGTTGCAATCAGTATTCTTGTATTTTTTGGATGGACTGGTATTTGGACTAGTGCTCTTAGAAGTGGTGAATTTTATAAAGCTGYTGCCAGAGTTTTTGGTGCGCCAAGTTTCTGGGCTGTTTTGTTTGTTGGTATTTTGTTTTGTTTATTGCCTAGATTTACTTTTGATGTTTTACAAAAAATGTTTTTCCCAAGAGATATCGACATTATTAGAGAATGCTGGAAAAGAGGTGATTTTGACCAATATCCACCAGATTACGATCCAACTGATCCACACAGACGCAAAATTTCCAAGTATTCCTTGGATGCTTTGTCTCAAATTGAAGACAGTTATTTGGTTGATGATCAAGAAAAAAGTTCCACWGGAATTTTAGATGAAGATGTGAATCCAATGCAAACACGTAATAAAWCTTCTCATAATAGAGTCAAGAGTGTTTTGAGTATGATTGACGAATCTGTTCCTATTTTGAGTGGTCGTCATGTTTCTTCAGCAACGACATCTTCTCCTTTTGAAAACGAGTTGGACAACGATATAGGTCTTGCCAACGGGAGCAGAATCAATAGTGGGAACAACAAATACCATCAGTCTATGGATACCATTCAAACTGAAGAAATTCCATTGGATATAATGGAAAACCACACTCGTGGCACAAGCACRAACGACCRCAGAACAAGTACAGACCAATACACCAGATACTCACAAGACTACCATAGACGAACATCTCCTTTCAACTGATGCTTTGCATAAGGTAGTTAGTTAGTTTCTTTTATACAGACATTTTTGTCTTGACATGATATATATATATATATGTGCACTATTAAACTTTCAAAGAGATAGAAATAATACTTAGTACCGGCTTATTGCTGGTCTAGTTAGTCGTTATAATAACAATCAAGCTGAGTCTTWACGTCTTTGCATTTTACTTTAATTCGGCAAAGATCGCATTTTGTGACACTTTAATTTTATAGACCAAAGTTTTTTTTTCAATTTTTTTTTTTTTTTTTTCCTTTTTTTCTTGGCACGAGCAATCGATATAGGAGTTTTGTGACAGAAATAGATTTGGTCAGTTTTCTGTTGTTGCAAGGGCCTAAAAAGTGTTCTAYGCTATTCAGAGGTTTTGAACMTGAAAAGTTGGCTAGATATCAACAAACCAGTACGTRGAAGTCSCAATGCCKGTGTCCAAAAAACCTAAAAAATGT
>LPNM01000003.1:351610-379776 GCA_001747045.1 Hanseniaspora osmophila | reverse complement strand
TTTTTTTCAGCTTACAGGAGGAATCCATGAACAAAAAAAGTGCTACAAAACGTTTTTAAAGAAACACTACCGTCGGGACGCCTTCAGACCCTCGGTGGTTATTGCATTGGTACCATGCAACTTGCTTCTTGCATACCGTTATTTGCTTTTTTAATTTTTTCTCCTGACTTTACCTCTTCATCTAACTAATTTATCATCAGTCAGAATCTTTTATTCTTTTTCTTTTGYTTTGATAACAGAGTGCAAACAGTTTCCTTGGTTTAAAGAGATGCACTCACAGATTGTATTGTCCGGTACATTGAAATTCTCTAATTTGAACTAATTGTGAGGTGACAATTTTAAGTCTGTGTGCGTGTGWGAGAGAGAGAGAGAGAGAGAGAGAGAGAGAGAGAGAAAGAGAGGGCGAGAGAGAGGTAATGTAAGTGTGTAAATCTTTRAATGAAAATGTTATTTCCGCATCCAAACGTGGGTGAACCGCAAAGAACAATACTCGAAAAGGTTGGTTCTGCCTATTTAAAACTCGGGTTTAGTTCCCAGTGCTGTGGAACCGAGAGACCGATAGCTTTTAATTTCTAAAGTCCATGGCGACTCCGAGCGTCAGGGCAAGCCGAACAGACAAAAAAAAGCAACTCACGAGGAGAAGCGAAAAAAAAAAAAAAAAAAATAAAAACACGGAAAAAAAACACCTCAGAAAGACGTCCATGACATTTACACTCAGAGAAAAGAAGCAAATCTATTTGACCCTTCTTGGTGCCGATAATGAAATGATTTTATTTCAATCTTTGAAGGCTGTTCTCTAGGCCAGGAGATACAAATCTCAACTGTTGTTTTTTTTTTTTTTTGCTTGTATAAACTGTACAAAAGTCTGATAGTGGAATTTCCAGTTTTGAATTCGGTGCTTGTAATAATTCGACGGTTTCCTTTCAATTCTATTGGCAAGCTGTTGGAATTTGGTCGAATTAATTTGCCAATATATATATTTAAATTCTATTTCCAACTTTATACCTTGTCYTTTTGAACAGTAAAGAGGCAGAATATCGGTTAACGAAAAAATCGAAGCAAAAGTGCAACTGACTGAAAGCACAGAACGCAAACCTCGAAAGAACATATAGTACTTTTTGACTGATACAACTCTCAGTATAGGCAGGRTTCATTGATATTTCTTTTTTTTTTCGTTTTTTTTTCTTTTTTGTCGTTTTTGTTTTATATTATAYCTTTCTTTTGAGGCCTTTCAAGGAACTCATTGGAATTTCCAAGCAAAAGCACAACACTTCAAGCAGCTTTTATTAGTTTGCACTCATACTTACATCGCTGCTATATTTCTCAACCACACAAAGCTGGTAAAATTGAGCAAGTGGCAAGAAGCGATTTTGAAATCAGATAGGGAAAAAAAAAAAAAAGACAGAAACACACACAGGTATAGAAACGGCAATTATGCCTTTGCTACCTAGTTCCAGAAATAGCAACAACCATACAGTGAGAGGAACTGTCTCTGCATCATATGCTTCAAACACCGGGTCCACGAACAATGCTTCCAGTGTTCCACAAATTGAAAAAAGCTCCGAACCTAGTCAAGGTTCTTCTGCATCTTCTTCCAGATGGAGATTGCCGCATTACAGAAGACACCACAAATTGAAGTCTTCGATCAGCAGYCCTATGTTACCTCAAACAAGCACATCCAATGGCGGTAAGCTGAACGTGGAAACAGGTTTTAACGTAACCAGCAACAATGCGATTGATGATCTGAATGATTCACTGGCAAAATTCAAAGGATATATGCATCAATCGATATCAGAAAATCCTTCACCTGTCAATAGCGTTGGAACGTCCAGCACCAACAGTACGAATTTCTCATCAATATCAGCCGATACGGATAACCAAAATTTGCAAAGTAAGTTTTCAAACAATGATGTTGAAACAGTGGGAAACCAGCAGAGCAATCAAATTAAATCTTCAAATCCGCATACTCAAACTCAAACTCAAACTCAAACTCAAACTCCTGCTCATGCTCATGCTCATGCTCATCACCATCATCAYCACCACAGAACTAGCCGTGTTTTGAAACTATTCAAATATAAGCATCATGAACATGGTTCTTGTTCAAGCGATGACATCTCGACTTGTAAAGAAGGGTTTGGAACTGCTAATGATGARAGAAATCTAGATGTCCAAGCTAGTTTTGCATCATTGAAATATCAACAGCAAGCTTCAGAATTAGAGGATCCATCAAAGCAAAAAAAAACTAAACGATCGTACAGCTCTAGAATTTTGCATTATGCAACAGGAAACTCTTTGAGAAGTAAAAATTCAGGTGCCAGTCCTATCAACAATAACGGTCAAAACAATGCCACTTTTTTCTTGGAAAGTGCTCCTAATGATGCAAATTTGGACTACCATCAAAACAGTTCAATGCAGACTTCTAAAACTGGGTTGGTTGAATCTCCATCAGCGGAAACTTCAACATCTCCATCGGTGCCACGCAACCCAGTCTTTGTTGAAAACTTTCAATCAAAAAATACCAGTTCACCATGCGTTATTGATGGTCAAACAATGACATCATTCAACAATTCGAACAATCAAACGCAGGWGCCTTCGCCCGTSATATATAGCACTCGTGCAGGCTCKTCACCGTTGGTAGACCAGCACTATGCAATGAACATGCAAGTGTACTCTAGGCCGACATCTGCGCTAAAAAGGTCTAAAAGTTACACCATCAGTGATCCACCGTACTCTCCCTATGGATTCAATCATACCAACAACAAATCTTTTGYAACAATGGACGGCACAAGTCCAGCATATGCAGCTTCGACCTTATCGGCTTCCAGTGCGAGATTTGGTGACTCTTCAGACTCTACTTTTTCGCCAGTATTGTCAAGGTTCAGTCAAGCACCTATTATCCATAGTCCGCTCAACACATCAACGTCTGCATTTCCAAATGCATGCTCCAACATGATCAACAACAAGWGCAATATGGTTGCAGGATCAACAAATGAATCGAGCACAAACAAAAACCCAAGGTTTAAACGATCAAACACTTTTGGCGAGACAAGTTTAATGAATATGCAGCTTCAACAGCAACAACATATGAAGCAAGGGCTACTGGCCAAATCTTTGACCACAGAAAGCCGCAGTGCAAGCAACACAAACACTAACATCACTTCCAACAGCGATACGCAAGATGATAATGAGTTGTTTGAGTATGGAGAAACGGAAAGTGCGAAAAATATCCATATTATTGCTGATGMTGATGACGAGAACGATGCTTCTGTTGCGTTTAACAAAGTTTTTTCTTCTGCATCAAACTCGTTTTCCAATTTAAATCTTCCATCAGCACCAAACAGTGGGACCCAGTTTTTGGACTCAGTTCCAACTCCACATACAAACAAACACACTGCRCACTCAGCTGCAGGAACACTAGCTGGGCCACTCCACATGTCTACTCATAGTAAGCCTCACTACATATCAAGAAGAAAGAGAACGAATACTTGCGGGTCAACGAATTCGAGAACATCAATCTCCACTAACGCTTCTTCAGTGGTCAAATTGTCACCAATAAGAAGATCCACTTCCCCGAACAGATCTGTGGGAAATACTACTTTGAACACAGGCAGCAACGTGAGCTCTTTGAAGTCACAACACCAGCAACAGCAACACTGGAGCAGTATCAGCAGTGGGTCTTCTTCGATCATGTCTAGTAATATTCGTAGCAATTCGTCATCGAATTTGCTGCAAATTTCTACGGCATCTTCGATCTACGCTCCAAACACAGCAAATAACAAGGGCTTGGGAACTGACACGTATTTGGACCAAAATTCAAACGTTCAAAACAATTTGGGTGGAAACAGCCAGCCTTTGCCTCCTGTTCCACAGCTTTTGAACACTACTGCACACGTGTCTACTACGCAACCTATTTTGCAGTTACCATCTTCTGTGGTCAGATCGTCAAAGTCTAGAATGTTGAAAAACGCCATCACTTCATCATCATCAGCGGGCCCTCAAAAGACTGAGAAAAGTCGTGCCAGTACTCAAAACAAAATGAACTCATTGTCCATGCGCCCTGGRACCAAGCACACTGACCTTGAAATGCAAGGTTACCCAAATCCATCAGATGAATAYCTCCAGCCACCAAATTCTGCAACAACAATCACATCTGCTGGCCACGAAATGCCAATGGACGATGAACGCACTGTTTACTCGCACAGCACCACAACACCGGTCGATTTATCGCAAGGAAGCGGGCTTGCTGATGTTGGAGAAGACCCTGAGTTTATGAATTTGATGTCGTTGATGGAGATCACTCAYCCTTCGTCAAGCGAGGAATTGTCTTCTGCTGTGGATGGGAAAAACTCTCAAAACGCCCCACAAGCAACTGTGCAAGAGTTAGAAGACCTGGAATCTGAGCTTGACTTGAACTCTGTTTTCAAACACAAGGATGGCGAAAATGCTAGTGGGAACACTGGGCCGCTTGCTGATAATATGGAAAACAGRCGGTATTTCACAAGTGATGCTTTAGATAGACACAAAGATGACGTGCTGATGCTCCAGGATAATGGTATTGAAGAGTTGTCTCACAACGATGATAGTAAAAACAACTTCCCACATACACACTCTGGATCCGAGTTCCCATTGGGTCGTAGTGGTAATGAAAGCGATGAGATGATGCAAATGATGCTAGATTTGCCCGAGCTACCTGAGGATTTTGACCAGGACTATTTTTTAATAAACGAGACGGAARACATTTRAYGCCATYTCACAGGAGGAGTAGCAATTGATTTGCAATTCACCARTTTTCAAGCATAGATGAAAAGTGTATATAGAAAAGTAAAATATAGACATATCGTATTTATTCTAGTGTGAAGCTTCCCAAATTTTGGATCAGGTCTTCTCTTGTCGCAGTTGGATGGTCGTACTGCCAGTGCAAAATCTGTTTATTGAACGCAGACATCCACACACCTGGTTTCTTGTTTAGAATTGAGACCAGTTCTTTACCGTTGATCAAAGGTTTTACCTGGTAAACTTGTTCTAATTTTAAAGAGTCCACTTGCTGTTGGATCAATTGGTAAGTTTCATTGCCAAACAAGATTTTTTCCACTTCAAGTGCAATAGGTAAATATTCTTCATATRGAATGATTTTTTCACAAATATCGCTTCTCTTGAAATTTTCTTTTTGTTGCGGTTGRGACAAGTTTTCTACAATRAAATTGTGCAATGATGAAATGTTTTCCACAATCATGGCAACAGGTTGATAATATTGTTTACCRAATCTCAATGTGTCTCTCAAGATCCATTCTGCCATTGAGTTTTTCAAATTTTTCACATTTTTGTTTTTAATTGTTGTGTAGATGTGAATTTTTTCGAAAACACTCAAAAGACAACTAAAYACCAAGATTTTGTTTGATTGATTTGTATCTGTTTCTGATTTCAAAGATTGTTGTGGGGAAGATGATGAAAAATTGTCTTTTACCCAGGGAAATTCTGTGTTGTTTATGATTTTGGTGTAACACACATGGTTCAAAGTGTTTTTTGTTGGTCCATTAGATTCCATATTGTTTTCGTATTGGTAGATTTTTTCAATTTTGATCAAGTCTTCATTTTCGTTATCTTTGTTAATTTCCATTATGTTTTCGTTGAAACAATGATGGAATATCGAAGTTAAAAAATTGAAATCACAACATATTTTTAATCCTCTTTTACAACATTCCAAGTCGTGATCCAACATTTTCATCAATTCCACACCAATTCTTTCTTTTGAAATTTTTTTTTGCAATGCGTTCATCAGATCTTTGTGGTGTTGTACAAAACATTGCTCAATAGATTCGTGCAATTTGAAATTGTATACAGCACTAAACCTAATCAACCTTAAAATCCGCAAAGGATCGTCCATAAAAGTTTGCAAGGGATCCAATGGAGTTCTTAATATCCCGTCATGCAAATCTTGCAACCCGCATTGTGTAAAATCTTCCACTTGATTTGTTGAGATGTTGTAAAACAATGCATTCAATGTTGCATCTCTTCTAATAGCGTCTTCTTGTGGTGTTCCGTGTGATATGATGGGAATTCTGCTGTTTTCTGTATATGTTTCGTTTCTCAAATTGACAAAATCAATATCCATTCCCAAAATCTTTGTTGTTGCTGTTTCTAAATGTTTAGATTTTTCTGGATTTTTTTTAATAGTATTGACATTATGGAAAAATGGAGAATTTTTAGATTTACCATTATTTTTTTTATTATTACAATCCTTTTCATAATTTAAAAAACATTCAGGTAATGGATTTTTTGAATAAAAAATCAGCATATTATGAACAAATTCTTCTCCRCTCATCAAATTGATTGCTATATCCAGATCGTGAGATTGTTTCCCCAATATYTTATCTCTAACCCATCCACCACTGATYCGTGCAACAAGTGGTTGTGTATTAGAAACGTTATTGTARGAATCAATGTAATTTTTGATCAAAATACACAATTTCGATTCCTTTTCGTTCAATTGTATTTCAGAACTCAATTTCGGATGCAAATGATTGATTGTATTTGGCAAATTAYCATTGGTGTTATTCAACAAGGGTACACTCATTTTGATATATTGTGTAAACTTTTTTCCTTTCTTTTTGTTATTTGGTTTCAATCTTTTATCTTTTAAAAGTTTATTTGCACTTTGCTTATCTTTATTTATAGTTATAGTTGATTGGGCGTGTAGATATCTTGTTGATGTGATGATGACTTTTGGTCCAATACAATTATTCAATGCTCTAATGTTATATCTATTGAAGGATACCAAATTTCTCCACAGCATGCACGCACCAGTCGTTTTTTTTATTCCTTAAAACTGTATTTTTTTGGTTTGGCAATTTGCTAAACATTTCGATAAATCTAATGAACGTTGCAGAACAGAATATGCTATTTACAAGAATAAAAAAACAAAGTACCTCATCGATTGAATCAATGGAAGAAATATAGTTCCCATTTACTGAGGTAATTTGTATTAATTTTTCTCTGCCTTGAGTTTAACTCAAAATTCATTCGGACAAAAACGTCTCGGACCATTATYCTTTTTTTTTCTTTTTTTTTTTTTTTGGGTGTTTCAAGAAAGAAAATATTCGCACTCGGACAATGCAACATTCTCTGTAATTCACTACCCGGTCCTTCAACGCGTTTTCTCCCACTTCTCTCCTTTTTCCTCTTCCTTTCCTTGTCTTGTCCATTTTTTTTTTAAGGGGTGCATAATCCAAACCAATACACACAACCCACATAACCCACACACCACACGTTTTTGTAAAAATTTTTTTTTTATTTTTTTTTTTTTTTGTCTGTCTGGATGGTGACATTGCATGTGTTACAAATAAATAAGGGGAGGGCAGTCATGATGCATAATAATAATAATAAAGCCGAATGAGTAAGAGAATAAACAAAAAACAAAAAACAAAAGGGGATAACAAAGAAAGGAAAGTAAAGAGAGTTAAAATAAGGCTGGGGGGGGGGGAGTGCAAGAATGCAAATGTGTCACATGATTTGGGTGACATTTTATTATTACCTATTATTACTAATAGTAATATTAATAGTAATAGTAATAGTAATTGTAATACTAACACTAATCAAGAAAATAAGCTTGGCATTGGGTTGACTTTTAAGTCTAATAGCTTTACAAATACAAGTATTTTAGTGAACAATATGATAAATTAATACGATGTTAATTGTTAACAAGACGTGTTTAAGATGATTCTTTTATCAATAATTTTAAAGAGAGAGATAGAAAGAGAAAGATAGATAGAGAGAGAGAGAGAGAGAGAGAGAGAGAGAGAGAGAGAGAGAGAGGTAAAGTATTGGACTGCATAGAAGTTATACATTGATTTACTCTAGAACAAATGGAATAGAATAAAGATAACCTTCCCCCAAATAACACTTTGCATATTGATATTTACAACTTTTTATAAATAAGAAAAGATTGTTAGTTTCAATAATTTAATAATTCAATAATTCAATAATTCAAAACAATCAAGCTATTACTTTTATCATTTCTTGGTCTTCTGGTTTCTTATACCTCTAGTCATCTCTTCTTCTAGTCATCTCTTCTTCTAGTCATCTCTTCTTCTAGTCATCATCTCTTCCTCTAGTCGTCTCTTCTTTTTAAATTATCATTCTTATTAAAATGAATAATTTGTGTTTTCTGAATTTCACTGTTTTCTTGTTTTCTTGTTTTTGTATTTTCATTCCTTTTTTTTTTTTATTTTTTTTTTGTATTTTCTTTCTTTCCTTTTACAATTTTGATTTCGGTTTTTTCTTTCGTTTTTTCGTCTTTTTTTATGTGTTTTCAATAACTTTTTCTTCTTCTTTTTTTCCCTGAATTTCTTACTTAAACTATACTTGAACTATACTTAAAAATTCTTGATTATTAGATACAACGTTAATATTTTAACGTTTATTTCTTYAAAATATATTCATTATTATATTGGTAAAAAGTGATTGGATCATTTCACATTCTCTCATATAAGGATCAGGTAATTTGTATCATTTTTCAGTTGTAACATAAAAGACCTTGACCATYTCCCCTAGAAAAGATAAAGACGTTTCCGATACCAATCTGTGCCTATAAAGCCTGATATATACAAAAAGAAAGGAAAAGAAATATTTGATTTTTAAAATACAAAAGGAACGATCACAGCTATTTGGCGGAAAAAAAAAACAAAAACAGAATCATATAACTACTTCCAAAAGTTTTAGTGTTGCTAGTCATAATATTAATAATATTAATAATATTAATMAYAATAAAACAATAAAGCAATAAAACAATAACACAATAACACAATAAAAAATGAGTTACCACCACCACCTGAACAAAAAGTATCCGGTACGCAACAACAAAACCAAGCCAGATTATGTGGTTGATGGTGTGCCGGTGTTTAAACCCAACATGCAAGAGTTTTCAGATTTCCATCAATACGTACAGGACATCAATCACTATGGAATGGAATCAGGAATAGTAAAAGTGATACCGCCTCAGGAGTGGGTGGAGATGCAGAAAATCACACCGGAACTGCTATCAAAAATACAGATTTCAAACCCTATTGAACAAAACATAAGTTCAAATAAACAATCTGGCCATCCAAGTGGAATATTCATAACAAATATAGAAAAAAATAAAAAATACAATATCATCCAATGGAAAGAACTTTCATATGATTATCCATTACCTTCGAATATTGTGAATGATAGATTGGGTCAAAGTAATACGGGTTCGAATCGAAGTGATAGTTTAAAAAGAGCAACTACACCTACTTCTCAAAACACCAATAATACCAACACCAAGGGGAAATCAAGATCCACTTCTCCAATACGGAAAAGAAACTCTAAAATCACTAGCAAAAAAATTGTTGATTTCACATTAGAAGATTTTAAACAGTTTGTTGATAATAAAGATTACATATGTGACGAGGACAAAGTGGAAAATGATTGCAAGGGTAAAGATACAGAACTTTCAACTCAAGAATCTGAGTCCATTAAAAAAGAAAACACAGATACAACAGTAAAAATAGAAAATGAGGATGAAAAAGGGCAACACAAAGAAACGGAAAGTTTATTTCACAATCCGGACAAACTAAAGGCCCTTGAAGAGTATTACTGGAAAACAATTTTGTTGAGCACGCCCATGTACGGAGCCGATTCTCTTGGTTCGTTATTTGATCCAAAAATGGACACGTGGAACGTTTCTAAATTGCCCAATCTTTTAGACGAATTGCAAGAAAAAATACCAGGAGTCACACAAAGTTACTTGTATGCAGGATTGTGGAAAGCCACTTTTAGTTGGCATTTGGAAGATCAAGATTTGCATTCGATCAATTACTTACATTTTGGTGCACCAAAACAATGGTATTCCATACCACAACAAGACGCTGAGTCTTTCTACAATTTGATGAAAGAGTTGTTCCCAAACGATTACGAACATTGCAAAGAGTTTTTAAGACACAAAACWTTCCATTGCAATCCGAAATTCTTACAAGAAAAAGGKTTGAAAGTCAACAAGATTGTGCACTATCCAAACGAATTCATCATCACTTATCCCTACGGGTATCATAGTGGATTCAATTATGGCTATAATTTGGCAGAATCAGTCAATTTTGCTATAGAAGATTGGATCAATTTAGGYTTGAAAGCGGAAAATTGCAAATGCATTGATGATTCAGTAAGTGTAAATGTTCAAAAATTGAAAAATATTGTCAAAGAAAACAAATTGAAAAGACAAGCTGTACAAACGTTGCTGGATGCTTCCAAAAGAGAAGAACTGCCTCAAAGAAAAAAACTGAGATCAAAGGGGAACTTGTTTGACACTAATRATCAATCAAACAAAACTTCTGAAATACAACCCTCTACCGAGATTAAACAAGAGGAACAAAGACTTCGAAACGAATACCAAAAAGAGAACAAAGAACCACCAGCAAATAAAACAACTAATATTCCTGAAGAAGACGAAAATACAAAAGTAAATGACAAAAATACAAATATCAAATCACCTTCCTCTTTGCACACTGCAAATGATATTATGAAAAGCGGGGGCACGAACACCAAGGTGCAATTACCAGCTTTGCAGTCGAGATCCAAAGAAAACGATCCATCTGCTACTACTCGACAAACTACTTTGGATAAAAACGACTTGAGTGGATTGGGCACAACATCTCCAGCCACCGCTGCTACTGCTACTCTGCCGAATGCTCAAGGATCGTTCACCACGGCGCCAGTCATTAGTAGATTGTCCTCACCGCTATTGACTAGAATCTTTTCAGAAACAGATCCCTTGTTGGATTTTCAAAAAAAAACAAACGGACCAAATTCCATGCTAACCACAAAGAATATCTCRTCGCCTTTATCCATGGGCTCAACTCCGTTCCAACTCAGCAAAATACCTTCAGCCACTAATCCAACCACAACAGCCGCTACAGCCAATACCTCCAATTTGGCTTCTTTTGGTAATACTGAACCAACAGCCAATGGAGAAACTTCAAAATCCAATGCCTCGTCTCAGATCCCCAGTTTAAACACCAAATTCATAAATTCTTTGGAAGGCCTGCCCTCGCCAACTTTTAACCTATTCAAAAACGATTCAAACCAGGTTACAAGATTCAACACACCATCAAACATTCCAAAACTTAATTTGAATTCCAACAATGGATTGAATTCGGAACAACCGAAAAGTGCCACAACTCAATCCAATAATTTCATATTCAAAACTGATTCCAATAACATCAATTCAAAAAAATCAACCAATGCTGATGCCGACAACAACAGTGTGAAAAGTAACCCAAAAAACACAAGCACAGCTGCAACCAATGGAASCAATGCTAATTACAATGCAAACATTCTTTCAAACAAGAATGTAGCGCTCCAAAATGGCATTGTAGGTATAAATAACAAAGAAAACAACACAAACAACGCAGATACAATGTCTACCGGGTCATCATTTTTTAATGTAGACGACGATGAGGACAATATGTTGGCACTAAGCCTAGCGTCAATGGCCAACTCGAGAATTTCCTCACCAAGATTGAATTTTATGCCTCTCAACACAAATAACTCTTCTGCAGTTTCGATGAACAATTTCAACAATAATACTGGGCCTTTGAACAACCTTAATACACCTTTTATGATGGGCAACAACGTGAACAACTCGAGCGACAACAATAACACSAAYGGTAATAACAATGTTGCAAGCATCAACACGGCCARCATAACAAACACGAAAGCAGCAAACAGTCCCTTGACCAACTACTTTAACAGTTCCACTATTGAGTCTGATCTAGCAGCACGCGGTGGCAACACTGCTGCTGGCAGCAACAATTCAACAGGCACGGCAGCAGGCAGTGCTTTTGTCCAGCCTTCGCAACCTCAGTCCCAACACAACGTTCACCCAAACCATCCAATCAACCAACTCTTGCATCTGCAAAACGGCAACACAGGGAATCGTGCTCCTTCACTGATATCTCCAAGACCAAACTACTCTAGCATTAATTCATTGCCTAGTTTAGGTTTGTCTAACAGCGGTACTCCAATTGTGGGACAAGCTGGGCCTAACGCAAACACGGGTTTGCTCAACCAGCATAACTCTTTGTTGACAACGGCAACAACTCAGGCTGCCGCAGCTGCAGCAGCTCAAGCAGCCTCGTCTTCGAATCCAACAGATCAACAACAAAAACAACAACAACAGCAGCAGCATCAGCCAAGAAGCAACTCTAACACAAGTATAAATCTGTACTCTTCCAATTTAGGAACAAACGCATTTGGAAACACGAGTCCGGGTCCTGGGTTTTTTGGAAGCGYTTTGCAAARCAACAGGGGTTACAGTTTAGGATTTGGAAACACAACTTTGGTCAATCCAGCAACTTCAACAAGCATTCCCTCTTCAGCGACAGGTGGGATAATAAGACCAAAATCACCGCAGTCACCATACTTGGTCAGAGGTAGGTCGCCAAATAGAGTAATGCTAAATATTTCGAGAGATGGGTCGCCGTTATCAAGTTTCCACTTGAATAATCCTAATGGGAGTACCACTCCAGGATCAACAAACTTGTTGAATTTGATGAACCCTCACCAGCCTTCCATCACAACGTCTTTGTCTCAAATTATAGCTGACAAAAATGGACAAACTGGTTATCGAGCAGCAAGTCCAACAGGTTCCGCGGCAACCAACAATTTCACCAAAGGCCCCCAAGAGCACGATATAAAGGCGAAATTAACGGACACTTTGATAAAAACACCTACCAAAGAAAATGGTCACGTTAAAAAGAGAAAATATACGCGGAAAAATCCAACTAAAAAACAGCTTCTTCAAATCCAAAAACAGATGGGATTGGACTCGCARAATCAGAACCAACTCAAGAGTGTGAGAGATTCCAATTTTGCAGTCTCGCAAAATCCAAACACCGCCCCACACATTGGTCCAATCGGTGTGCCAGCTACTAGCAAAGGAGCAGATAGTTTTATGTCGCAAGTAGGGCCCAGTGAGCACTCGAATCTGAGATCAACAAGCCAAGGAATTATGTCTGCTATTTCGCCAGTCATTCCAAACAGCGACGCACTTCTTTCTGCACAGCGTTATAATCTGGAACCACATCATAAAAACAGTTACAACACCAAAAACAACAGCAACAATAGCAGTATGATCTCTGAACACCCTTCGCCTGGTCTTCCTCAGGAACCTAATCAAAACAACTCTTTCAGTAGTGCCGGRGCTCTCACTGGAAGTTTTGGAAGTCTGTATCAAAGTACGCTACTTGCCGATTCTGTTGACATTCCAACAAACGAGAACGAACTCAACAATGCAAATTTGAAGGTTCAAGATGACGAAGTTGTTGTTGCTGAAGATGGCGTCAAATCGTATGTGTGTCTCCTTTGCGACAAGTCCTTTTCATCAGGCCACCACTTGACAAGACACAAAAACTCTGTTCACTGCGAAGCAAAACCTTTCTCGTGTCCTAAATGTGGCAAACCGTTCAAGAGAAGAGACCATGTGCTACAGCATTTGAACAAAAAAATYCCTTGTACGAAAAACGACTCTTCAGAAACAACCACAGGGTCTGTGGAGGACGATTCTGCCGGTAAGAAAGTGATTATTTGATCAGTGAATATCATTATTTTGTAGTTCTTTTTGTAATTGCGCTTTTTGCTGTACATTACTTGATATTTTCGGGGGKKGGTTTTTTTTAGCCTCTTTATATTATATAGATTTGTCGATTTAGTTTTATTTACTCAAACCTTCTATCATTTTAAAAATGTTTTTGACTGCCAATTTTTTGTTTTGCTCATTGTAAACTTTTACACCTTCACCACACCCATGCAAGTTGTTGATTCCATATTCAATAATCCTCACGAAATCAGTTTGCACACCTAGAGGAACCAAGGTTGAAGAGTCAACATTGGTACCTTCACTGCCTTGTTCAGTTCTTCCATTTTTCAACATTTTTAAAACTTTGGACGTGTGCTCTAGTTCATCAGCAGCCACTATTGCGTTGTCAACAATTTCTTTTGGAATCCCACACATATTTGCCACATGCATACCAAAGGAGCCCTCACTCAAGCCGTCGACTAACTTGTACAAAAATGTAACGTTTTTGTTTTCTTCGTCACATAAAATCGCCATTTTCATAGGTCTGATCTGCGGATGCTGTGCAAAGTTCAAGTAAAGACCTTCACCGTAGTGGGTAGCAAAAAACCCTAARTTCTGAACATGAGTCGCGCAATGGTAAAGTACAGATTCTGCAATAGCAAAACCATCGCTTGAAGATCCTCCACGACCTAATTCGTCAATCACCAACAATGACTTGTCAGTTGCCAGATCCAAAATTTTTTTAGTTTCAGATAATTCAACCAAAAATGTGGACTTTCCTTGCATGATATTGTCATTGGCCCCCAGCCTTGTCATTATACGGTCGATTGGAGTCAACTTTGCGTATTCGCATGGCACATAACACCCTATTTGGGCCATGATTGCTGCAATGCATGTCATTCTCAAAACAGTGGATTTCCCAGCAGCATTGGCACCGGTCAACAAGGTGATTTTGTTATTGTCCTCCAGGCCAAGTTCAACATCGTTTGGAATAAACTCCGTGGTAGAAGAAGAGCCCATGTTAAAATAAGGATGTCTTAGTGACTTGAACTGCATAAAAGAATAGTCACTGTCAACAAATTGTGGTCTGCAACTAGGAATACCTATGGATTCTGATGTTTTGCACAACGACAATAAGCAGTCAATAGAGGCAATCAACTCCACGGTAGGCCCCCAGACATCGTTCAAGTTTTCAGCAAATTTTGAATACAAGCGCTCTGTCAAATTAGTCTCTAAAATCTTGTGTGCCTCCTTGTACTCGGCCATTTCTTGGGCCAGTGTAGCTACCTTTGGGGAGTAGTACCGTTTGAAGGATTTGTTAGCACCAAGTTGTGTCCAAGAACCAGGGACTCTTTTGCAAGCTTCAATTGGCACTTCAATCGTATAAAGCTCTTTCCCACTATCTTTGAACTGCAATTTGCTGGTTTTCAACAAACTTTTGTAGCTATTCAATTCATTGCTTAGCTTTCCAGCACAATCGTTTATATTGTTTAGTGATTGGTCGTACTCTTGGTCAACTCCGGGGTAYAACTTGATGGAGTATTCCTGSTCGTCTCCCAAAATATTGTTTCTGTCATAAGCATTGGCCCACTCGTTCAGYTTCTCATTTAGTAAAATTTCCGGTATTCTAGCAACATACTCTTTCATAGACCCTTTCAATTCAAATTTTTTGATTTTTTGAATAAATTCCAGAATGTTTTCRAAACCAGGAAGAACTTTGTTATTRAATTCTTTAAACTTTAAATTGTTGGAATGAACTCTTGCACACAAACGCTCAAGATCACTTAGTTTAGCTAAATAGTTTTCAACAAGCTCTCTGATTTCAAAGTCGTCAATCAATTGATCAACCGAGTCCAATCTGTCTTCAATCTCAGGCTTTTGGAATAAAGGCAACATGACCCATTTCCGAATCATTCTTTTGCCCATACCGGTAGTTGCTCTATTGATTAGCTTGAAAAACGTACCTTGGTCAGAACCATCAAATGTGTTTGCGAAAATCTCCAAATTTTGTAATGTTATACCATCTAAAACCATGTATTTCTGGTTCGAGGTAGAGCTGCWYATGAATTGATCATAATTGGTGACTTTATCCATTTCAATGATATTTTTGTCCAGCTTCAAAAATTGCAGGTAAGACAACAACCCTCCAAAAGCATTAAGGGCAACRTGTTTTTCGAAATCCTCGATAAAGTCTTTGGCAATAATTTCAGGAACTTTGGTGTATTTGGTGTTCAACTCATGCACGGTCTTGTCCACATCATAGAATTCATCATCTTTTCTCAAATAATTGTAAATGCAYCCRGGAGCGCTGTTGTATTTAACCAGTTTCAACACCGYAGAAGACAAGTTGTTTCTTTCCATCACTACTTCATGTGCCCTGACTTGGGATAAAATTGTATCTAGTTTGGAGTAATCATTAGAGCCAGTCTCATCAACCTGTACGATATACAATTCACCCGTKGAAGTGTCAACAAAAGAAATACCAAACGAATTGTCTTGCTGCTTGATACTTAGACAGTATGTAGGCAAMTCACTTTGCAACATCGCTTCATCAGTCAAAGTACCTCTAGTYAGCACGTATTTCAACTCTCTTTGCACAATTGATTTGGCAGATGTTTTGGGAGTCTTTTCTTGTTTTTCTCTCATTCCCTTTGCCAACAAGGATTCAGCCTGATCGACTTTGGCAACTTTGTATCCGTTCTGAAGAAACTGATTGGTCCAGTAATCAAAAGACATTTCAGGAATACCTGCCAATTGCATACCAGCACGGCCACCGTTTCCCGCTAGTTTCAAGTCAAACATATGATTAGCCAATAGTGCGTCATTTTCGTAAAGCTCATAAAATTTACCCTTTTTGAAAAAAACAATACAATCCATCAAGTTTTTTTTGATGTTCCAGTACTGTTTTTCAAACTCAGTAAAAGAGTCCCAAGCGGATTGAGGTATGTATATAGTTCTTGGATCAAAGTCTGGATGATCAAGTGGATTTTTGTTAGCATCTTTTCTTGGTCCCTTTGTAAGCCAGTTATACCGCGAGTCTTGAGTTCCCTGTGGAGAGCTYGAACTTTCATSATTAGGTTCTTTGTTTGACTTGRAAGACTTTGATTTACTTTTTGGCTTTGMTTTAACTGGTGACTTTTTTAACCTGCTCATGAGAGAAGAAGATGCCGACTGCATTTTTTTCGTTGCTACTTTCTTTTCCAAAGCCARAATGTCCAAGTCATCGTCTTCACCACTGCTATCGCTTTTCTCAATAGTACGCGTGTAGTTTTGCTCTTCCGCGTCCTCTTGTTTAACAGATTGCTCATCTGGCACGTATTCGTCTTCATCAGATTCGTTTTTAGGAGTCAAAACCAATTTTGATCTCTTGCGTTTTGTGGACTCAGAAAAACTAGTTTCAAAATCATCATCCCCATCGTCTTCTCCACTTGACTCATTATAATTCAGTTTTTTTCTTTTTCTTTGACTGGAAAAAGCATTTATCACGTCTTCCTCATCATCATCATCATCATCATCATCTCCTGYTTCTTCTTTTTTAATTTTACTTGCTTTTTTCTGACTTGAAACCGCAGAAGCATGGCCATCAACGGTTGATTTTCCGTTGAAGGGGATATCCGGCAAGTCGATGGTGGTATTGCTTGTGGTAGAGTCTTTTATTGGAGAGCTAGCATCCTTTGAATTGTTCAAGAAGGAACTATCCGGAGAGACTTCTGTTTTTTGGCTTTGTTTCAATTGAGCAGCATGGTCAAATGCACCTTTGCTTGCACTACCATCTGTAGAGAAAGTGAGTGGTTTACTTTCTTCTTTAACTTTTACTTCCTCTGRCTTGCTAGTGGTAGGTTCCTTTTTTTTGAAAAAGCTGAGCAAGCTAGACTGCTTCATTTTTTTTTGACTGCTGCTTGGAGTAGCCTGAATTTTTTGTCTCTTAGGTGTGGACATTATGGTTTGCCTAGTGCTAGTTCTTATGGCAAGCTAATGCTAAATTGATTGTGTATTTCTTGGCTTCTTTCAAACCTAAAGTGCCAATTAAAAAAAAAGAAATAATACCTAACTTTTAAGATTATTTTATTTATTGAATTGCACATTGAATACAGGACCGTTTACTGAAATTGAGAAAATCATTTCAGTTTATTAATCAATCAGCTTTTTGGCGTGTCCCTTTTCTGTTCTTTTTTTCACGGGGTAACGCGTACCTGAAATGAATCTCTCACACGAGAAAAACCTTTTCGTGTTTCCCGAGACTTTTGTAAAAAACCTTTATCCGAGGGTACTGGACCTCGGATACAACGCTACACTCCGAGCTGGAAATGTACACTCCTCGAGAAACTAAAGTGGATTTAGCTCTAGAGATTTACAACATAGTCAAAAACAATYTGTAGTTTTTTGTCCCCATTAACAAATCAGAGGTCAACCTAAAAGCAAAAAAAAAACAAAAAAACAAAAAACAAAAAACAAAAAACAAAAAACTAACACAAACTTTAAGCATGTCCGCGTTGAAACCATTGAGGTTACTATTGCTAGGGGCGCCTGGGTCTGGCAAAGGCACAGTTACTTCGAGGTTATTGAAGGTTTACCCTGGTATTCAGAGCATCAGCAGCGGTGACCTTCTGAGAAGACAAATTGCCCAAAAAACTCATATCGGTTTGGAAGCTTTAAACTACACTTCAAAGGGTGCGCTGGTGCCAGACTCCGTTATTACAAAGCTGATTGTGGATGATTTGAAGGAAAATATCATCAATCCACAAGTGCAGCACTGGCTGCTCGATGGTTTCCCGAGAAAAGTAAGTCAAGCTGAAGACCTGGATGCTGCATTGAAGCCTGCTGGGGAAAAGTCTGTCTTTAATTTGGTTGTTGAAATAGATGTTCCACAAAGTGTCATTGTGGAAAGAATTACAAACAGAAGAGTTCATGTGCCAAGCGGACGAGTGTATAACCTTCAGTACAAACCACCAAAAGTTCCCGGCAAAGATGACATTACTGGGGAAGCATTAGTTCAGAGATTAGATGATACAGAGGAAATTGTCACAAAAAGACTGAATGACTACAACGCTTTGGTTAGTCCGTTGAAAAAGTACTATCGTGACCTGGGGATTTTGAAAACCGTGAGCGGTGAGACATCGGACATTGTTTTCCCAAAACTTCTGGATGTCATTCAAAATAAAATATAGGTAGCTATGTTTAATCAACTGTAAATAACGACTACAGCTTTTTTTTTTGGGAACTGGATTGTCGAAATGGTAGATTCCAGATCGGAACTCTAAATTATAAGATTTCAGTTGTTTAATAATGACCCGGCCTTATGGTAGTAGTGTTTTTTTTTTTTGCACTTTGCAAACGAATAAGTGTATTTTCAGGGCTCTTGGAAAAGCATTTGACACAATCATATTTTGATCGTGCCAAATTCCAAAAAGAGCTGCTTGAGACATTTACAATATACGTTGAGAACATAACAAAACGGAAACCAGCCGCAAACCACTAGAAAAAGCCAACTGTAATTTTAGAATGAAGTTTTTCATTGATGAGTTACCTGTTTTGTTTCCGTACCCCAACATATACCCCGAACAGTATGAGTATATGTGTGACATCAAGAAAACTTTAGATGCTGGTGGCAACTCCATCTTGGAAATGCCTTCTGGGACTGGTAAAACTGTTTCTTTACTTTCGATCACGATTGCGTACCAAATGCACTACAAAACGGAAACGTCGTTCAGAAAAATCATTTATTGCTCTCGTACGATGTCAGAAATTGAAAAAGCWTTGATTGAAATGAACAATTTGATGAAGTACAGAACACAAGAGTTGGGCTATGAAGAAAATTTTTTGGGCTTGGGTTTGACGTCTAGAAAAAACTTGTGTTTACATCCAAAAGTGAAAAAGGAAAGAAAGGGAACTGTGGTTGATGAAAAATGTAGAAGAATGACCAATGGGCARGCAAGAAAAAGAAAAGAAGAGAATCCTGATTTGGATATTGAGTTGTGCAACTTTCACGACAATATGTACAACATGAATGTTGATGAATATTTGCCAAACGGGGTRTACTCTTTTGAAAAATTAATAGAGATTTGCGAAGAAAGAACTATTTGTCCATATTTCACCGTCAGAAGAATGATTGGCTTGGCCAATATAATCATTTACTCTTACCATTATATYTTGGATCCCAAAATTGCAGAAAGAGTGTCAGAACAAATGAATAATGACTCGATTGTCATTTTTGATGAGGCGCACAACATTGATAACGTTTGTATTGAGTCTCTTTCTTTAGACTTGACAAACGATGTACTAAAAAAGGCCACCAAAGGGTGCAACACTTTGAGTCGAGAAATTGAAAGAGTTAAACAAGTTGACTCACAAAGACTTCAAGACGAATACGATAGTTTGGTGAGAGGGCTTCGGGCTTCAGATATTCTAAACAGAGAAGAAGAGCCAGAAGTGTCCAACCCAGTGCTACCGCAGGATGTTTTGACTGATGCTGTGCCTGGAAACATCAGAAAAGCTGAGCATTTTGTTTCCTTTTTGAAAAGGTTCATTGAATACATAAAAACCAGAATGAAAGTTTTGCATGTTATTTCGGAAACACCCATCTCGTTTCTGCAGCACTGCAAGCAGCTTACCTTTATTGAAAAAAAACCTTTGAAATTTTGTTCTGAGAGATTGTCTCTTTTAGTGCGGACACTAGAAGTTGAGGAAATTGAAGACTTTACCGCATTGAAAGACGTTGTGACATTTGCTACTCTAGTATCTACGTATGAGGAAGGTTTTCAATTGATTATTGAACCTTATGAAATAGAAAATGCAGCTGCCGTGCCCAATCCGATTTTGCACTTTACTTGTTTGGATGCTTCTATTGCTATCAAACCAGTCTTTGACAAATTTAGCTCAGTCATCATTACCAGTGGTACCATATCGCCTTTGGACATGTATCCTAAAATGTTGAACTTTGAAACGGTTCTACAAAAATCATATGCGATGACATTGTCAAAAAAATCGTTTTTGCCATTGATTATTACAAAGGGGTCTGATCAAGTGGCTATTTCTTCAAGATTTGAAATTAGAAACGATCCAAGTGTTGTCAGAAATTATGGGTCCATGCTAGTTGAATTTTCCAAAATCACTCCAGATGGGATGGTTGTTTTTTTCCCTTCATATTTATACATGGAGTCTATTATTTCTATGTGGCAAACTATGGGTATTTTGGATGAAGTTTGGAAATATAAACTAATCTTAGTGGAAACTCCTGATGCTCAAGAAACTGCTTTGGCGTTGGAAACGTACAGAAAAGCTTGTTCCAATGGGAGAGGCGCAATTTTGTTGAGTGTTGCAAGAGGAAAAGTTAGTGAAGGGATCGATTTTGATCATCAATACGGGAGAACAGTCTTGATGATTGGTATTCCTTTCCAATAYACTGAGTCTAGAATTTTGAAAGCGAGATTAGAGTTTTTAAGAGACACATACTTTATCAGAGAAAACGACTTTTTGAGTTTTGATGCCATGAGACATGCGGCCCAATGTTTAGGAAGAGTTTTGAGAGGGAAAGACGATTATGGGGTCATGGTTTTAGCTGATAGAAGATTTTCAAAAAGAAAGAAGCAGCTACCCAAGTGGATCGCTCAAGGGTTGAGTGATGCGGATTTGAACTTGTCTACCGACATGGCCATCAACAACACAAAGCATTTTTTGAAAACAATGGCCCAGCCCTCAGATCCAAAAGATCAAGAAGGCATATCGATATGGAACTTRGAGCAGTTGCAAAAGTTTCAGGAGTCGCAAAAGAAAAAAACTGTAAAAGGTGATGGATTTATTATAGAGGAAGATGTTGAGATGCTTGACCAGAATWTTTAGASGGAAAATAATAATATATACGCTTGCTTGACCAAACTATTTATATAAAGTTTTTTATTCAATKTCAATGTCAAACGACAATTCTTTGTCCGAGTGTAGGTACGAATCGCAAATAGCCCATGCCGTCAAAGTATAGGCTCCTGGCTTTTCCAATGAAAAAGGCAAAGTAAAAGATTTTGACTCTTTGTCCATAACCACTTTTTTCAAAGCCAGCAAAGTCTTGCTATCGGCAATCCCTAAAGCTAGCCACCATTCTTCTCTCTTARCGTCGGGGTATCTTTCGCTTACAGCTTCTAAACTCTCAGGCTCGTCGTCCCTGGTGAGCGTAATTGAAGCAGCGWAGGACTCATTAGCATTACCAACACCATCTRGTATGTTTGTTGTGCATTCGATTTCCATGTTGGGGTAGTTGTTGACAAAATCGGCAACAGCAGCAAGTTTCGAAGGTGAGTCCAAAAAACCCATGATTTCATTCCTGTCTTCGTCTTCAAGCTCCATAATCCCATAAACCGAGTCAACATGCTTTTCTTGACATTTTTCCAAAAGTGTTGCATTACCGTAAAAGTGGGGAATTTGAGCTAAAGGAGAGTCGCTATGCCAGCATCCTTGAACAAGCATTTGGCTGAACTCCATCAAAAGAAGGGCCGACAGTTTACCGTATAAAGACAAAAAGTCAACCATTGCATTYACTAACCTCAATGCAATCACAAGTATGTCTTTTAAGTCTGATTGAAAGTCTGCATTGATTGGTGCTCTTGAAAAATAAGCTTGTAACAAAACAAAAACCTTGAATCCRGGGGAGGACAAATGGAAGCTATCAAAATCTGTAATTTTTATTGGTAGTTTGGTGTAAAGGTTGTACAAGGCACTTGAGTCCTCGCTTCTCGTAAGCAAACTATCAAATTCAGAAGACAATGCCAAAACCTCCAAAAATTTTGATATGTTGTTGATTTTTGGCAAATTACTCATAAACGACTCCGTTGTCGTCAGAGACAAGCTATAGTGAGAGCTGATCACAGCACCGGCRGATGGAACTAATGCAGGATCACTTTCCTCATTCTCTGTGGGGCCTTCACTTGTAGAAGTACCTAGCTCGCTATCTTCAATTGTCAAAAGTCTAGCTTCTGCCAGCTCTTTCAAAACACCTTCAAAAAGCTCAGTCAAATAAGCTGATAACCCAATTGAACTAGTATCCTTCACTCCATAATAACTTGGGTTAGCGTGAATCCTTCTATAGAAATACGAATAGGTGATCCATTCCATTATGTCACTTTTACTCGTCACTATTCCATTGCTGCACTCGCTAAGAAGGAATTCACCCAARTTAAACGGGAAAAAACTYTCAAGTGGTTCTCCTTCACTTAAAAATTTCGAATAGTATTGCTTCGTTTTCTCAGTTGTTAAAATCGTGACGTTCCCTACATTATTTTCAGCTCCATTATAAGAGCAACATCCAACCATTTCCAACAAAGAGTTTAAGGRATARTCTAAGGAGCGGTTCTCAGATGCTTGGAAATAAGAAGTGCCTCTTATGAAAACAAAAGAAGAATGAATGTTTARAGCTGTAACATCCTTGGTTGCAATCATTACCTGAAGCTTGTYTGATAGTTGCAAAACTGTACTCAAATCTTTTGAATTCATACCTTTGTACAGAATGCCAATGCYGCTTCTTAGCGATCTCTTTAACAAAGAGTCGGTGATGTCATCCAAACTTTGCTCAGAAAATTCGGTCATGCAACTAGCCACATCATTTTTCTTTAGTGACAAAARAAGAGTTTTTGACATTTCAATTGCATCTTTTCTGTTGGCAACAAACACTAACGGTGTAACATGAGCACGAACYAAGCTGCTGATTTCTTCACACATGAGATCGTGCTCTATGTGAATTGTCTCAGAGTCATGGGTTTTCAAATGAACAATAAGCTCACCTTCCTTTTCTGTAGGCGAGAAATTATAGATATTGGTCTTTGGAATCCCCATCCACTCCCCAAAATCTCTCGCATTTGACAAAGTATTACTCAAAGAGACAATCCTTAGATTAGTTTCCAACTGTGTGTGCATTAACACCATTCTTGATATCAAGCTTTCATATATGCTCCCAAAAATCGGATTGCTCACTTCGTGTGCATCATCGAATATGATCAAATCCAGTTTCTGGAGATTTTTGCGGTACTTCCATCTTCTTGTGAACGACTCAAATTGAAAAGGAGTGGCCAGTACAAGGTGATTTTTCGAAAATATTTCTATATTGAGTTTTGCGTCACTACCAAATTGCGACATTTTTCTTTCATCTTGGAGAGAAGACAATCTCGTTTTCCATAACCCAAGTAAATGATTAATTTTCAGCTGGTCTGGACAAATGTAAACTGCACGTCCTTTGTTTTGCCGCAAATGGTTCAAAAATGCAACAAACGCCATTGATGTTTTCCCAGTTCCCTTGGAAGAGCAAAGCAAAACATTTTCGTTTGAATTATACAAAGTTTCAAACACTTGGCTCTGCATCCTGTTGAAATTCCTGAAATCAAACATTTTTTCAAATTCTCCATTGTTCAAATTCTCTGTGCCATACAAAGTTTCGTTCGATAAAGTTGTAAAAGATGGAAATTTTTTGGGCAAGATAATATCTTTGAAAATGACTGGTATTTTATACTCACATTGCAACCACGTGTCAGAAATAACACTGATATAGTAGTTTGGAGGCAACCGTTCCTGTAAATCATTTGGTAATTGAATGGTAAAAGTTATCGCACTTTCGACGCCTAGCGAACTCTCGGACACGTTGAGTATGTCCTGGTATAAAATGTTATCACCATTCACATCTTCCAGAAAAACCCAAAATTTCTCAACTGAACCATTATACTTGGAATCCCAAGTCCAGTCGGGAAGAAGCTCAATATCAAATTTTAGGATGCTGCGCGTTATTGGCTGCACCGAGCAAGACACCTTTAATTTTGGAAATCTTTTCAATAAATCATAAACTGTTTTTCCATACTTTTCAAGCCTCAATGCTTGGCCTACCTCATTAGCTGTTTTCAGGTCCAGGTATGCTTTAAAGGGCAACGGAGAAGCTTCCATCCTCGTAATGGCTTCTGCAGGGCACGTGAAAAACTGCCGAAGAGGAGAATTGTTGAGCCACATTCTTCTGGAAACATACAAGCTTGTGGTCAACAAGAGTTTGGATATTCTTGACCACTTTTTTTGCAATGCAATTTCAAAAAGAGCTTTCAATAACCTCCCAGCATTTTGATTGATATAAACCATATCTGCATTTAAAGCAAAACCGTCAAGTTTCAATCTGGATATGTAGCTTTGTAAAAGAACATTGATTTTCGTGGAGGGCTCGTCAAGAGAGTCTTTCACAGGAATTGGAGTGTTGTCCATGAGTTTTTTCAACTCATACTTTTCTTCTTCCCGCACAGCCATGTATTGGAACTCTGCGGATTGTCCAAAGACGCTAAACAGCTCAACCAAGGAAAACGTCTTTTCCAAAGACGTATTGTAGTTAGCCACGGAATCATGACGCAAATAATAAAAAGATGAAATTCTTCCCAAAATGGTTGCATGAATAGTGCCCTCCACTGCTTTGTAAACGGCAAGCTCTTGTTCTTGTAGGTATGTAAACGCTGAGTGACACAAATCTTCACAGTAAGCGCTCAAGTTTTCCTCTGCAGTAGCTCTGTCGGTATAAACTTCATAAAGCTGTGGATCTGAAAGCATTCTTGAGTACAGATAAGTTGTTTGTAGCCAAGAGATCGCATCAGGTATGTTTTTGATATTTCCAATTACTATTTCTGCATTAACAGCATCTACAAGCTTTCCCATCATTTGAGATTCGATAGGAAGCTGTTCATTCAAAACCGCAACAAAGTACTGTACGTCTTCCTTGTTAGTTATTACAATCCCTTCACCATGGGTGTCATATCTTGGTCTACCAGCTCTACCTAGCATTTGCAATATGTCTTGTGGTGAAAGTTGAACCCATTGATTTAGTTGCGGCGAGTACACATCAGTGCCTTTGATAATAACAGTATGTGCCGGTAAATTCACACCCCATGCTAGCGTAGCCGTTGAAACAAGAACTTTCAAAAGACCATCGGCAAACAGATCTTCAGCCAATGATCTATCGTTTCTGTGCAATCCTGCGTGATGAATTCCTATGCCGTGCGTAATAAGGTGCTTCAAATCTTTGTCATGTACGGTTTCTGACTCTTTTTCAAGAACTGCCGAAGAGGCTTCATGTTGGTCTAACAAAAAACTCAACTCTTTCTCTTCTTCTTTCAACTTTTCSACAATCCAGTTTGCCGTTTTTGCTGTATCTTTTCTTGAGTGTACAAAAACAATGACCTGATGCTTGCCGTCAAGCACAGACTCTATGACCTTGTCATAACATGCTTGATTCATAGCTTGTAATTTTTTAAGCGGGCTAGTTTGAGAAACGCCCACAAATTGTTGCGCCAAGGGACAAGGCCTAAACGTTGAATCAAAAAAAAACATCCCCTTCCCTTTTTCAACATTCAAAAARTGRGCAACGTCGGTATAATTGGGCAAAGTAGCGGATAAAGCGACTAGCCTAGTTTTGAAGTGAGCGGCTCTGCTTACTATACTTTCAATAACCGGTCCTCTCTCATCATGCAACAAATGAACTTCATCGATAATAATCAAACGAACAGTACTGGTAAGCTTGAAATTAGAGCTCTTCCTTGTTATGACATCCCATTTCTCAGGGGTAGAAACCAAAATATGGGCACTTTTTATCTCCGCTCTAGTCATATTAGAGTCACCAGTTAGTTCCACAACTTTTACTCCCAAGTAATCTAACCTTCTTCCAAAYTCTCTAACTTGCTCTTGCACTAACGCTTTCAACGGTGCTATATACACAATTTTGACTTTTGAAAGATCAACGTTTCCCGTTTCTTCATCAACAAAATGGGCAAGTGCTCTCAATATTGTTAGCATTGCCACATTTGTTTTACCTGCCCCCGTGGGAGCACATAGTAAAATGTTGAAATCATTGTGAAACGCGGCTGGAAAAACCTCTGACTGAATTCTGTTCAAAGTTCTAGTTTCAGATTGCGGAAAAGCTCTTAGTGCCCACTTGGGTAGTTCATCAATTTGAACAAGGGGATAGCTGTCGTTTAAGGGATCGGGGGCTGGAATATGAATTTCCTCGTAATGATCTTTGATYTTCTTGTAAGAATTTTTTGGAAGTTGAACCTTCGTGTTAATAGTTTTGACCGGCTCCACTTTGAAAGACCCCAAATCAATGATTCTCAATTTGGATGTTGGAATTCSATGTCTCAATTTCTTTGACAAKGGTCCCTCGTCACCGTCAAGATTTTCGTTGGCACGTTTTTTAGAATGTTGTGTCAGCAAATGGTCCAAACCAAGTTGATGCATCTCTGTTAAAACAACTTCTTTTTCTTTTGCCTCAGCATATTTCAAACCCCATTTGATATTCAATCTATACTGAAGCAACGTTTGAACAATAGGTATTTCGTCAAAAGCGTAGATTTCAGTCAATCTTTTTTCGGTTTCCTGTTCGTTTGAGCTCTGTGCAATTATGGTTATAGTTTTGTCCGTGAGCTCTGCCACGTCTACACGGTTTAGATTWGCCAGTAAAAAACGTTCAATGTGTGGTTTACTCATGTCGTGAAAAGATCCCAAAGCTTCAAAATACTCAACGTTTGCTGTTTCAACAGTTGCGTTTCTTTGTTTTTCTTGCAATTCAGCGGTCGGAATGAGTTCTTCCTCGCTTTCCTCGTCAAARTCAAATTCTATTTCATTATTGTTCGCATCTTCTTTCCCCTCTGTGTAAGTTCGACCAAGTTGTTTGTCATCCAAATGTACAACTTCGTCGCCCTCTTCATCTTCTTCTTCCTTGTCATAATCTGAAAAATCAACAATTGCAGCAATCTCGGTGCCTCGATCATGCTTTTTGCCATAGTCAGTTATCTGTTTCACCATATCTAACAATTGATGAAAGGTGTCATTTTTAAAGCGCACACCAAGTTCAGCTTCGATTCTTGCCTTTTTAGCAGCAGTTCTTTGCTCAAACTCTTCGTCTGCTTTTTGCTCGCCTAAAAGTTCTTTCAACAAGTAGTCTACTGTTGTGAGCACCGCGGTATGTGTAGCATCATTATCGAAAAGATGCACTAAAACCCAATGCATGATTTGGTCATAAACTTCTTGGCTATTGTTATTGCTGGGATAGTAAGACAAAAACACTTCTTCTTCTTCTTCTTCTTTTTCTTTTTTTTCTTCTTTGCGATGGGCATTCGACTTGCTTTGCCGTCTATGTTCAGTTGTGCTTCTCAAAGAGGAAGAGTATGTTGCATACGCAGTTCTTTTCATCGATGCGTCTTGCTGCAGTGCTGAGCCCATTGAACGCATTGTTACTTCTCCGTTCAAAGATTTGGGTTTGAGTTTTTCCAATTCATCCTCATTTTCAGTATGTTTGGCATCCAAAAGCTTCCTATCAACTTTGCTTATGCTTTTGGTCATGGTGTCTCCTCTATAAAGTTCCTTGATACGAGACTTGTCGCCTTCAGTTACATTATTTGGTTGTTCAGACATGCCCGTTCTGCTCTTTATCCGTGTTTGCTTTGTTCTATATGCCTTGTATCAGTTGCTTTAATGAATATTTGGTGCTTATTGAGCCATGCTTTTGCTGTTTGAGCATTTGTAAATGCGCGTTTGCTTTTCATTTCAGTATTTTTTTTTCTAATTTTTTTTTTTT
>LPNM01000003.1:340906-351510 GCA_001747045.1 Hanseniaspora osmophila | reverse complement strand
GCCCGCCACAGTAATCACAATTTCCTAGTTTTGAGCTGCGCTCCACTATATTGATGTGTTCTTTTGCATGAAAGAGTTTCTAAAGGTTTTGAAAGAACAAATGTTTACTGAAATAATCTAGCATCTTTTCAAGACTATTAACTAAAACGACTCTATCTGATAATGACACTAATGGCTTTGCCAAATGACAAAGCAAATCACGACGACGATCCCAGCTGGTATGTCAAGTATACCCCCACCACGCTAAACGATGTAGCGATTCACAAAAAAAAACTGGCAGATGTTGAAACAACCTTACGTGCTATGTTGCAATTCCACCCCAGCTGCAAAATACTTTTACTCACGGGACCTAGTGGCTGCTCCAAGTCGACCGTTGCCAAGCTTTTAGCTTCGGAGTTGATTCCACAGTATAGACCACGTAGACTATCGCTTACGCAGCGATCAATCGCAAAAGATAAGGACACTTTAGAAAACAGAAGCGAGTACTTTACAGAATACAACAGCACAGATAGCACAATTTCTCCTTCAAATTCATTTGACCACTTTTTAGACAATGCGACGTACTTGAATGGCCCGAATCTAAAAATTGTGTTTGTTGAGGATTTACCTAATGTTTTTTACGATGGAATAAGAAGCAGGTTTCAGTTGTCTTTGAAAAAATGGCTTAACAATAGCACCAAAACATTGCCACCTTTGGTCATTTCTTTGACGGAATGTGAAATACCAAAGTTTTTGGAGGAAGAGAAAAATTTTGCAACCAATTTCTCTATAGATCATAAGTTTATTGCAGAAACTGTTTTTGGCAATGATATTTTGGAGCATCCCAAAGTAAAGAGAATAAAGTTCAACCCAGTGAACAAAACTCTTGTCAAAAAAACTTTAAAGGGAATCGCTCATTACGAAAAGCAGACTTTGGTGAGAAACTGCAAATGGGGCAAGTCAACAACGGATATTATTGATCGGATTAGCACTGGAGGTGGTGATGTGCGATCAGCTATTGCAAGTTTTCAGCTCTGGTCTGAAGCTGGCTCGAGCGCACCGGGACATGACGTTGCTTTGAAGCAAGACMCCTTGTCTTATTTTCACGCAATAGGAAAAATTGTTTATGGTTCAAAAGAATCATCGGACAATGAGGACGTTGTGCAGAGCATACAAGACAAGTATTTGATGGTTCACGATCCGGTCATGAAGCTAGGTGTTTTTGAAAACTTTCACCTCAACAAAAGAGTAAATTTGGCTAGTGCAACCGACATTTTAGAAGCACTGAGCGTGAGTGATTTGATTTCTGAACTGAAAGAAAACACAGAGTACTATTTGAGAGCCACGAGATATGCATTAGGTGCAAACAAGGAAGCACGAAGTACAACAAACGAAAGTGTAATGAAATTTCCAAGAGTATTCAAGCAACGTAAAAAGCTTCGAGATTATAGTGATGCAAGGGATGATTTTGCACGGTTGTCGCTGCTGAAATATCAAGAAGCCTATTCAAAAACAAATATTGATCAACACTATGGTTTCTACTCTCCATTAATCAAAAAAAAGCTCGAATTCAAAAAAAAAACCTTGGAAGCCTTTAATAAAGTCTCCAAAATCCAAATTCCCTGTCCACCCGCTTTGGCAATTATTGATCCTAATACGGATTATATGGAACGACTAGGTGGAGAGATTTTAGGAATCCAAGCGGACTCCAGTGTGTCAGAACAAAAGCAGGATGTTTTTCATCAAAGTAAAGCTGCAGAATACGCTAAAGCATTGGGTTCTCATAACAACTTGGAACCGCTTAATGATGCAGTCGAAGATTCGGATTTTTCAATCGACGATGACAGTGATTATGAACAAGATGTTTTGCCTAAAGAAAACTTTTTGGCAGAAGATGAAGACGACGATGAGTCCTTGCTGCAAATATTATCTCAATATCAGTCTCAAAAAGCACCTTCTCAAAGACAGGAAACCGTGCAAAGTAACTCTGATTCGAATGATTCTGATTTAGATGACTCTGATTTAGAGATGCTTATAAATAAATAAATAAATAAGTCAAATAGAATAAATAATAAAACTGAAATGCATTTTGACATCGATAATGTTAGAAGTATACAGTGCCGAGTAAACAGCGTATTATCACAAATACCATAAAACAAAAACAAAGAGAACAATACTTTACAGGGTTTTCCTCTGTAATATACAGTGATCTGTGACTTTTTTTTTTCTTTCTTTTTTGCAAGTAAAAACTACTTCAAGCTTCTAAAGCATGCTGGAAGAATTCTGGGTCTTCTTCCAAAGATTCCTTAATGATATCCAACCCACCTTGTAGTTCACCGTTCATATACAATTGCGGGAAAGTTGGCCAGTCACTAAATTTTTTCAAGCCTTGTCTCACAGCATCATCTTTCAAAATGTCAAAAAACCCAAATCTAACCTGGTACTCTCTTAAAATTCCAACCATTTGTCTGCTAAACCCACATTTTGGTTCCGATGGTGTACCTTTCATAAACAACATAACTGGGRCAGCGTTTGTTAACTGTTTCAATCTTTCGTTCAATTGTTCTTCCGTTTCYTCTTCTTCTTCTTCTTCTTCATCATCATCTTCATGGTTTTCTTCATGAACATCTTCTTTTAATTTCTTAGCCGTTTCAGACCCTTCTTGAGCAGCTGAAGTCGAAGAACTGTTTGCAGTAGCTGTGGATTTTTGGTTCAACGCTTTCAAAACTTTGACAAACTCTTTTGGATCGGAGGAGGAAAGCTCTTTTAGAATGGTGGCGTTTTGAATAAAAACAAAGGAAGGAACAGAAGACACTTCAAATAGTTCTGCAATGTCGCTGAAATCATCGGCGTTTATGCTCAGAAATAAAATGTCCTTGTTTTCTGGCTCTTCACTAGCAACTTTGAACACCTCATTGATRATTTTACAAGGTTCCGCCCATGAAGCAAAAAAGTATAGTGCGATTAGTTTGTCACCGGCTTCAGTGGTTGTTAAGGTGGTAAATTGATCTTGGGACGAAATGTTCACGTATGGCATAACTGCAAAGTTCTTGGAGCTTATATGGCCTGATGTACCTTTTATGATAGTTTATTGATGGTGGGTTTTGTT
The DNA here is from genome assembly GCA_001747045.1 of Hanseniaspora osmophila. Lineage (NCBI taxonomy): Eukaryota > Fungi > Ascomycota > Saccharomycetes > Saccharomycodales > Saccharomycodaceae > Hanseniaspora > Hanseniaspora osmophila. The sequence goes on along the minus strand of LPNM01000003.1, from coordinate 348,422 downwards.
TTCTAATGGCAAGCACGATGCCACCTGATGAGAAATCGATAAGATCATTAAAAAAGGTTACTAGTTTCTTCCCGGTGATTTGCTAAGCGGGATAATGATGGGATAGGAGAAAAGAAGAAGAAGAAAAAAAAAAAAAATAAAAAAAAAATAAAAAAATAAAATAAAAAAAAAAACGATGAGCCTTACAGCAAGTACACCCGAATAATGTGTGAATTACATAAGCCAATGTGAAAAGTTAAAGTTTTGCCCCCAAACTAAGCAAATATATATCACGTGGTATTGCCAACGATGTAGATCAACATGTTTTGCAAAGACACATCAAACCCCAGCTGACTTTACATACAAACAATTACACACTACTTCTCGCCAACTTGTAAACGGCTTTCCAAAGAACGGTGACTTCCGTGTTCCATCCAAGATCAGGAGCTTTGCGAAATAGCTCTGCGAAAAACCTGTCAATCACTTCTTTCGAATCGTGCAAAACGCTATTCCGTTTGTTTACGGCACTCCATGTGCCCACGTACCCCTTGAACTGGGCAATAGTGATTTTTTTCTTAATGATCAACGGGAAATCCAAGTTTTGTTTCAACCGGTAATCAGCTGCAGTAAATTTTCTAACTTCAATATCGTGGAATCCGTCAGAAGTCTCAATCTTTTGGTCACTCAACAAATTCCTCAAAATCGATCTACCTGGCTGCTCCCAGTACTCCCCAAAATAGTCTTTTCCGTAGTCTAGAGACAGCAAAAAATCGTCTAATCCAGGGTATTCGACAAAACAAGGGTCAATATAACCCCATATGGCCAACGTTCCATTTGGTTTCAAAACTTTTTTGGCTTCTTTAAGGAAATCTTTGAACGGCAAAAACCAGTGCGCAGCCTCTGCAACCGTGATCATATCAACTTTCACATCCAATTTTTCTGACAATTCCATGCAAGAGCTTGTTTTGAATGTGATATCCGTTTTGGTGTCAAGATTACGATTATTTTCCTTGCCTTTTAGCTTAGCAGATGCCGTGTCAATCATTGGCGGTGATGGATCTGTTCCGATAATTTTGCTGAACTGGTTGTGGAAAAAATGCTCCATTTGAAACACAGCGGTTCCCGGACCACATCCCACATCTAGCACTATAGACTCGCTTTCTTGCTCGTGTGATGTTTTGAAATGGTAGTCGAGCAAATACTTGTAAAAACTCTCAACGTACACCGGTCTAAAGTTATCGTATTGCTGACCATCAAAATCAGAGCTTGAGAACTGTGACATTCTGCTTTTTTTTTTTTGGTGCTTAGTGGTTCTTTGTTAGCAAATGTGTCAACTTCCATACTAACTAAATGATATTTTTTTTCTTACACGGTTATTTATTATTATCAGGGACTTTAAATAYTGTTGGTAAGAAGATGCCATRTTGAGTTGTTATAGATCTCATTGTGTACGCCCCTTAATCTTGTCATCTTGAGAAAATGGCGGTACCGGTGTTTTTCATTTCCTAGAAACAACACCCAATTAAATATGAAAAAAAACACTTCTCCGGTTCCRGTCATTTGAGAGCTCTTTATAAAAAAAAAAACAAAAAAATATTACGCGTTTTCAATTTAAAAAAAGTAGGTCGTACCCGGATTCGAACTGGGGTTGGTCGGATCAAAACCGACAGTGATAACCACTACACTATACAACCTTTAAGAAGTTGATGAAAATAAAATTTCAAAGCTCTACTAATACTAGTTAAATAGAAAACTTMTTTTCAGAAAAGTGTTCAARCATTCAGGTGACAAACGTATGTCAAGAGTTTGTACAGGGACAATGCTTTGCTTCAATCCTTGTTTTACAAATGTCTTTAACGCTTCAGGCACCACTACAAGATCTTGCTKTTACAAAACTTCATTTTCACTATTCATGAATTAGCGATGACTAWAATACCRRGTTTGGCATTGATGGTTTAGTGTCCTCACATTTGAAATGTCATTTTCCGCTTTTGTTACAATTGCCACAGACATTGTAGTTTATTTAACGCATTTATAGTTTTGATATATTCTAAAAAAAATGCTTAATGCAGACTTTAATTTTTTGTTTTTTTTTTGGTTTAGCATTTTATGTTGTGGTACAGCAAAAGTAAACAAGCAAGCACTTAAAAGAAAAAAAAAAATTTAATTTATTTTTAAAATCCAAGAAGTTAGAGGAATCGTTTGAGTTTAGTAAGAGCTATGTTTCAATGATCTTAATCTTCCTTCACCTCATCGCTTCATGGCTCTTTTTTTATCTATTTCTTATTTGTATTGCAGGATCATATTTCCGATATGGAAATTGAGCACCATGTGTTGTTGAAATTCGGACTCTGTAACTGGTGCCGAGATAAAATTCTAAGGTGCCAGYCCAAATCTTCGCCTTTTTATCCGAACGGCTTGTGTTGCCAACATCCGAATAGTTTTGCTCATCGTTTTTTACTCAAAGGCGCTAATATTTTTCACGTCTTCAAACCACTGAATAATTTGACTGCTCTTACTTTTGGGGCGAGTAGTATGCCAAATAACAACAAGCAATCCAAGAAAACGCAACTAAAGAAAGCATGGCAACCAAAMAAAATTCGTCAGCCTCCATCGATCTCTTTRAGTGTCAGACATGTAAAGAAACTTTACTTGGGCGGGACATGAGAAAACATGTTGTTGAAACAAGACACAAATGTATTTTGTACATGGGCAACGATGAGATAATTCAGTGTGAAGACTGTGACAATGATAATGTCCACATGCTGCAGTTGGTGAGATTGGGGGGTTATGATCTGCAATGTYTATGTAAAAAYTGTTTGCAAAAAAGTAACCACGCGGCAGACATTAGCACTGTTGAAAATGTTGCATAYTATGATGTTGCGCAAAACGGGCAATTATTTCAGTATTGGAAATCGTACACGGACTTCAGCAGTATCCAKTGTTGCAAATGTGGTGGCGAAGATAACTTGAAYGTGTCTGCMAAACCTAACAACTCTGAGGTTTTGTGTAGAGAGTGCTTGAAGAAAAATGGCAAGAAAACTGCAGACTACTACGCTGATGATTCTGGCCAATTTTTATACAAATTTTTGAACATTAGTGAGCCTGTTAAAAGAAAAGCCACAAAAAATTCAAAATTCCAAAGAAACAAAAAGGTTGGCAAGAAACAAATGGAGAGAAAAGAGCCTACAAAGCAGCAACTTGAGGATAAAAGGTACCAAGACATCAAAGCCAAAAATAGAATTATTCAAAAATCAGAAGTTAACCTATCTCAATTCAAGGGTGTTAACACAGGTGAGGGGAAAGTTGCTAGTGTTTTATCATCAGTTTTGAAAGGGAAAAAGGCGCCTGCACTAAAAAATGGCAAAAATGACAAAGGAAGGAATGCTAAAGGCAATCAAAGTCCCAACACTTTTGGAAAAAAATTTGGCTCTGCTCCAATAGCACCACCTAGTAAATCACGGACRCACACATCTTCTGCACCGAAGMCAACAGGAAAGTCAAGTGTTGTTTCCAAAAACTCCAATGCCAAAAGTTCGACGGCCAAAGGCTCAAAACCAAAAATCAATGAAGCCAGTAACTTTAAAGCACAAAATTTTGGTACACAGCCWGGAAARAATGGTTTTAAAGCTGAGGGAAAGGCAACACCGAATACTAAAATATATGTTCAAAAAGGTGATGTTCAACAAGATGAACAATCCGCCAAATTGGATGGCAAGAACTCAAAAAATCCACCCGGTAAGCGGTTGAAAGAAAATAGAGCTCAAGAGAAACTTGTGAAAGATGCTTTGAAAAAAGGAAATCAAACAAATGGCTCGGTGGGCTCAATCARCAAAACCACCAACAATGCAAAAGATTCTATGACTAGCAAAGAAGAAGAGAAAAACTCAAATGCCAAAGTCAATGTTAACAAAAATTCTTCAGAAGAAGGTGAAGATTTGTTTACAAACACCAAAGTTGACACAAAAACAAAATTCAACAGTATTGATGAGTATCTAGATTATTTGAGTTATTTTTTCTTTTTAGAGCAGCTCTATGAGTTAGAAAGAGATTACTTGACTAGGTTTGATCTTGAATGGGGGTTTCAAGGCGAGAGTGGTGAGCAAATGTTTAAGATTACGTTACCTTTTTCTCAAGCACCTGGCGGAGGCGAAAACGGGTCATTTAACGAGTACTCGTGGCCAGACCACTATATCAACATGCGTAGGTTGCCCTTCAATAAAAATCAGGTTATGATTTTATCGAGAAATTTGGCTGATGATAAAAGCAATTTTTCCAACAATTATGAAAAATACAAAAACAATTTTTGGTATTGCTCGATTGTTGATATTAAACCTATTTTGTTCAAAGATTTGCGCAAGAAAAATACTCGCAGTCGTGAAGATAATAAGTACAACAAAAGAAGGCCTAAAAATGGCAAAGCCCCAAAATTGGTTAAAAAAGATGTTGCCGGTTTTGAAATCCTTTTGAGAGTTTTCCCGTGGTGTCTCAACTTGGGAAGAACTTTACCTGTCAAAGAGCTGTACACGAATTTTAAGATTCTACCATGTGTGGAACAAATGAATCGTGTTTTTGGTGCAATGTCCAAAATTGAAAACCCTGATTTCAAAAGGTTATTGATTGGTCGCGACAACAGCGTCAAAGATGTTCACTACAAAAACAATTTGAGTTATTTCAATTCACACTTGAATGAGTCGCAATTTGACAGTGTTCAACACTCCATTAATAACCGTGTCACTATTATCCAAGGTCCACCGGGGACCGGGAAAACATCCACTATTGTTGAAATTATTAAACAATTGGTGTTAACATTGAGAAACCAGCCAATTTTAGTAGTTGCCGCTTCGAACATTGCAATTGATAATATTGCTGAAAAATTATTGGAGCATGGTGTGGAAAATGACAATTCCTCYAAGATCAAAGTTTTGAGAGTTTTAGCTACAAGTAGGGAGTCTCAATATTTGAAAGAGTCCAAAAAACCTGTTGAGCAGGCTATATTTGGATTAGAAAATTTGAACATTAATAATAAAACTGCACCTTTTGAGGAAAATGATGCTGAAACGAAATCATCTCGAGACAAAGTTTTGGATGCTTGCTTACACAATATCATTTCTTCAAGAATGAGTGAGCAAGATAGAAGAATGTTTTTGAAATTCATCAGAAACGATGTTTCCATGGGAGATTACAATGAGATGACCAAAATGTTGGATAGAAGAACTAAAATTAGTGATCAAATCATTTTACAAAGTCAAGTTATTTTAACCACGAATGTTGCTTGTGGTGGTAAAAGTTTGCATGTGTTGGATAAGATTCCGTATGTCATTATGGATGAAAGTACACAATCCAATGAGCCTTTTTCGTTRATTCCATTATCTTTGCCTGGTATCAAAAGGTTTATCTTTGTTGGTGACACCAACCAATTATCAAGTTTTAGTAACATAAAGGAAATGAGATCGTCATTGTTTGAAAGAATCATTAACAATAAAATGGTTGAATCACCAAAAATTTTGAACACACAATACAGAATGAATCCAAAGATTAGCAAATTTCCAATCACCAATGTTTACAACAATTTGTTATTGGATGGTGTACCAGATGACATTAAGAAAAGACTTTCTCCAACAACTTATCCGTTGTATTTTATTGATTATAGCAATAAGAATGGTATTGATTCACGGAATATTGATGAAAGTAAAAAAACCAGTTTGTACAACAGCAGCAACGATGGTCATAAAAAAATTAAAAAAATATCTTTTATGAACGAATGTGAAGGTTATTTGATTTTGGATATTTTGCAAGAATTGATTAAATCATTGAAATGCGATAAAGAAAAAATTACAATCATTACACCGTATAGTGGTCAAAGAGAATATTTGAGTGAGTTGATCAGAGACAACTGTTATAAATGGGCAGAAAATTCCGATATCATCAATGGTAACGATATAATCAGAAATAGTGATAAAGATGAGTTGTATCAAATTGAACAAAACACTAGTACTAGTAACACCATTAATATTGTTGATAAAATTAGTATATCTTCAATTGATGCATATCAAGGTCATGAAAATGATGTTATTATATTTTCTACTGTTCGTAGTAATCCGAAAAACAACAATATTGGGTTTTTAAATGATATGAGAAGATTAAACGTTGCTATTACTAGAGCAAGAAAATCATTGATTGTTTTAGGTAATTTCAATACATTGCAAAAATATGGAGACACGATTTGGATCAAATATTGTGATTTTTTGAAACAAGCTGGTGTAGTGTTYCCAGGTTTTTCCGAGTACAACAACGATTTCAGCAATCTATCATCATGAACTYTCGACTGAGGWAAGGGGGGAATGTTTGMTTTATTTATTTAAAGAGTGCMTGTGTGTAATGTGTGTTTACTTAATTACTKATACAGAGTTTACTTTATGGTTTAATTAATTACTGATACAGAGTTTACTTTATGATTTAATTAATTACTGTTTCTTTTTTTTTTTTTCTTATTTTTTTTTATTAATACKATTGTGTCAAACAGACACTATTTGATGCAATGATTTTAWTTCGTTTTTACTCAAACCATAAAGATAGCATACATAATTAGTTGAGTTGAGCGGAGCTGAGTTCAGTYCAATTCACAGACAACACATATATTTTTGTCATGTCTATGTATCTTGATAATTTTTTTTTCTTTGTGTACTGAAAATATATATATTCATTCCAGATTCCACTAATTGTTTTTACAACTTTTGTCTTACTCTTTGATCTATAATTTTTTTTGCTCTATTCTCTGATTTTTTTGCTCTATYCTCTGATTTTTTTTTCTAATATTYCACCCCACTTTCCCAAATAACAATTGTTTCTCCCATATATGTACACGTGAGAAAACCGTAACTCCATTTCATGTTTTGTTAGATTGCAAACCTCATGAGGGTAACAGAAAATGCATTTACTTTAATGCCATATATAAAATGTCTATTTTCTTTCCGAAAAACACCAAAGAAAAAAAAGGAAAAAAAAAGCCGATGTTGTCTACGAATGTCCACGAATGTCCACGAATGTCCATAAATGTTTATGAATGTCCTACATGTTTGATATATATTACAAAAATGAAACTGGACCTATGACAAGAAATGTCCTAATCTTACTAAAAAAAAAAAAAGTGGAATATAATTTAATTATCATTTTATTTTTGTACTGACTGAACGTTAGACAGAAATACCCACACATACAAACATACAAACATACAAACATACATAAACTGTTACAAGCCAATCACACTCTTTGGAATTCTTTAGTGTTCCCGGTTTTTGATAATGGTTTTCATGTATCCCACAGATTTAAATGATTTATGACATAAAACATCATCATAAACGCATGATGTAATCATGACACACAAACTGTTATAATTACTGTAATATAATTAACATAATATATCAACTAAAAAAGGGAGACTTATACAAGGTGTCTGCGTGTGTGTATGTACTACTGATTTGTTTTGTTTCCTTTTTTTTTTTTTTTTCTTTTTTTTTTTTTTTTTTTCGTTTTT
>LPNM01000003.1:313801-340806 GCA_001747045.1 Hanseniaspora osmophila | reverse complement strand
TTTTTTTGGTCTTTACTTTTTATGTTTACAGTGTTGTCCATTTTTAGAAGGTCTGACTTGTACTCTTTGGGAGGGAGACATGGAGTAGGAATAAGTTTATAAACAGGAAATGTCCTCTACAAATAAATGTCCTAGGTGTTCAAAAAGGAAATARGAACARTAAGAACAACAACAACAACAACAACAACAACAACAACACACTCATAAATATATATAAATATCATGATTAATGGTGAAWTGTCTCAAATGTCTCAAATGTCCCAGTGTCATCAAGGACATTATCATTTTTAATCTTATATTAAAATAATATTATATTAAATTTGCCAATATATCTTGTTACTAATTTGTGTAGTATGTGTGTCCTTTAGCTTCCTTCCCCGCGTAATTCTTCTTTTTTTTTTTTGTCTAAATTTTTTTTGTCTAAATTTTTTAAACAAGAAAAAAAAGTCATAAAAAAGTGTCTATCTCTTGGTGTATTTGTGTGTATGTTAATGTCTCTGTACATATATCGTAGACATACACTATRTATCTCTATATATGTCTCTATATARAGTGTATGAAAAAATAAAAAAACCTAACAAAACATCAACAGCAACAACAACAACAACAACAACAATAACTTATAATTAATTTTTCAAAATTGGTAATTATCAGTTATAATAAGCCTTTTTAAAAAAAAATATCTATAATAAGTGAATATAAATAGAAGGAGGTTTAATTTGAACGTTTTGTTGGTATTTCATTGATTTAAGATATATATATATATATATATATATATGTATATGAAATATGATTAATATATGTAGTTTGATTTACATTATGATCCTTCTTATCGGATCTACTTGGTACCATTGTGACAATAGGTAATAATTATTACTCAATAGTCAATATCTTGATAAATATTATCTTCCTGTTCCTTATCAAAGATTTAATTGCCACAATCCAACTTTAAATTTTAAAAAAAATTGAAATAAAACAAACCACACAAACCTTTTCCTTTACCTCATATACTCCCAAAAAAAAATAAAAATAAAATAAAAATGTCTACTCCAACTCGTGAAAGTTCCGTTTATCTAGCTAAATTGGCTGAACAAGCTGAAAGATATGAAGAAATGGTGGAAAACATGAAAAATGTTGCATCTAGTGGTGAAGAATTGTCTGTTGAAGAAAGAAATTTGTTATCTGTTGCTTATAAAAATGTTATTGGTGCTAGAAGAGCCTCTTGGAGAATTGTTTCTAGTATTGAACAAAAAGAAGAACAAAAACAACAACAACAACAACAACAACAACAACAGAATACTACTGCTCCAGCACAACAACCTGAACAGAGTACTGCTGAAGGTGAAAACAAAGAAGCAAGTAATACCGAAACCAAACCAGAACAATCTTCTGCTGTGAGTACTCAAGTTTCCTTGATTAAAAATTACAGATCTAAAATTGAAAATGAACTGACCAAAATCTGTTATGATATTTTGGAAGTTTTGGATGCACACTTGATTCCATCTGCTTCTTCTGGAGAATCCAAAGTTTTTTACTACAAAATGAAAGGTGATTACCATAGATATTTGGCTGAATTTTCCAATGGAGATTTGAGAGAAACCGCTACAAATGAAAGTTTGAAAGCATACACTAATGCTAGTGAAATTGCAACCACTGAATTGCCACCAACCCATCCAATTAGATTGGGATTGGCTTTGAATTTTTCTGTTTTCTACTACGAAATTCAAAACTCTCCAGAAAAAGCTTGTCATTTGGCTAAACAAGCCTTTGATGATGCTATTGCTGAATTGGATACCTTGAGTGAAGAATCTTACAAAGATAGTACTTTGATTATGCAATTGTTGAGAGATAACTTGACCTTATGGACAAGTGATATCATTGATGATGGTGCTGATGAAGAATAAATAATATGATTACGACCAAATAGCGAGTGATGTGTGGAATGAAATGAATCATAATTACACAAAACGAAGTTTTTTAATCTACTTTTTTATCTACTTCTTCATCAAATTATTCATCAAACTATATCCTCCTATTTATCAATTCATTATTTACTCCATTCATCAATTCATTAGTCAAATTATAACAATTTTTAACATTAAGGATATCGAGCTTACAGGAAAGTATACATTATTTAAATAAATTAATTTGTACTTTAATAAGAAAAAAAAATCAAAAAAAATAAAATAAAAAGCCACTTGCTGAAAAATTTACAAAAATATATCAAACATTGTTTGTAAAAAGTTTGATTAATAGCATGGCGGTTACAAGTCTTCAAAATCTTGTCCAAACTCAAACCCATAATAAACACACAAAAGTTCCATTATCTCGGTCCAGTTGTTGATCTCAATAAGCTCATCACCAATATCTTCATTTAAGTACCCAATGTGTATTTTACACAACGTTTCTTTCGTGAGTGTGAAAAAATTGTTCCACATCATGATATTGGTTTTGGTGTTGGTGCTAGGATTGCTCAAAATACCGGTGCTATTGRACACACCACAGTTACTGATAATACACACTTCAATTGGTGTATCAGAATCCTGGTAGTATYGCTGTATGAGRGTTTGGTCCCAGTAATCGCTGGTCAACATTTTGCCCCGTATTTGGGARAATTGCAGYCCTGGAGTGCTTCCTAACTGTTTTAGCACATCAGAGATTTGCCCACTGCTCAAAACTTTGCCCGTCTCATCAATACAGCACAGCTTGACGCTCCATGGAACCCCATCGTTGTCATATTGGAAAGATGRTTTTTGTTCTTTGCTGTTCATGTATCCATACCAAATGTCTAGTGCTTTCAAACTGTTCACTATGCTTAYGTTTTCCGCAAATTTAATCTTTTTGTGCGTGTCCAGTTGTAACACGATTAYCAGACTTTTCGGTGGAACTTTTACCTTGCGCACCACCACTTGYCGCACAGACTCTGCAGGTTGCTGCAACTCATGCAACTCATGCAACTCATGCAACTCATGCAACTGGTGCAGGTCGTCAATATGGATGATTTCAAGCTCCTCATCCTCGTGTTCTTCCTCGTACTGCTCGTTTGCCGTATTCAAAATGGTGTTGAACCCAACCACTGTGGATGTGACTGTTGTGTGTTTTTTGGCATTAACAAAGGCTGCGGAAGTCCGGATTCGTGATGACACTAATGTAGGAGTTGTTGCTGCCACTTTTCTTGTTATGGGTTTGGGCGAATTRAGTGCGTTCAAAGACTTTTTGCTTTTTTGAGAAGAGTACCGAGATAAATACTGAGGGTATTGGCCTTGCACAATGGGAGAAATCACCGATGTGTATTTTTTCTGTGGCACAAGCGACAAAGGTGGAACAGATTGCACAAAGGTGTTTTGCATGGTGGAAGGGTGGCTCTCGTGTTTGTCGTTTGTATCATATTCTTTTGAATTTAGCAGTAAGCGCGACAACAAGTTATCCTGGAAACTGCTGTCAATGGGAATACATCGGTTTGATTTGTTTGTCTCTGTACATTTTATACACAATGGGAACAAGTTACCACGCTGCATCTCACCATTAGTATCATTCTCAGTTCGAACTGTATTTTCAATAAACAGCAGCAAACAGTCCTCATGCACAACATGCCCACACTTGGCACTAAACACTTTTTCATTTTTTGAGCGCGTGCTCAATTTYTCAAAACATAAACAACACTCCTCGTTGACATACCGTTTTTTGGGCATTCCATTTTGTCCTTCTTTGTTGATGTTTGTGTTTGCAGTTTGSGTTTTTGCAAAGTCGTTGGATAAAGACAAGTTTTCCTTAGAAATACCGTCTGCAATGGGACGCGGCGGCGGCGGTCTTTTTGGTGATGGATGAAACATCTGCTGCTGAGTGCTATAAATACTTGGATCTGCTTTYATATAAAGTTYTTCCCTTACGCTCTGCTTCTGGGGCAGTGTTTTTTGTGCAGGCTTGGGCGAACCAAATATGTAATYATCAGTAAGTCGTGTGATTTTCTTTGGTGTTGCATTGTTGCTCCRGTAGGTTTGAGGTGAAGCAGTGGTTGAAGACGAAAYYGATGATGTCGAGGCATTGCTCGATTTTTTCTTAAAATTGATCAGTTTGCTGATTGGGGAGCTAAATATGTGCGAAGACTGCAAAACGGGTGTTCTGGGTGGTGTTGCGTGGCCAGTAGAGTCGACCGTTCCATGTGAATTGGTTAAATATGTAATGTGAGCTTCTTGCAACACAGAATAGCTCATTAGTGYTCCTGCAGTGTTTCAATCTTGGTTTATTTCGTTTTTCTTTGTTTTTTTGAACGATGGTTCACTWATGCAACTAATGAAGAGTTTCTGACACCCTTGCCTATCTTCCTATTTGCCAGATTTCATCTTTGTGTAAACTCATCTTTTTATTGATTATCAAAAAACCTGTTTTCCCGCCAACCCTGTGCACTTTTTTTTTTCTGGTTTCAGTCGCTCTTTTAACCCGCAACAAAACCGCTTTGTTTCAGGTTTTGAGGTTTAGTTTAGTTTTTCATTATCAAGTCATTTTTTTACCTCGCGACATTGTCATTCCAGATAAATTGTGTCATGCCTGAATGAAACCTGAGTCAGTCAAAGTATTGCTTGTGCTATTAGCTTTAAGGGCGATGGAAGAGCAGTGCAAATGGAAAACACTACTTGCATACGTACGAAACTGGAAAATATTGATTTTTTTATTAAAAGCTTTGGAAACTATAATAATTAATAGTACTATAAACATAAGATATACATGTACATACAAATGCACGTAAAAAGTGTTGAAAACATTGATTGAAAAAATTCTTAAAATGGATGCACTGAAGCAAGGAAAAGTCGGTAAATCATTTGATTAATYCTGATTGATTTTCATGGCAAAAAGAATGTTAGCACTGGTGAGAATGAAAATGAAAAAAAAAAAAAACACACACACACAAAGAGAGAGAGAGAGWGTGTGTGTGTGTGTGTGTGTTTGTAGTGCTAACATGTATTTCCATACAAATCAAACCTTTAGGAAAAATCTCCTGACAATTCAACTCCTAGCAACATAGAAAATTTTAGTAATAAAATCAATCAACTAAAAGCAACAGTTTTGTGAATCAAATAATGTGAAAAAAAAAAAATGTCGAAAAAAAAAAAAAAACTTCTTGAAAATAAAATATCTGACTAATTGACAATGATAGTGATCGAAAATTGCACACTGTACACTGCACGCTGCTCGAGAAAATAAAATTTTGAATAACCTAATGATGATGCACTTTCAAAGTGCTTCTATGAATGAATTGATGATGATGGCGAGATGTAACGAAAAACAAATAATCTGTTTTGTTCGTTCAACCCCAAACTATGAATTGACTGGAATATATTGTAATAAAAAATGTTTCCATGGTAATTGGTGTTTGGAATTTCTTCTTGTTTATGTAAGGTCTTTGCTTGTAAACATTGATCGTTGTGAATAATGCGTGTGTATTTTAATTTCGTTTGAGAGTGAGAGAGGGAAACCAAAAAACACATGCATTCTTATCAATGCAAAAAAAACAAACAAACAAACAAAGATCTGGAATAAATTGAAAACATAAACAAGAAAAAGACTCCTTGTACCAAACTAATGGGAAAAAAAGAAATTTGGAAAAGCTAATAAGAAAGAATAATAAAAAAACATGAAGTAAACTGATAATCAGTCAATTTCACTGCTGTTTTAATCTCTGAAAGCAAAACCACCTTTTTTGAAATCCCAAGTGTCGTCAGAAATTCTACCTCTTAGAGTTGGAACTTCAGAACCTGGAATGTAGACGTCTTCAAACAAAATAGACATCTTGGCTTCTGGAGCTGGGGAAGCGTCAGCCAATTGGACTTGTTCGTCAACGTATTTTCTGGCAGCTTTGTCGTAGGATTTGATTTCTTCTTCAGTAGCAATGTTCAATTCCAACAATTTCATTTTCAAACCAGCAATTGGATCGTTTTTGGATCTCATGTGTTGAATTTCATCTCTGGTTCTGTAAGTAGTACCTGGATCAGACATGGAGTGACCACCGTATCTGTAAGTTTCATATTCCAAAACCATTGGACCGTTACCTGAGACAGCCCAGTCTTTAGCAAATTTAGAACCTTGGTAAACAGCCAAAATATCCATACCATTGATTTTCAAACCTGGAATGTATTGACCTCTTTTGAAATATTCGGTCATAGCAGATGATCTGGCAGCGGCAGTACCCATACCGTATTTGTTGTTTTCACAACAGAAGATACATGGCAAGTTCCACAATTTAGCCATGTTGAAACTTTCGAAAACTTGACCTTGGTTAGCGGCACCATCACCGTACAAAGTGAAAGAACAAGCGTCTTCAGATTTGTATTTGTGAGAAAAGGCCAAACCAGCACCCAATGGAACTTGAGCACCAACAATACCGTTACCACCAAAAAAGTTTGGAGCGTACAAGTGCATGGAACCACCTTTACCGAAAGAAACACCGGTTCTTCTACCCATCAATTCAGCCAAAACAGCTTGAACAGAAGCACCTCTCATATAAGTCATACCGTGACATCTGTAAGAAGTAATCAAGGTGTCTCTTTTGGTGGCAGCATATTCAATACCAACTGGAATGGCTTCTTGACCAACAACCAAGTGACAGAAACCTCTAATTTTTTTAGCTTTGTACAAAGCGTCACAAGCCATTTCCATTCTTCTAACAACAATCATATCTTTGTACATTTGCAACAATGTACCTTTTGAAGTTTGGAAAGTCAAATCTGGCAAAGTGTCCAACAGATACCCTTCAAAAGAGGATTCTGGCAAAGTGATTTCAACTAGTTCATCGTTTTCAGTGGCTGCAGCAGCTTCTTCAGCTTTGGATAGATCAGACCCAGCAGCTTGTTGTTTGGCAGCAATAGCAGTCTGCTTAGYAAAAGATCTGGCAGTGGTGGAGGAAAGAGWGATTGCAGCAGCTTTTTTCAAAGCAAAAGCTTGGTTTCTAGCAACAACAGATAGCATTGAGGAGAAGGGATGTATTTGTTTGGAGTKGGGGTTTTGTAGTTAAGTCTTGGATGTTTGTAAAATAAGAGTRTGTGACTTAGTACATCGAATTAACTGATTCACGATTAATGCTAAAGAAATAAACAGCAGCCTGTGAATGACATCGTATATGTATATATATATATATATATATATATATATATAAGACTGCAATGGAGCAACTTGATAGATAGTAAACGAACGAGCCATGACGCAGTTATAATCTGCAAAAACGAGCATACAACAGAAATCTTGATTYAWACCTTTCGAACARTAATTTTAATGCACAATATCAGAAAAACCAGTAGCTGTAAAATTGCAGACATTGATAACYAGAAATAATGGTATTGAGATAAATTGTTGAAACCAATTTGAAAACCAAAACCAAGTTARTAACGTAATGTACCCTTCCGTCGGCATAAGAAGAAGAAGAAGATTTGACTAGAGTTTAATGAATGTTTTTTTTTTTTAGGTTTCTCTTCTCACTAAATGTCGATAATTAATCTACGCTGTCGTAATTAATGATTAGTATGAAAAAAAACAACTTTGTCCGATATACCGGGTTTTATATTATTCTTGTCTAAGCAAGACCGAGCAATCACAAAACAGGATGACGAAACACTTGTAGTCCGAGCAAATATACCACATGACTAACATCTTGAACTCTTATATTATTCATGAATTTCTTTTTTTGTTTTTTTTTTGGTTTTTTTTTTTTTTTWTCATTCTAACATTATCACATTGCATGCTATTCTAAACTGCAAGTGCCAGTAAGTGATGAGCTTTTTTCAAATCTTCAAACATTTCTTTTTCGAATAGCAAGAGGTGAAGTTTGTATTTTTGTTTGACCCCATCTAGATCCACGAGGGAAGGTAATTTTTTTTTTATTGGAAATTTCAAATCACAAAAGTGTTTCCTTAATATATAGTTCTTGCCAGTTGTCGAAATACTTTTGGCCGTTGACCAACTGGCTAAACACGAAAACAACAAACACAAAGGCAATTTCTTCACCACCACTCCTACGTATCATGGCTTTAGCAATTTCCAACGAAGACACAAACATCTTGTTGAAAGACAAAAACGTTTTGAACGAACCAGTCTTGGACAAGTACAGAATTGCAGGGCAAATCACACAAACGGCAATCACCTATTTGAAAAATTTGATCAATGATTCGTACCATTACAAAACTSTCGATCCACCATTGTCCATTTCTCAACTATGTTTTTTAACCGATCTGTTCGTTTCTCAAACTTTGGAAACTTTTTACAAAAACAAAGTCAACGAAAGAGGGATTTCTCATCCATGTTCTATTGACATTGATGAGTTCAACAATGGATGGTCTCCAGAATTGGATGATTTCCCATTGTTGACCAACAAAAACAAATCTAGTGATTATACCAATGGTATGCATTCTGCCATCAACAATGTGTTGAAAGATGGTGATTTGATCAAAATAACTTTAGGTTGTCACATTGATGGGTACACTTCGCAAGTTACTCACTCGATGTGCATCTACCCAACCATTGAAAACAACACCAAACCACAAGGACCTTTGTTGGGTGGGAAAGCTGATGCCATTGCTGCATCTCACATTGCTACAGAAACCATTGTGTCTTTATTAGCATGCTCATTGCATCCAGAAAAATTGCCACAAGCTTTCCACTCCGTTTCTCAATCTCAAATCAACGGGACTTTGATGAGATCTGTTGTGGACACAATTGCTCAAAGTTACAACTGTTGTGTTGTTCCAGGTTCCAAAATCAGAAGAATCAGAAGATTTTTGGCTGGTCAAAACGAAGGTGTTGTTGCTGAAAGAGATTTCAAAGGTGTTGTTTGGTACGAATCGAATCAAGAAGCTGATTTGTTAAACAAATCTAAATCCTTCAACGAAAACTCCAAYAACAAAGAAGAGTCTGCATTGGTGGCCAGCACCAAATCAAATAATAGTCACAACTTCTTGGAAGATTCTGCAATTGCTAAAGATGATTTCCAAGTTTTGCCTGGTGAAGTTTATTTGATTGATTTGAAATTTGCCCCATTAACCGGAGAAGCAGGAAACAAACTTGGTTTAGTTACTTTGGAAACTTTAAACGAATTTTCAGGTTCAACAACAACAAACAAAAACATCACAATCAGAAACTCGCAATTTGTTAGAGATTACACACAAACCCATATTCTAAAATTGAAAACTTCAAGAGCYGTTTTGAACAAACTTGACAAACAAGGTGTGTATCCAGTTAAATTAGCGCATTTGTCAGATGACTTTTTGACGTGCAGTCCACAAGACGTTATTGCCAATAATTTGCAAAACATCAACAAAGACTTGAAATCGATCAGAATGGGTATGAACGAAATCACAAACAACTACTTGGCAACATCCAAGCCTGTGCAAATTGTGAAATTCATTCCATGGGATTTGATTCTGAATTGTGCTAACCCATCGGGTAACAAGGGTGTTGATGCCATCAATCCAACATTACCAGGGTTTGAAGTTCCTCTACCGAAATTGAACATATCTTCTATGAAATTGAAGAGTCTTTTAAAAAACAGAGACTGTGTCGCATTGCCAATGGCCAGAGAGTCTTGCGTTGTTGCTGTTTCCGAACTGGAAGACGGTGTCCTAAGGCTGACTGGTGGTTCTAAAACCTGTGCGCCAATTTGGTGTCATTCCCAATACCAGTTGGATCCAAACAATAACATAACCCAGGGTATTTTCCAATTGACGGAACTAAGCAAAGATGAAAGATTTGGTTTGAAGATCAGAGAAGTTCAACCAATGAAAAAAGTTTTGCTTAAAAGCAAACAGTTGGCTGGGGCTGATGCTGATTCCATGATGAATTAAAAAAGCAAAATAAAAGCAAAATAAAAAAAAACACTCAAAAGAGGAACTTCAACATATTTGATTTGTCATGTGTAGTTTTGTTTTTTTCTTTTTTGCAACTATTGTAATAGGACTATATGTATATCGAGAATCAAAAAAGACTCGACCCTCATCCTGATTGAGTTTATAGATATCTTTTAATTAGAGGCATTGTATATTATAAAAARAGTTTCAAGCKTTCTTCTGTTCTTTGTCTCTRTTCCTCAACTGCACYWRCCACGTGACTGCAACAGTAAGACGATATTTTGGCGGTTAAATTTGAACCAATTTTGGTATTTAAAAGTKTSTATGTTTGCTGATCCGCTTCCAGTTTGATTATTGAAGCATTTTAATTGCAAAGCTCTTTTTTTTTTTTACTATCTCAACCATTTTGGAGTAGCAAAAATACTAAAAAAGAGCCACAATAACCCCATCATACAAAAGAAAGCTCCATCACAATGTCAGATACATCAATCACCACACAGGACATTGTTCAAATCGACGAGCTGCAAAATTTTGGAATCAACGCAGCAGATATTTCCAAATTAAAAGTTGCAGGGATCTATTCTGTAAATACCGTATTGTCCACAACTAGAAGAAATATGAACAAGATCAAAGGTTTGAGCGAGGTCAAAGTCGACAAGATCAAAGAAGCTGCATCCAAAATAATTTCAATTGGCTTCATTCCTGCCACCGTGCAGGCCTCAAAAAGAGAAAAAGTGATTGCCATTTCAACTGGCTCCAAAAGTCTAGATAACATCTTGGGTGGTGGGATCATGACAATGAGCATCACGGAAGTCTTTGGCGAGTTTAGATGCGGAAAAACGCAAATGGCACACACACTGTGTGTTGCCGCCCAATTACCAAAAGAGCAAGGGGGAGCTGAGGGGAAAGTTGCTTACATCGACACAGAAGGCACGTTTCGCCCAGAAAGAATTAAACAAATTGCTGTAAGATTTGATTTAGACCCTGATGTGACAYTGGACAACATCATGTATGCAAGAGCTTTGAACTCTGAGCACCAAACCGAGTTGACAGATCAATTGGGAAACGAGCTAGTGCATGGCGACTACAAATTGATTGTTGTCGACTCYATCATGGCAAATTTYAGAGTTGATTACTGCGGAAGAGGTGAGCTAAACGAAAGACAGCAAAAACTGAACCAGTATCTGTCAAAATTGTGCAGAATATCTGAAGAATTCAACATTGCGGTGTTTATGACTAATCAAGTYCAATCTGACCCTGGTGCAAGTGCTTTGTTTGCGGCATCTGCTAAACCAGTRGGTGGACATGTCTTGGCACATGCTTCGGCRACAAGAATCTTGCTGAGAAAGGGAAGAGGTGAAGAAAGAGTGGCCAAATTACAAGACTCTCCAGATATGCCAGAAAGAGATTGCACTTACATTATCAGTGAAAAGGGRATCTGTGACCCCGATGATTAGGTTTYTTGTCTAAATACCAAGGCACTTTTGACTCCCTTCCTCGAATTTYTCAATTAATTCTAGTAGCGCTCAATGAAGACCCATAATTTTTTACTCAGCTGGARRTTATTTCTTCAGCACCGCTATTCTTTAATATTTTTATTACATAGTTGTATCAATGTTTTTATCAACTAAGCCTTCCTAGTCATAKTCAAATCTGTCYACAAARATAATTGGTGCTACCATACTCCAAGCGTACAACCCATAGCACAACCACGCACTAATGATCTTGACCCAAGAGTAAAAGTACGTTCTGCCCACAGGAATRAAATCTCCGTTTTCTAACTCTTTTACATTGATTGTCAATAACATTGTTATCCATTGTGTAGCCAAAAAGAAAATGACGTGGAATAAAACATAGTTGTAAGATGGTCTAAAGCCTGCAAGAGACTCTGAATCACCATCCTCATGCCTTAGTTCAATATCGTTCAAAGCGCTCTCAGGCAAAGATCCTTCTTCRACAGCTTCCCTTATGGCCTGAATTCTGAGTTGAGATCTATCCTCTTCTCCAAACAAATCGTTGTCTGCCCCATCCAAGTGGATGTTATAAGAGTCTTCTTCAGTTGTGTTGAATGCTGAATTTCCTGCCGCTCTTGTTGTTGTGTACACTATAGCAACAAAGGTAAATAGAGAACCTAAGATGATGGAAGCTCTTCTTGTTCCGGATGATCTGACTAAAGGATTGCATCTTTTGTCATCTGGTTCACTTGCCATAGCACTGAATGTCAAGTAGGTGCAGTAGACTGTAACAATACTACTTTGCACAAGCCCACATTTTGGATTGTGTTCTTGGACCTTTGGAGCAATTGACAAAAGGGTAACAACAACACCCAAAAGAACATTTACCACGGCACTGGATAGGTTCATAGTGCAACTATCTCCACAAAACACGACAAACATTACAACAATCATCACGAGGGAACAGACATACATTCCTAATGTGGAGCTAACCAATAAGCGTCTCCAAAATGTTGAGTTTTCGTCGTCTTCCTCCACGTGTCTCACGCAAACCTCCGCATACTCATGTGCAAAGTCCACCAACAAGATCAACCCAATGAATATAAATATCGCACCGGAAGGAGAACTTATGTACTTTGAAAACCAAATGAAAAAGTCATTGCTCAACCATTTGAAACTGGCAAACAAGGTGAAGAAGTAAAACAAAGTCTTCAAGGCCCAAAGTGAGTTTTGCATTTTGACTTTCCAGGCACTGCGCGCCAAACTTGAAATGGTTATGGCTAGTGCAACATGTAGCAACCCCAAAGCAAAATTGAGCCGGTATACTGAAAATACACCACACTCTAAACCAACACAAGTCTTTGACGGGTATAATATGGAGTGGTTCGTGGACATTGCTATCCACGATACCAGTGAGTTTATCAATAGCACCAGCGCGTAAACAATTCTGGTAGCTACAGATGATGCTGAGGTGTCGAATTTGCTGAACACGGAGCTTAGCAAGTTGGAAACCGTGGCACCTAGAAACGATGAAATGAATGTTGCAGCTGTTGTAAATGGTAAAGAAATAATGGCCCCCATGTTAGGATAAAAGCTTTATTGTTTTGTGGTTTTTTCTTGCGTGTTTTTATTTAGTTATCAGTGTGTAGGATACGTAAAATGTTATGATACGTCTGGGACGGAATTTGTCAAGCACTAGGAAATTGGCAGTGCATGTTTTTCAAAAAGCCGAGCAAACTTTCCACTTTCTGTTGTTTTTTTTTTTTCATGTAGGTTTTGATAAGAACCAAGATTTAGCAACCCCGCATTGTATAGACTTTTCTAACATATACTTGTACAAACGTAATTAAAAAACAGCTTTCTCGCTTTTTGRAAAAAAAACAATCAAACWTGTYCAAACACACGGCAACAGAAATCTCCGCTGCTGCAAGAATCAACGCTCACAATATCTATTGATTGAGCTATAGTTTTGTCTGAAGARCTTTGATTGTTATTGCAACGACTTTTGCTATCATGCARTGGTRTCCCATCACTTTTAATGAAGTTTGTAATCGGACTAGCTAAAGAAGAGCTTGCAGAYYCTGTGTCTTCAACACAATTGTCCCAAAAAYCTTTATCAAATACACACCACGACGATTGCTGAACTTGTTTGATTTTYTCCTGAATCTCAAAGTAGCCTGTCCGATCTGTTCCAARGATGTAGTAAAAAACATAATCTGACCACTTGACTGATTTCTCTATYATCTGGTTTTGCTCACTTAACACCTTAAAGAAACCACTYACCAAAGGACTTTCAGAGTTCATTTCATGACATAGAATTTCCAACATTTTGTTTTCTTCTCCTTTTTCATCGGCCCGCGGGTCAAAATACAGARAACTTAAGATGTTTTCATGARGTACTCCACCGGAAACACAGCTCGAAACACTGTGTAAATCTTYACCTTGTTCACATAAACTCGTTTGRATAGAACATCCATGATCTAAGCCATTCTTCGAGGGAATGGGAAAGTGAGCATGAGGATAAAGAGCATTGGACAATGAACAGCTTGTTAYCTCARAATTTGGCACACAATCAATCGATTTCAAAACACTAAAGTCGAGACTGTTTTTTGGTGATATTTCATCATTCAAAACAGACCCATATGGATTAGTGGATGCTTTTATTTTAGGTCGATGCGCTTTTATATTATCGGTGTTGGAAAAGGAAGCCAACGAGTCAAAACAATAAACATCAAGATTGCTAAAGCGGCTGTTGAACGTTGACATAAAGAAGCTTCTGCTAAATGTGAAATTATTACTTTTGTAAACCAGTAGTAGTTGTTTTTTTGTCCCCTTTCTCTTGCTTGAGCTGGTTTCTGTTAAAGCTGAGTCGTTTAATCGGYGTGTTGGTATTTCACCAAAAGCACCAATGTAAACAAACTAGAGCTTTAAATGGTTGAGTAAATTTAATACTGAAATTGGCAGAACTTTGTGATGTCTAATCAAAATGGAAAACTCGTTTGTGCTACAGGATGGTAGGAAAGAACACATCTTGGTGCAACTATCACAGATCATTTTGCAGATACAAAGTACCTATATCTTCATTTTCTGTCGTGATATATTCTATAAGTTGAGTGACGAAAACTTCCAGCAAAAACTCAAAACCATATATTTCGCAATAAAAAAAAAAACAAAAAAAAACACCAAGTTTATAAGTTGAATGACAATGTGTACCATAACAACAGTCCAAAAAAAAAAATGGCTTATGAGTTCTTGGTGAGATCAATGGAGTCCATAAGGTTTTCAACATACTCTTGCAAATACTTATTTTCTTTTTTYAATCTAGAGACATTTTCTTTTTGAGCTTCAATCTCTCGTTTGAGCAGAGCAATAGTATCGTTCTCCAATTGTTTTTTCTGCAATTCCTGCGCCTCTGATAAAACCTTTTTCTCAATTTCAGTTTCTTTGGTATCAATTCTATCCATTTTCTTTTGGTAAGAAATACTGGAGTCGGTYCCTGGGACTGCCCAGATGTCTTTTATGTTGAACCATTGAKATGACTGTGAAGTTCATACAAAACATTTTGCCAACTTGGAAAACTTGTACTCCGAAAACCAGAAAACTTTACAAACATGTTGTCTCGTGACCACTTCTTCGAAGTGTTCAAAGTATTGTGCTTAAACTTCAACTCAAAAGAACTGCCTGGCGATGCATTACGATCTATAAATCAAAGAATTTGCATAAAACTAAACACACAATTGAAACCRTGTTCACCGACTAAAAAAAAAAAAGGACAGCATCAATCGACTCTGACAGAACCATATATTTTTTTCACAAATATCAAAGAGCTTAGAAAGCCGACAGATCCTGTACACAATCCTATCAAAAGCGACAAGAGAGCACTGTAACTACAGTACAAAACAATAGTCACAAACCCTTCCAACTGAAATTTGGTGAAGAAAATGCAGTGTAGAAAAATGTAAAAGGACACACCAAGCCCGCCAATGAAAAATGCTTTCCAGCCCCACTTCCAATTTTCCATGCACAAGGTGTAATACGTGAAAACTGTTGTGATGATAGAAGTCGTCAATAAAAGCGAGGAAAAGGCTATTAACAAAAACCCAAACATGTAAAAAGTTTGATTGAACCACAGCGAGTTGTATATAAAATACAACTGAACTGAAATACAGCCAAAGGGAAATATGCCCGCAACAAGCGCAGACGGGATGGTTTTCAAGTAGGTTGGTTGAATTGGGATTTGTCTTTCTATTTGGTTTGTTTTGGTTGGAGCAGACGAGAATATAAACGCATTRTCTTTGAATGACAGTTTCCGTGCCAGYAACGACCCCAAAACGCTTGAAGGCAGGGAAAGCAACATCCATATGCCCACTAGCATGCACAAAGAAGAAAATGGCAAAGCGTCCGAGGAGTGCACGCAAAGCAAAAAAACATTTAAAAAAATGATGGTCAGAAAAACAGACCCTGGAATTAAGCTTGAGGTTAAAATCAAGTTAGTYTTCCATTGYATTCCGCCAAAAAACCTGTACACCGTCATAGAGGTAAACGCACCGATGAAAGCAAACAGTGCATATAGAACAATAGCAAAAGTTGGTAAGGCGCCCCTGTTTTGGGGCGACAGCAGCCCAAAACAAGCCAACAAAATCACTGTGCCGCTCATAACCAAAATTTGAATCCCCGCACCTGTTAAGGAAGAGAGAAGCAAAAGTTTTTTTGGGGCTCTGAAAACATCTCCATGTAATAATTTCCAACCACTGTCTTGATCAAACTCATCACTGTCTAAGTTCAATGCYTCATACCTGCTGAAGTCTTTTTTCAAGGTCCTGAACAAAATTTGTTCCATCAAAGTAACCAAAAACAAAACAGCAACGCTCATACCGACCAAAGARAACCATTGAATTTGAGAGTTGCTGGTGTGTGAGTATTTGTCCCAGCGGGTAGCCCAAGGTGTGTCCCAGTGCTCAAATTTCACGGAGTAAGTGTAATCTACGTAGTTGTCCTTTTTTTCGTTCAATATTTTGGGTTTCCCTGTCAAATCACAGGAATCTTTGACATTTCTCTCCAGACTTAAAGGATTGACCCTAACGCCGACGACTCTGTAGTGAGATGCATCAATATCGTAAACTTCCACCACTATATCAAAGTGGTTGATGAACAAGGGCACTTTAAAGTATTTGTTTGCTTCGTTGGTGCTATCAAAAAACCCTAATTCAAAATTTGAAGAAAGTGCGTGTGTGTTGGTTGATTTGTCAAGCACCTCTCTCCCCGCCGGCAATCCATCAACTATCCAATTTTGGCGAAAATCTTCAGAAACCAGCTGGTTGATAAATTTCGCATCATTTTTCGGTATTTTGGAGGAGCAGAGTTTATTACACGTTGTGTCTTTCAGCATATTTATTTTGAAAGGGGAGTTGTAAATCCTATCACCAAATACCACGGATCCTAACGATTGAGGTTGTTTGGTAATCTTATCAGGCTCGCAGAAATGAAACTTGTGGAAATAGTAATCATACGAAAATATGTGGTTTTCTTTATTGTTTTGTTCGCGAAGCCCCGGTGTCAAATGGTTGACAAATAGCTGAACTTCATCTCCCTCTTGATAGGTTGTTGGTGCCATTCCCGGTAGGTAAAACGCCAAGGTCAAGCGTAGCCAAATTGGCACCAAAAAAAAAGATAGCACGTTTGCTGATAGCATGTTGCCGTTATGATGTGCTTGAAAACGTTGAATTATTTGGTGTTTTAGGAGTTATGATTATGCTCTAGTGCTGTATAATATCAACATCAAGAAATGTCTTGGCTGAATTCTTGCTCGTTTAACATGCTTGGAAATTTTAATGCACGTGCTGAGCACAAAAAAATTTGAAATTCCAGATCATTGCGTCCGGGTTTGTTAGATTATTGTGTGCACAACATGTATCATACCGTTTAGTGAGCATCTGATCAAGAAAATGCTGTGTTGCTTTTGATCTGATGTTKGATGCTCATGGCGCTTATCAAAAAACACARTTTGAATCTTGGGAAAAAAGTGAAAACAAACATCAAAATGGCAACAGCAGCATTGACCTATGATAAGGACTCGATAAAAAATAGCATACTCAATTCTGTTGCACCGGTGGTGACCGTTTCTTCATCACCCGAGCTAAATGAACGCCTTCAACGGACATTAAACATTCAAAATCTTCAAGAGTAYATGGTAAAATACGGGAACATTGAGACYACGGCTAGTGTTTTARARGAAAATGCAAGTGGGATCAAACTGCAGGATTTGCAAGGACCATTCAGTTTGCGTTTTGCTGCTGACATGGAAACACTGCTTGRTATGCCGAGAGACTCGCCRGACAATTTACAAAGTAGAATCCAAAGTTATTTGTCCACTGCAGAGCAGTCTCAAGATATCCCAATGCAAGACAGCAAAGAAATTTTCCAATACTTTTTTGAAACGAGCATGAGTTCTTATGATTTGAGTGTTCCTTTGACAATGTTCAATCATCCGGTAGTCTGTATGCTGGGATTTGATCTGAACGGTTCTCAAGAAAACGAAGACAAGTACGAAAGAGCAAGAGAGATGCTTGTGCGCTTTAAAAACACCAAGAAAACAAAAAAAAATGAGGCAACCAAAAACTGGAAATACATCAATATTAATGACATACTGCCTGTTTTTGTAATGTGCTATAATGATCACGATCAAAAATCATTTGAAGATGCGTGTGCTTTGGCGAAACAATTGAAGAAACAATTGTTTGTTGAAAGCTTTTTATTGCCGATTTGGCACACAACTGATGATGAGAACAAAGTATCACAACAGGATGTTGCAAATTTGCAAACATTGCTGGTCCAAATGAAGGTTAACACAATAAAACCCTTTATGGTGAGGAAAATACAATTTTGGAACGAAACGATTTTGAACCACAGAAAATCACTTTCAAAACTGTTTTTCAGGAAATTCTCTAGGCAATCATCACCAGCTCTTTCTCCATCAGACGGCTCTAATGCGACTTTAGAAACTGCAGAAGAGGAAATGCTTTTACGAAAGCTCGGTGATTGGAGTTTCATGTTGAAAGATTTCAAAACAGCTTTCAGCGTGTACAACCAGCTGGTGAAAGACTTTAACGCTACTGTAATACAAGAAATACTACCGACAAATGTTAATCCGCAGTTGCTATTGGCAAGCAGTCTTTTTTGGAGCGCCATTTCCATTTTTATGGGGGCTCAAACAATTTTAACAGGTAAAATGATAAAAACTGAACTAGATCCTTTAATCACCAGAGGTATTTCGGAAGCCACCATAACAGAAACCTTGGAAGATGGACTTTCCGATTCAGCAAACATGTTCATTCAAGTGTTTAAATTTCTTCTTCCTCTCAGTGAGCTTTTTCTTACTCTTAGTGACGAGTGGCTAGGAGTTCCTTATGCTATCCGGTGGTACGAAGAAATTTTGTACTGGAGCAATAACAAATACGGTTTAATTGAATGTTTTATATGGGAGAGATTAAGTCTCTGCTTCAAACTGAGAGTTGATCCAAGAGTCATTCATCACATAAAATTGGCACAGTGCAAGAATAGTACTGATGAAGTTACTGAGGAATCTGAACCGGAACCTCAGGCGCTCATAAACCCAAACAAGCTTGATTGGGGCAAGGACTACATAATGCAGGGGCATCAAAGGCAAAGAAAGGCTGTTTTTTTTGAGCTTTTGGCGGCAAGGAAATGGCTAGAGTGCAATCACGTCAATCAAACCAAAAGATTAATACTTGATATTGATAAACGATATGCCGGTCTTCCGTTTGCACATAGGAATGAGCTACTACTTTTCAAGCTGAAAGAGAAAACAGGATTAACCTAATGTACTGCAGAGCATTTTTGCAATTCCTTGGTTTTCGAATGTTTATCTGGTGCACCGTGTTTGTAACAAAATATATACAAAAAACGGAAACATGTTATTACATACGCGACACGTTTCATATACACTTAGGCCTAAAAAGTGCTTTCGTGATACTTTATTTGTTTCAGTCTTTTTGTTGTGGAAACGATTCTTTGCCTCCAACATGCCTCATTAGCTGTTCTGGAGGCAAAGTTTCCAAAATTGTTTTCTCATCAATACGCGATGTTCCCCGATCGTTACTATTTTGCGTAAGTTTTCTCCAAGCAACCAGGATCATTATCAAAGTAAATCCCAAAAAGCCAATAGTGGCCAATGATAATGCAAGGCCTAGTAGAACAACATAGCCACGATCCATGGTGCGGACAATTGGCTCCTCAGGARGGACGTTAACTGTTGTGCTCGTATTTTCTGTATAGTTCTTTAAAGGCAAATTAGTGGACCACTGGTTGCTCATATCTGTATTGGCAAAAATCTGTAAGCCCATAATATTACTTTTAGCATCATCTGTGTTTTTGGATGAAAGATAAGGTAGCCATTGATTCCCACTGTAAACCATTGCTTTTTGAAGGCCGTAACTACTAGTTTCAAAAGTGCCTAAAGCTAATAAAGCGTTAGCATCATCAGTTAAATCTCTTTTGCTAGTGGTATTCGAAAGTGGTAAACTAATAACGCTTTTGATTTGAAAGTTGTCACTGGAAGAGTTGTTGTTCGAAAGGTTTGTCCACGCTGAACCATCAAAGTACGAAACCACTGAACTATTCTCACTCCAAGTGTAAATTCCATTTTCTTGTGAAACGTAAAAATCGTTTATGTATTCAGATGAATTTGTGTAAACAGACAAGTTTGACGATGTCAAATTTAGTGCTCCTAGTTGGAGAGTTTTGCTGGAAGCGCTTGTTGCAATTTGGCCTGACATGAGTAAAAGATCATCGCTTTTTAGTTCACACTTTGATATGTTTCCTGAAATGGTATTATTGAGAAAAGTGTTCCAGGTCTTTGAAGAAAGATCAAATAAACAAGTGCCATTGCAGGACCCAATTTCAAAAGAACCACATAGCAAAGCTGTGTTRTTGGTTTTGAAATAGACCATTGAGTTGAAAATAGCTGAAGTGTCGTTCACCATGTCATCATAAATTGTCGCAACAGCCGAAAGATTGTAAAAAAACAATTCTGAACTGTTACTGCTCAAAAAGAGAACTTCGTCAGCATAGACCATTGAGTTAATGATAGAATAATTACTGATATCAACGGGAATTTGGCTTGTCACGTTATTCTCGTTGTTAACCAGTAACACAGTTGAGTCTGTTTCGTTCATCTTCACCGCATAACCGTTTGTAGAGCTATTTATGTATGTGGCACGATAATAATCAAAAACATTTGACTCCGTTAGGAACAAAGAGCTAACGTTTGTAAAAGAGTCTGTAAATTTTATGGGGTCCTTAAAGGTGGGCACCAAACTCTGGTTGAAATAGCCGCCACTAAAGAGTGTGTCCCCATTGGAATTTGACGAGGCGCTCCATAATGATAACCCAAAAGACGAGCTATTGGAAAGTTTTGATTGAGACGTCCAATTGTAAAAATAGCCGTTATCGAAAGCTAATATTAGGCCACTGGGCATTTGTATGGTTTCAAATTTTGTGACGTTTACCGAATCGTTAAAATTTTGAAGCGAGGTGAAAGTCTCATTGTAATATATCGAAGAAAGTTCGTTGTTGTTGATGTTGAAGTTTCCAAACAGTAATTGAATATCGTTTTCAATCACTCCGACGGCCGTGACTTTTCCATTTGTGCTCAGTTTTGAGTCTGTAATAATGTTATTTTTATCATCTAAGGTAATATAAGCTATACCAGCAAAATCCGGACTGGACAAGATTAGTGTGCTATTTGAAAAAGTTGAGAATAAACCAAAGTCATGTAAGCCTTTGTTCACAAAATTGTTTGTAGTGTAACTGTTTAAACTACTGTTACCAATTTTCATGGATGYGTTCAGATTCGAATTGGTGAAATTTTTTGGGGAATACTCCAAAAGGCCATAGATATCTAAACTGACATTTTTGCTTAAAGTTTCCGTAATGTTATAGTTATGTGACAAAGTATGATTGTTTGTTGAAACCAGCTGTACAGGATTTGGAATTTCTTGYGCTGAAACGGAAAGCCGGTCAGCAACCATAATTTTGTTGGACTGTTGCTCATTGATAGAACCATAGTAAGT
Organism: Hanseniaspora osmophila; assembly: GCA_001747045.1. Classification (NCBI taxonomy): domain Eukaryota; kingdom Fungi; phylum Ascomycota; class Saccharomycetes; order Saccharomycodales; family Saccharomycodaceae; genus Hanseniaspora; species Hanseniaspora osmophila. Next base: position 319,431 of record LPNM01000003.1, on the reverse strand, counting down.
AAGAGTAACAGTGGGAACGGCATACAAGTACCCCACAAATATATTGTCGTACTTCTCTTCGTTGTTGTTTTGATAGATTATCGTGGACTGGGATGAGATTGCTCCGTTTTCATCTTGATACGCAATTGTTGCATTGACGATTCCACGCAAAGAGCAGGTGTCATCTTGTACACATCCCGGTGTATACATATCAAATGAATAATTCCCGATAATGTTGATTTGAGGCACGAATTTCACAAAAGGATTATTCTGGACATCTTGTGTTGTCAAGTAGCTCTCTCCAACCAAGCCTTGTCCCCAGTTACCATTTGAAAGAGATGAAGTAGAAAAGCTGGAAATGTCTGCGCAACCCGGTTCGTTTAGTGTATTGTTTGCATACACAAAGTATTTGTCTTGAAATACTTGAAATCCCTTTAAAGACACGGCACCATTTTCGCTGTCGAAATTTGAGTCTGACAAACTTTGAAATGTCAATCCGGTCAGTGGCAAGGCTGATGTGAGTATAAAGTCTTGATATTGCGGGCTGAAAGACAAACTAGTTATGTTGTTTTCTAGAAATCTGGTTCCTGTTGAAGAAATATTCGAGTACAAGTTGCAACTAACATCACAGCTGACCAAACCGTCATGAAAGGGATCCAAATATGCTAGTTGAATAATCCCACCATTGGGTAGCAACAATCTGAAATTTGTGACTGATTCCGAACTGGACATGTAGATTCTGATTTTTGACGGGGTGATTGTATTCAGAAAGGACACAGAAAACGATGACGATTGATCGTTTCCAACCCAATTTGGGCTTGAACTAGGGTATACTTCAGGACACATGAAATTCGCAAGGTTTTCAAAGACTGAATTGCTGTCGTCACTCCAACTAGCAAATTTTAAAGGCACTAGCTGCTGTATCTGCTCTGTGGAATTAGTTGCAATCGAGATCTCGGTTATGTTTCCAACAGTAGAGTTTTTGATTTGAGTGCTGTTTTGATAATAAATGGTCTTGTTCAAATATGAGTCGTCATCAAGAGTATTGAAGTATCCGGTAAACAGAATCGAGTTGTCGTTTATCTTTGTGATGGATTTGATGAATGAGTCTTCTCCAAACCCTTTAAATGGTAATGTTGATTTTGTATTGGAGGTCAAATTCCACATAGCAGCACTGTGACCATTCTCATACGTAAAGTTACCTCCAAAATACAGTACGTCGTCATCTAAAAGCACGGCACTCACTTGTGAGAGACTTTGATTGAATACTTCTGTGTACGTCAAGGATGAAAGATTGAACAAAACCTGTTTGGATAAATCTTTGCCTGCAATATGACCCGTACCTGACAAAATAAAGCTGTCGTTACTGTAAGGGTCTAAGGACGTAATTTTGGAAACATTCCCACTGGGAAGCGAGCCAAGTTTTATGAACTTGGTATTTTCGTTGTCGTTGTAATTGAAATATATTAGAGCATCACCTGTAAAGCTTTCATTTGAGGTGAAGTTTTGCTGCCCTCCGTATACCATCAACGCAACATCTTCAGGCAACCCAAATACAGATATCTCCTGGYTGTTTGAAAGGGAAAGATCAACAGATGGGTACTCAATATCGGTGGCACCAAGCTTTTCGGCTAAGCTGTTTCGAAGGTTGGGGCTGTATCCAAAAGCTTCTCTGTTCAAAAGAGGTATAAGCCATAGATAAAGCAATAAGGATTTTGTWAGCATTTGGCAGGCGTGTAGCGTGGGTAGGGTTGTAGTGTTGCTGCTTTTGTTAATAATCTAAAGGTTTGCTCTTTGAAAAAAAGAATAAAGAGAGGCGCATACAATGATAATCTTACTCAATGAGTTTTTATTGCACAGAGTAGATCGATCTCAAATCAAGTTTCTTGTACCTGATTGGCTTTCTTTTTCTTTTTTCGTTTGTTATACTTTTCGTTTTTGTTGCAGATTTGTGTTTTTTTTTTTTTTGATTTTTTTTTTTKTACACAATGTACAAAAATTCTTACAGAGTCACGGCGCAGTATATATGAAACAACGATGTTTACAATTCTGCCTAATATAGAATACTAATGGGAGAAATAACGCGATGAAAATAATCAAAATGTACCTGAGAAATAGAAGTTGTGATGTACAAATTTTCAAAGCGCTGATCACCTGAGAACACAGCACTTTAAATAGCCTTTTGTCGAAGTGAAACTCCACTGAGTAGCAATATGTCATCGTAACAATAAACTTTTTTTTTTTTTTAATACTTGAGTCAAAATATATATTTACACACAAATAGCTCATCAACAATGGAACGTAATCAAGCGTTTTGTTTTTCCAATTCGTCCACTTTTGTTCTATAATCTCTTTGTGTTTTTGCCATATCCAAAAAGATTTCGTATTTGGCATTCAATAACTTTCTATCAGGGTGGTCAGACGAGTTTGGTTTAACCACTTTCCCTGCCCCTGTCAAGTTGTACATAACGTCCCATAACAAGTCTCCTGCAAGCAAGTCGCTGACTGATTTTTGGTGGTTTACCGAGTTGAAAGATAGAGCTTCGTTGCTTGTTGAGGTTTTTGGTGATGTAACTTCTTCTTCTTCGGCAATTGCACTAGTCTTTTTGTTCAAAGCCATTTGACTTGCCGGGGTGACGTGAGGGAATGGGAATCCCGAAGAAACACCAGATGTTGATGAAGCTGTTGGCATTGTGTATGGAGATGGGGAGTGAGCTCCTTCATTTAGATCATAACCAGCAGCTTTGGCAAACTGTGCAAAATGCGATTTCGTTGGAAGTGGGGGTTGTTCTTCTGTCAAAGAGGCTCTTCTCTCGGCGTTGGTGCTTTTTTTGAATGGATCTTTGTCGTAGCATTTGCTGGCAACAGCACCCAATAATGCGGAACCGAAAACCACAGCAGAATCAATATATCTTGGAATAACAATTGGCAAATTGGTACAATCGGCCAACAATCTCATCAACAACCCATTTCTGCACTGACCACCACTCATAAAAATGGCTTTGATCTCGTGGCCACTAGCGCACATTTTTTCCACAATTTGTCTGGTTTGTTGTGCAATAAATTCACAACTGGCAAGATACAAAATTGCCAAGTCGTCAATGGAGTTGTCCATGGATTGCCCAATAATGGCAGCTCTCATGTTTGGATCGGCGATTGGGGATCTGTTACCATGGTAGTCACCGTAGAAGAATAAGTGTTTGGCAAGTGCAACCACGGATCTGGCGCCTTTTTGAGCAGTCAAYATTTCCAATCTGCTGTTCAAAAAGTCAAATCTGGAAACATTTGCCGTGTCTGATTGTGTTGCCAATTCGGTAAAAGCAGGGTGGGTACTCAAAACATGGGCCAACAAAGCACCGGTGCAACTTTGACCACCTTCAGCTAGCCAGAAATCTTTGGCCATAACATCTCTGTATGGACCCCAAACACCGTTAACAAAAACAGGATCTTTTGTCATGGCAATGTGGCAAGTGGAGGTTCCTGCCACAGCAGCCAATCTTCCTGTTGCCTTGGCGATCCCCTTTTCGTTGTTATCTAGGTGAACCAAAGGATCCAAGTCAAAATCTGTCTTTGCAGCAACAGTACCAACCCAGCCTGCATACGCATCAATAACCCCGGAACCAACTACACAGTTTGTGGTCAAACCCAACTGCAGAGCTGATTCTGGACTCAATACACCAACGACTTCACCAGCACTTTTGAACGTTTTGGAAGCATCACCACCCAATTTTTGAAAATCGTTTGCAGTTAAATCTTCCAACCCGATTTCTGTCAAAAAATCTTGACTCCACCCTTTAATAGAACCTTCAACCCCTGGAGGCAACAGACCTTGTTTACAAACTGTTGAGCAGAAACTTCTATTTTTTTGATTTGTTGCTTTAAATGTTAAATAGTCCGGTAAATCGTAAAATTCACATTTTCCATACGTTTCTTTGGCCATATGATCTTTCAACCATTTGATTTTTGGAATTTCCATTTCCACACTCATTTGTCCACCAACATATTTCAAAACTTTATGGTTTGTAGAATTGATTTTGGCCGTTTCATCCATAGCCCTATGATCCATCCACAAAATAATGTTTTGGTTATCATTTGTGAAATCAGRTCCTGCACCAACAGGAGCCCCAGTGTTTTCATCAACAACAACAAGAGAACACGTTGCGTCAAACCCGATCCCATGGACTTTGTATGGATCAATTTCACTTTCTCTAACAACGCTTTTCACACAATGACAGATGGCATTCCAAATTTCAGTGGAGGATTGAGTGATGAAGTTTGGTTTCAAAATCTCTTTRATAATTGCTCTTTCACTCATTGCCAAAATGTTCCCCGTACTGTCTATAATACAGGCTCTCGCAGATCCAGTCCCAACATCAACACCAACATAGTACTGATTCAATTCCGGATGGTTTTTCAACAAGTTTTGATGATCATAATTTTCTGCTTGCTCTTCGATCAATTGCTTTTGCAATAATGATAAAGAGGAGTGAGAAGGTCTTCTAGCCATTTTTCTTTTTTGTTAGTTTTTTTTTTTTATTTGGTTGTAATTATGCAGTAGTTATTGTGATCACAAGTGTGTTTGCTTTTGTGTGTGTACTGCTTGGGAAATTGTTTTTATGTTTTTTTTTTCAATTGGTGTTGTTCAAACTATATAGATACACCGTATGTGTTTTATGCCTCTCTTTATATATATACACTCCTGGATGATCATAATCACAACGTTCAAACATTTCAATTCGATTTCAACCGTCAACACGTTATCATTCACACCTGATAAGCTGTCAAATAAGCTCTCAATTCTGCAAATCATTGTACTACTGAGTTAATACTGAGTTAATACTAAGTWATCATCAGTCATTTGCACTAAAAGTCAATTTTTTTTTTTTGTCCTTAAAATCATACCAAGAAAGTGTCTAATACAAATTTCAAAATTCCAGAAAAGTTCCAATATTGGTTGTTAGTGTTGATCTTTTCTTGACATTAAAGTTTAACCGGAAAGATGTTTGTTCCTTTGTCTTTGTTGGTTGAATGTTTTTTTTTACTAATTTTTATTTTGCCTTGTGTTTGTTTAAAACTTCATCTGCTTCAGTGTTGTTGCTGTTTTTTTTGCCAAAAAATTTTTTTTCGTCTTCTTGTTTTCTACCTGCGGGTATCACTGAGTAAATCTGGTTTTTAAGGGAGCGAAAAAATAAAAAAAAATGTAAAAAAATAAGTCGCCCTTAAGTTTTTCTTTGTTAAGAGATACATAATTAATTAACGTCGCAAAGCGTCACAGAACGGCACAGAACGTCGCAAAACGTCACAAAACGTCAGGTTACCAACAAAGATTACCGAGTKCAAATAAAGAACATAAWAGTCTTGTTTTCCATATCTCATGGATCTCGACTTTTGATGTATCATCCAGTACATTAATCAAGAACAAAAGCCCTTGATTAGTGCAAGCACTAAAATTAATGGTCATCCATTAGTGACACTTGTTGTCGTTTTTTTTTGCTGGTTGTGAAGTGATAMGTGCTACGTAGGGCTATTGATAARRCGTTACATTTGCTCTATAAAAAATCAAGTTAATATTGCATTTGTAAAAGTGTATCACAACATGCTTTCTTTAATTCTAGTATTGAACATCTTGCAACTCCTACCTCAAGCCTTAA
>LPNM01000003.1:286012-313701 GCA_001747045.1 Hanseniaspora osmophila | reverse complement strand
AAAAAAAAAAAAAAGAAAAAAAAAAAAAAGGAATCAAAATGACGTCATAAAATCGTCATAAAATCTATAATACCCAGTCACGTGAAATATATTTGTTGGGTTCAGTCTCGTGACCCTGCTTGTTTTCTACGTTTTCATTTGGTTTTAAAACAGTAATGCAAATATCAATTCAACAATATTAATAATAATAATAATAATAACGCTAATCTATAAATCTTACAAGGACTGTTGGTAAGTAAACCTATTCTTGCTTAACCAATCGGCTCCCTTTTCGTAATACTCTTCTCTCGTAACCCTAGCATGGATGTACTCATCAGTCTCACTAAACTTGCACATGCTTTCAAATGTAAATGTAGAAGGTTGCGCAGAACAGCTGACTCTTACTTCCCAATCAATAGGGCATTGTACTTGCAATTCTTTACTCAGCCTTTCTTTGAAGTTTACAATGTTGAAATTGCCTCCTATCAAAACAATGTTACCAACCAACAAGGGTCTGACTATTTCAGGAACCATGGAAAGACACTCCAAAATGGTTTCAATTATGCCCGGTTTGTTAACGAGTTGTGCAATTTCAGGATGRAAAATTGTTTCTGGCACAGCAAACAACTCGTCTGTTAAAACCAATGTCTGCGCYGTTTGGGGTAAAGGCAAAGACGTTGCAGGATCAAACCGGTATCCTCTATTATCCGAATGGAAATCGGGCAACACGTACTCKACAACAGAATCATTTTTGTTTCTAAAACTTTCTGTGTATGACTGCGGGCTCATGTAGCAGCATTGTTCTTTGATTCTATTGACAAGAATAGTTTCTTCAGAAACGTCATAGTGTCTAAAACTCAACATTTCTTTCAACAATCCCGTGAAAAACCGTCCCCCAATATCGCATTTTTTAACAGCTTTGTAATGCACAGTTCCTTTGATAATTGGAATTATCCAAGTGCAGTTGAATCCGGAATCAATCACCAACTGAAAGTCATTGTATGAGGTCATGGCAGATGACTGTGTAGTGGTACTTTGATCAACCTTCACATTTGAATCGGGAATCTCTTGGGATTTGCTATTCAAAAGCATGTTTCGTAATATACTCTCCTTGTTAAACGGCACAAATGAAGCACTTGGAGCTTTGTATAATGAGTCAAACGCATACTCTTCAAAAACAATCTGATCCGTGTTTCGGCTGAGCTCGGGTAAAGTGAAGATCGTTTCACTCAGTATGAGATCTTGTCTTTCGTTGGTATTGTTGCTCAATTCAAACCCACCAAATTCCTCCGGATTGTAAAAACAATAATTCCACACTTCATTTTCAATCTCCCAACTTGTCAATTGGCCTCGCTCAATAGGCCTTTTGATGTATACTCCAGATGTGCTGTTTTGCAATTTGCTATCGAGCTGGTTGCCAATGTAAAACGATTCAGTTCCCAAATTGGTGTTTTTCGCAACGCAATTATAACAATGGTAAGGTTTTTGACCTTGGYTGGCCAGCCCAAACTTGATTTCATAAGACCCATTGTCGATTACAAGAGGTKGAAGGGCCTTCATTTTTGATGGTGTTTTCTCTRTATTTGAGCTTGACAGCGGTGTTGAAAAAATAAAATTGCTATACACACTACTGTATCTTGCCTTCCYTCACCGTATTAACCTTCTCTCACGATCAAATCAAACAATTGAATTCAAATGCCTTCCCATCAGGCAGACTTTTAGGAATCAATTTTGCAAAAATAATACGATTCAAAATGATATTGGGTTACTGCGGGTAACCTTGGTTATTTTATATTTGTTTTTGTTTGTTTGTTTGTTTGTTTGTTTTCTGTTTTCTGTTTTCTGTTTTTTTTTATGATGCGTGTTTACGCTTTTCCTGCTTGTCATTTCTCAAAAAAAAATGATGGCGTTCATTTAACTTATGCAAGGCGGTTGTTGGATTTGCAATACCACACATTATTTAAACGTACCTGCAAGCTACCAAACACGACAGAGCCAGAATCCTTATTTACTCCAAGACAAGGGTRRGCAAAAAAAAAACCGATTCTACACTCAACACCATAAATGTCGTTTTCCACACCAACAAAGAAAAAAAGAAAGTCTGATGAAAAAGTCACAACACCGCCAAACATCAGTGATGAGGGTGAGTCTTCATCGTTATCCTCGGCAGTCCAAAGAGGCCATCCAGCAGATATTTCCATTGGAACAATCATTAGCTCTCCGTATAAAAAAAACATTGGTTTGCATCACGCAAGATCACCTCCGAGATCAAACAGTCCAGAGAGAAATAGCCGGAAACTAAAACTAAGTAACAGACACACGATTAGCAGTGACGGAACGGCCACTAGTAATGGTAGCAATGGCAGCAATGTGTTGAGCTTGTCTCAGCAAACAGAACTACTTCCCCCGACTTTGAACAACGACGACATGTCAGATGGAGAAGGCTTGGATGGGCTTAGATCCGATCACCGGGGAAGAGGATCGCGTCCAACAACAAGCACAAGCAAAACTTCTAACGGATCACTGTCACCGTACAGAAGAATGAGTCCAACTCATTCTCCCATGAGATACTCGCAGCAACTTCACCAACGACAATCACAGTCTCAGTCTCAATCCCTACTTTCACAGCAATCACAAATCACAGAATCTCAAAAAATGGAACTGATACAGTTGTCCCCAAACAAGCTGAAATTCAAAATGCAACAGCTTTTACACTCAACAAAACAACAACAATCTCTGACCGAATCTCATGGGAAAAGGCTTTATATATCCCAACTGGTGTTGACTAATTTTAAATCATACGCAGGGAAACAAATCGTCGGGCCGTTTCACGAAAATTTCACTGCAGTTGTTGGTCCAAACGGTAGTGGGAAATCAAATGTTATTGATTCAATGCTATTTGTTTTTGGGTTTAGAGCCAACAAACTAAGGCAAGGTAAACTGAGCGAGTTGATCCACAAATCTGAAACTTTTCCAAACCTTGATTTCTGTAGTGTTGATGTCCATTTCAAATACAAATACTCCAAACAGTCTGTTTCCGCAGCGGATGAAGCCACCTTTCCGGCTCCTAAAGATACAAGCTTTGTGCAAGATTTGGTCGTTACAAGAAAGGCCTACAAAAACAACACATCCAAATATTACATTAATGGATGCGAAAGCACTTATAAAGAAGTTACTGATCTTTTAAGAAAAGAAGGAATTGATTTAGATCACAAAAGGTTTTTGATTTTGCAAGGGGAAGTCGAAAGTATTTCCCAAATGAAACCAAAAGCAGAGAAAGAAGGCGAAGACGGGGTTTTAGAATATTTGGAAGATATCATTGGGACTGCTCAGTACAAAGAGGCTATTGAAAACTCTTTGCAGGAAATTGAACAGTTAAACGATGTTTGCATGGAAAAAGACAACAGGTTAAAAATTGTCCAAACAGAAAAAGATTCATTGGAGTCGGCAAAAGATGAAGCTTTGGAATTTGTTCAAAATGAAAACATATTAGCTTTCAATAAGTCTAAACTGTATCAGTACAAAATCCATAAATCAGGTATCAAATTGCAAAACTCCACGGATGAGTACAGTAAAGTTAAAGCAGAGTTAGAAGAGGAAACATCTAAATATGAGTCGTATCAAAAAGATTTAGACGCTTTGAAACAAATATGTACCAGCTACGAGACCCAGTTGACCAAGATCAATGAAGAGTGCGAAAAACTTAAAAAAACTCAAACTCTTTTGAACTCATCAAAAATATCCCAAGAAGAAAAACTTAAAAGTTTCCAAAACAAGAAAAGGAAAGCTGAAACAGTACTTGAGAATGTTCAAAAAACTATTGCGCAACTTGAGGATACAATTTCGGACCTACACAATGAACAGCTCAACATGGATGAGCAACTTTCTCTTACTTCAAAAGAACTTAAACCCGAAAAGCATAAGTTGGACGAAATGAAACTCAAGTTAAAAGAAGAAACTGTTGATTTGCAAAGGCAAATCGAAACAATCGAACATGACCTGGAGCCGTGGGTTTTGAAAATTCAAGAAATTGAAACATCAATCACTTTAAAACAGAATGAGATTGAAATTATGGAGCAAGCAAAAAGCAACAATCAACAACGAATCCAACATTTTGAAACCAAAATCACAGAATCAAAAGACAAAATTGAATCTAATGATGCCAAAATGAAAAAACTCAACAAAGAGTTATCTGCTATCAGAAAAGGTTTCAGTGCCGGAGAGAAGGAAGTTACSAAAGCAAACTCGAGATTGAATGAAATGAAAGCTGTGTTAAACGCTCAAAGACAAAAGACCTTAGAGGCCAGGAGTTTTTTGGCAACCGCGGATAATCAAAATAAAGTTTTGTCTGCTTTGAGCRAACTACAGAAAGCTGGAAATATCAYCGGGTTTTATGGTAGGTTGGGTGATTTGGCTGTTATTGACGAAAAGTACAGCATTGCGATATCTACGGCTTGCCCCCGGTTGAATGATATTGTTGTAGAGTCTGTTGAATGCGGACAGCAATGTATTGATTATTTGAGAAGAAACAGGCTAGGATATGCAAGGTTCATCTTATTAGATAAATTGCGGAACTTTAACCTAAATCCTATTCAAACACCTCAAAATACTCCTCGTTTATTTGACTTGATCAAAACCTCKAACCACAAGTTTTTACCAGCTTTTTATAGTGTGTTAAGAGACACACTTGTTGCTTCAAACTTACAGCACGCCAATACCGTTGCATACTCAACTTCAAAGCGGTACAGAGTTGTGACACTTGATGGAAAGATGATTGACATTTCGGGTACAATGTCAGGAGGGGGGAAACAAGTTTCGAAGGATTTGATGAGAACGGTGAAGTCTAAAGACACCRGTAGTTCTAMYGGTTCTCAAACAGTCACACTATTCACACAAGAAGAACTTTCTRACTTAGAACGAAATCTGACATCAAAAGAAAAGTCTTTTGAGGAGGCTTCAACTGCTGTTTATGAAATGACCTTAGAGTTAAACAAACTCCAAGAGAGAATACCCGACATTGAAACTGAATTGTCCAAGTTGAAATTTGAAAACGAAACTCTTTCCACAGAAAAGGAACTAATCAAATCACAAATAGAGGGGGTACGCAAAAGTTTGGAAAACAATCCTGAAGCAGAAAAAGAATTACAAGAAGCACAAACTGCCCTTGAAGGCTTAAAAGATTCTTTGAAAAATACCACCAAACAAACACATACACAAAATGAAGAAATTGAAAAGCTGAAAAAAGAGATTTTGAAAGTCGGTGGTCTTGACTACCAACTGCAAATTTCCAAGGTTGATTCGTACATGCAAAAGGTTAGTTTGCTAACTATGAAACTCAAGAAAAGTAAAACGAGTATAAAAAAGAAAGAGACGGAGTTGAAAAGAGCCAAGACTGCTACCAAAGACGCTGAAAAAGATATGACCAAAGCAAGTGATGAACTAGAGAAAATCGAAACAAACTTGGTCATAATTTCAACTGATTTGCGAAATGCAGATGAATCTTTGGAAAGTTTGCTCAATGAAAAAGATGATATTAAAATCAAGTACGAAGACGCCAAAGAAGAATTAGATTTGAAATTAAGCAAGTCTATGGACTTCAAGTCTCTTGAAGTTGAGCTCAACAATAAATTGAGCAATTTGAGCAAAGTGGTTGAAAGCACTAGGCGAACTATCGAAAAATCAAAAGCAAATCTACAAAATCTCAAAATCCATGACTTAACAAGTCTATCATCGCAACTAAATGATGAAGAGCATATTCAATCTGGTCAGAGTGAACCTTYCGAACTTCAAAATGAAGTTTCGAATAAGGAACAAGACGAAATGGATGTTGATAGTGACCTGCCTGATGGACTAAAACAACTAACCATAAGCGAGCTAGAAGCAGTGAATATCGAATCCTTACAACAAGAAATTGAAGTGCTGGAAGAAAATTTAAAAGCCACAAACGTTAACACAGACGTTTTGGTGGAATACATCAGCAGGCTGCAAGATTATCGTTTCAGAAAAACAGAGTTGGAGTCGGCCGTTAACTCAAGAGACACGGTTAGAGAGAAATGTGAAGCCTTGAAGAAAAAACGTTTAGAYGAGTTCATGGAGGGATTCAGCATCATCTCGTTAACTTTGAAAGAAATGTACCAACTAATTACTATGGGAGGCAATGCGGAATTGGAACTTGTTGACAGTTTGGATCCATTTTCGGAAGGAGTTTTATTCAGTGTTATGCCACCGAAAAAAAGTTGGAGAAACATTTCGAACCTTTCCGGTGGTGAAAAAACTTTGAGTTCTTTGGCTCTTGTCTTTGCGTTACACAAGTACAAGCCTACTCCAATTTACATCATGGATGAAATTGATGCTGCTTTGGATTTCAGAAACGTTTCAATTGTGGCAAACTACATCAAAGATAGAACAAAAGATGCTCAGTTTATTGTGATCTCTTTGAGAAACAACATGTTTGAATTATCACAACAATTGGTGGGGATTTACAAAAATGAAAACATGACCAAAAGTACAACTATTAAAAATATAGATCTGGTTCATGGCTGAAAAGTGTTTGCATTGTTTGTTTGTTTGTTTTTTTTTTCATGTAAAAAAAAAAAAAATATGTACGTTTATATTGGAACGRACTAAAGGTTGCTCAATGCGCTTCCGTACTGTCTTTCGGATTGCGCAATGACGTGCTGCAACGGAACTATGACTATCTGATGAACCATCCCGGGGAACCGGTTTCTGTTGACCCCGAACCATTCCAAAGGCGGTGTGGCTCCACCTAAATCTTTGATTTGCGGAGTTTCAATGTGTGGCTCAGCTAAAGGTTGGTACACGTACTTGTCTCCCAAATCCACGTTTTTGATTTTGTTGTCCAAATCTTTTTCTTCAAAGAARGAGGTTGCCCCTCTGCCCGAACTTTCTTCAGATTTTTCTTCTTCTTCTTTAGCGGCCAGCAATTCTTCATGTCTTTGAGATAAAGTCACAGCGTGTGCAGCCCACATGTCTCGGATAAAATTGACAAAACGCAAATTCCATTTGATGCTGACCATGCCCCCGAATTCACTAGAGTAAAGCAATTCGATGATGTTACTTCCAACGCTCTGCCATGTAGTCATTTGAATGTTTATAGATGGAAAACTAACCAAGGTACCCCCGTGAGCTTTCCTAGCCATCTTCATATAATCCTCGATTGCAGTGTTGGCAAGATCTTTGTCTTTGATCGGAAACTCATTGGACGACACCTTTACCGTTAACTTGTTGGTAAACATTTCCAATTGGGTTGCAATTTTTTGCTTACCCTTGGTGGACATGCTGGCACGCGTGTTGTCATTACGTACCACTAAAACGTCAGTATCAGTTAATGTATGCTCAAACACTTGCACGTACAACTCTCCCAAATTCACTGAAAGGTCTGTTTTTAAGGAACTGATGTAGTTTTCTAGTTCTTTGTCTATGAAATGGTCTGCCAAAGTTTTCGTGTTTGAGTCGCGAAGAGTTTCGAAATATGACATCCTGTTATCCATTTTAATTCTTGTTACAGTGTCATAGATGTTCAAAATGTTGCTGGTTGTCAATATCGTTGAAAACAGTTCAATCTTATCGCAATTTAAAGACGCAGCCAATAGCCCTTGTGTTGACACCGACAAATCCTGGGTGTTAAAAACTGTCAGCTTGGTTTGGCAAATATGCGCAATCAAAAAAATGTGGTAATCTAACGATATCTTTGTCCGAATGTTGCCTAAACTGCATGACAAATATACAAGAGGCGTGAACCGGTGCCCCCTTCCCCTGTCCCATTTGATTTCAGAAGTCCAATTGAATTCGGCAAGACTCACAAACCCAGACAATCTGCCCTCTGAGTTGATTGTCAAATCATCGATATCAAGGCTGATTTTTTTTCTCCAGTCGATGAATTGATTGAGAGAAGCAGACATTCTGTTGCTCGATAAAGTCAAAACACCCAAAGAAGGACCTAAGTCAAATTTGCCTTCAGTCTCATCAAAAATTATAATATAGTTCCACGCTAACGTAGGATCAATGGCGTAGGTTTTGGGTTTATCTGAAAAATTGTTCTTCGGCCCCATGTCAATGTCTTCATTGGTTGAAGATAGCACGCTGTGTGGAGTCCATATATCAAAAAACAACATCAAATCCTCAAACTGGTTAAAATCCAAAAATACTTTGAGTTTGTCGGATTTGGTAATGGCATACACATCGGTGTAATCTTTATGGGAAACCAAAAAGACAGTATTCAAATTTGCAATTGAAAAAGATGAACTAACATTTTTTGAAAAAATGTGCTGAAATTTTGAGCTTAACCCGCTGATATTCAAAGACACACTGAAAGACAACAATGGATCTTCATTGGACGTGAGTGCGTTTATTAATATATGTTCAAACCCAAAGACTGCTTTAATTTTTGCTTTTGGCTCACAGCTTATGGACAAATCTTGCTTTTCAAACTCAACTGTTAGCGCGATGTCAAACTTCTCTAAAAGCTTATTATAGTCCATGTTTTTAGCGCTGGTGGGAGAAACAGGCTCGTTAATATCATGATCAGGGCCAAGCAACGTCAACAATCCTTGAAAATCCTTTACCATTTGATGAAAAACGGGTACGCATTTTGGAAACAACACATTTTGTGCTTTGCCAACATTTATTATGATTCTGAACGCATGCACAAAAGAAGAATCAGGCTGGTGTTCATACTTAATTTTGAAATCAACTTCAGGACTAGTTAGGCTGACAGTAGGTGGCGCACCGCTCAAAATGTCCCGGTTCGAATAGATGCAACAATGCCCACCAGCATAATTTACAGAGCAGTTTACGTGACGGAGACCTATGTTTTTCAAAGAGTCCCCTGATGCCCGCGCTCCTGACAATTTTGCACTTTTTGTGAAACCTTTCAAAATATAATTTTTCAACTTTTGCACTCTCAAAAAGGATTTTGTAACTCTTTGAATAACGTCTACAATGTTTTCTGCCAAGGTGATCTGCAATAAGTCCCCCCACATTTTCAAGTTCAAATCGTGTGTACTTCCATCATTTTTGGTCAACCAGTAAGCGACCTGGATATTAGGCAAACATGTTTTGTTTACGCATGTTTTGTCATTTTTTAAACCGTAAAAGTCTTCGTAGGATTCACCGAAAGATACTGAAGTATAGGAGTTGCACACTGTAAGCTTTCCCAATGTTTTGTTGTGGGCCGAAAATAATTTTTCAAACCCAATAATTAAACCTGAGTCTGTTTTGTCATCAAAGGTATATATGTTCGTGGGCTCGCCATACAGCCAGCCTATGCAGAAGTCATACGCTAAACACTGTACGTTTTTGAATCTAGTGGTAAACTCTATAGGCTTTGGTTGTTGATTTTTTGAAGTTGCATTTCCATGAGTTGTCTTTTTAATGCTATTTTTAGGCGTCAAATCACATTGGTCCATAAAGTTCATAAATTGTTCATACATCCAAAAGACTCTTATAAAAGACTGTGGCACCAAGCATACCCTAAAGTATTTACTTTTAATTTCTAAGCTCGATAGTTCGTCCACCACTTCCCGTGACACAGACGCACCAATGGCAAAGTTTAAAACTTGAGTAAATTCAATAGGCAATTGAGGATCCTTCACGGACACCTTGAATGAATCAATAAAAAGATACCACAAAAAATCCAAGATCTGTGCAATACCATGAGTTTCTTCAACAAAGTTCTTGACTCCAGCTGTAATGTCCTCAACCTCCACAATTAGCTGGTAAGATTTGAAATCAAACAAAACACCRAGATAGTCTGATCTGACTGCTAGGTCAAACAAAAACCCCAAGTCTGAGTCAGGATCAATAACTTTATGCTTAATCAAAAAGGATTTCATTGTGGATACAGTGTTCAAAAAAACATTTATGTCTGCAGAAAGCGATTTTCCAATATCTCTAAGATCAAACACAGTGTTTTTGATCAATCCAGAACGAATAGCAATATCATGCATGATAGACTCCGCTGAACTGCATGAAGGCAATAAAGTTGCAGCAAACTCTGATTGAGAATGCAAAAAATAAGCCTGTTTCGTAGAACTGGATGCAATGGTAGCGTTTGCATTTCGAAAAAGTAGCTCTATTTTCTTCACATCATCTAACGACAATGTTGTTTCAAAGTACTCCACGTTTTGGTCGACTTTAAATGGACTGAAAATGTACAAGCTCGTTTGGATCTCTGTCAAAACCAATGAACAAACCCACACATCTTCCGAAGTTTCAAAGCTGTTTGCATCTTCTTTTTTTGGTACAAGATTGCAATAGTCTTCGCCGAGTTGTTTGAAGGAAGATATAAATGAATCGAGAATATGCAGTCCCTTCTTAACATCTTCTCTTGACTGAATAATGACATCATTTCCAAATAGATCAATCTTTTTTTTCGACTTGCCCTCTACATCATCCAAAAATCCATAATACACTGAACCCTTTTGTATCCCATAATGCAAAAGAATAGAGTTATGATATTTTAAAAAAAAATCAAAGTTCAGATAAGAGAGAGCCAATGATCCGCCATCTTCAGTTTTCATCAAACTCCCGTTGTTTCCAAAAGATCTGCAGTGGATGGATTTTGAATCAAAGTTGAAAGAAAAATCCAAAGAGTCAACCATGAATAAACAATGGTCGTTTAAAAGGTTCAATAACGTTTCACTCTTGGTTTGAATTTGGGTTTCATTTGTGGTTGTAGTTTCGTCCATCAAAGATTGATACAAGCTGAGTGTTTCTAAAAGAGGCAAACCTAAATTGGCCTTCAGACGCCCAATTTTTGCAAAATAGGCATTATCAATGCTGCCGGCAACCAAACTGCTTTCTTTATCCGTATTTTTGCTAGTGTTTGGCAAATGTTGAAAGTAGTCTGAATATTTGAATTCGAAAAATTTGACAAAAATAGTGTCCTCGTCTAGTGGGTCAAGCAAAGCATTTGTTAGAAGAAGCTTGTCCAAAGAAAATGCCCATACTTTGCTTATATTTTGAGTTACTGGCTTGAAAGAACTTTCACCCAAGAACAAAGAGTGGTACAAATAGGTATCACAAGATTCTCTTTGTTCAAAATTTTTCCATTTTTTAAAAATTCCAACAAAATCATCAGAAGCTTTTTGAAGTGGAGTAAAGTTGTTATTTGCCAAGATGGATAGCATGTTGTCTTCCCAGCCTGGCGGTACATGCTTTAGTATGTGTCTGATTCTCACACTCATTCTCCAACTTGGATTATCTCTGACATGTGACTTTGAAAGCTTGACAATGTTGGAAAGCTTGGTAATAACAGGAGGATCATAATTGATCTCATATTTCACACTTGCCTTCAAAAGTTGCAAAATAAACTCTCTTTTTTGAGTTTTGACTCTTTCAATAACTCGTTGAAGCTTGGGAAGCTCCATTTTTACAGAGTTCAAAGACGCTTTAGCCATTTGAAACAAGATTTCGTTGCTAGCTGAATTCATTTGCACTTTGATCGTTCCCAAGCTGAAGTTTGAAACATCAATTTCATCGCAGTCACTCAAAAACTCAAAAGAGTCTAAAATGATTCTAAATGATCTGGGGTGACCAATAACGTTTCTCAAGTCTTCCCTATCAAACCGAATCACGCAATTGTCAAAGGTGCATGCACTGCTTTTTTCGTATTCGTACTGCCACCTGCTTCTTGCCTGGTTGAAAACCTTGGTTTCTTTGCACATATAATTCAAGTTTGAAAAGTTGAGTATCAAACTGGTATCACGATCAAAAGCTGAATTTTTCAAGCTGATACAAATTTCTTTGGACTCAACGTTCATTTTGGAGTCGGTAGAAATCATTTTCGTAATTGTGGCCAAGGGAGAAACGACACTCATTTGGATCGAATCGGCTATGTTCTCGCWCGAAGTTTCACTCAAAGTATYCAAAAACTGTATGATTTTACCTAAATTGCTTATATCAAACATAGCGGTGGTTTTTTCAATTTGCCACACGGCATTAGAAGTTTCCCGTTTGGTCATATCAACAAAATCATTATCACAAAACGCTACATCAGCGCTATGTCCGGTTGCTGTACTGTTTATCGAGTCTGGTTGGTCGTACTCAGTTTCGTTAAAAAGGTAATCTCTCAAATGCATGTCGCCTTTCAAAAACCCATCTATAATATAGTCTGCAGTATCTGCTGTGAAGGGCGTTACCAAAGAAGGTATTGAACTAGTTGAGGGAACGCTACCAATCAAGTCACTGTACACGATTCTTTCCCGTAGTTCTTTTGGAAGCAAAAACCAGCACCTATGGTACGGTGCATCCTCCAAAAGAAGATTCTCCCTTTGCTTTTTCAGCTTAGCCTCGAAATCAATGGGAATTTCAAAATTGGTGAAATTTAATGCAGTTGAAACCTCAAATACCTTCATTTCATCCGTGAAAAATCTGCAAGTAATTTCATTGACGTTCACGTTAAACTTTTTAGAAAGACCTGTATTATCAGGGTCTCTCGCAGAAATCATAATGTCCGTTATCTCAGCGRCAAAAACACAATCGGCTTCACGAACGCGAACCTCAACCTGAGCAATTTCAAAAGAGCAGAACTCTACTGTGTCAAGGCTGGAAGTTTCATAGACCAAAGTGTTTTCCACGTCGCTTGAACTGAAATCTATTTTGCTAAAGGCCTCGTAAACACATTTGTAAAAAGATAAATCCGAATCCAAGCTCAAGTTTCCTATCGACATGTCCCACTTTGTCATGTACAGGTCAAAGTTTGGAGGAACCCCATAAAATTTCTGACCATGAACAAATATGTTTTCCAAGTACCCGTCATTTTGAGACACAATTTCAGAAAGTTTGGTTGGGTCAAATACATCAAACATGTTAATACCTTCTTCGAAGCTATGGCGCTTGAAAAAAACAGGAAGGGCCTCAATTTTCATATCAAAATAAAAGTCCAAGTTTCGCAAATCGCTTGTTAGAGAGGGGAAATGAAGGCCCAAGCAGCTGCTGCTGTCGTAAAGATTTTCTGGAAGAAAAATATGACCATCGTTTACGCAAAACGTAATCCATATGTCTGTTTCATTGCTTGTTCTACGTAGCTCTGATTTTTTGACAGTTGCTTCGTTACCAAAGTGAGAACTTTCACTATCCTCTGACGTTATGGTGTCGACAAAACTTTCCGCATCTGACTCTTCACCAGAGCGGGCAAAGTTCAGTGATTTCTCTGTCGATAGCTCCTGCTGTGCTTCTTGAAATTCCTCAGAAGTCTTGTATTGCTTGAACTTCCCAACAATGTTTGCTCTCAAATTGTCAAAGTATTTGATGACAAAACCAAACAACAATATAGTAGTATAATCACTTTCACACTCAAGAACTAACTGATCAACGTTTCCAATATCAACATTGTGGAAAAACTTGTAGGTACCGTTCAGCAAAAAGTTTGCCGATCTTCCAACTTCTCTTCCCGATATGAAATTACTAATGGTACTCCAAGTAGGAGTGTTTAGCAAAATTTGAAATAAAGGAGTATCTATATCAAAGAAAATCTCTGTAGATAGTGCAGCAATGTTATTAAGCAAAGTTTTTGCGTTTATCACGCTTGACTCTCCGCAAACTGTCACATAACTGTTTTCGTTAAAATCAGTGGCAATATTTATAACATTGGCATCATTGACATTCACATGAATCTTATACGTTTCTTTAAATCTCCAGCTCATGTTATATTCACATGCCCTGTACAAATCGTAAAAACTCCCGTTGTCTATAGCAAAAGAAAAGTCTTGAAACATGTCCAAAAGCAAAGTTACGTGCTCACGTAACAAAAATATTTCAGAGTTGTTGGATATTTGATTAAACTGCCACTTGACTGTTTCATTCCATTTTAATGGACAAAACGACTGAGCAGTGAAGTTATGATAATCCGCTCTAAAAAAAATGTCGTGGTTAACGCTTGTGTACATTGTAGGAGTCATCAAATCAATATTGAAGGTATTGACGTAATTGTTTCCAATAGGAAAAAAGGTAAAGTCAAAAAAGGCAGATGACCCCATATTCAAATCAATATCAATCCATCCAAAAGGTCTTACAGCGTTTTTTGTTTTGCTGTAATTTTTCAAAAAAAGATTGTCCTTGCTAAACTCCCTTGTCGGTATTCTCAAAGTGCTTTTAGATGAAATGTCTATGAAGAGCTGAAACCTGGTAGCAAGTCTGGTTGATCCAGGTAAAAGAACTTTTTTCTTTTTATGATCCCGTGTTATCTGAGGACTGAGTACCTTGATTATTGGTGCCAGCTGCCGACTCGCCCAAGGTCCATAGTACAGATGAGCCTCAAAAAATTGAAGATCTAGACGGTGGTCAGGTGGAGAGCCGCCATTTCCAATGTCGGGTCCTTGAAACTCGGTCGATGTTTCTGCTTTTTCACTCAAAACTCTTCCAGCAACATCAAAAGAATAGGTGTGAATAACTTTGTCGCACTCTAAGACTTTGGAAAATTTCGCATACTCGTTTTGGTGACTCACTAGCATTTGAGCCTCGTTTTCTAGCTGGTTAACGGTATCATCTTCTATTTCTGTGTACATTGGAAGCCCCTTCCACTGCTGAACAATCTCTTCTGGATGGAGACTTTTATTTTTGAAACGGTGGTGTAGTATAAAAGCTGATGCATTTTTCATAGATTTCACAATTTTCCTATACATAYTGCCCTTGAATCGCTGGTTGTCGCTTTCATATAAAGGATTTGGYTTCAACACCACTTTGCTGTCAAAATGTGTGGTGGTCAATTTGAACTTTAGTTTATCGAGTGGGCTGTCTGCTTTTTGAGCATCGATTAACGAGTCTGAACTCTTCCAGTGAAAAATGAGAACCGATGGAGTGTTGATGGAACCCAAAACCAAAGCGCCAAGTTTTACACTGATGATCACAGGCAAGCACTTCAGCATCCACTTATAAGACGGGGATAAAGTATTAAGCGCTTCTTCATATGGAACTTGAGGCTTTTTGTCAAAGCTTGTTGCATTGTTTACTTCATATTCCTCATCTTCTTCCAAATTCATAAAATTTTTGTACAGTTCTGGAAATTGCTTCTGCAATTCGGCATTTTCTTCTTTCGAAAAATATTCTTTAATAATGTTGATATAGGCAGCTGATCTGTTGTATATGAAAATTTCAAACCCCTCTATATGGAAAACGTTTCTGCTGCCCTGTTTCATGGCAGTTTCTGAGTACCCTTCTTTTTTGTTGAATATCGTGGGCACAGAAGGATGTAGAAGCCAAAATTTCCAATTAAATGACGCTTTTATCAAAGATATAGTGAAATCTTGAGTAACAAAACTGACATTTTTTAAGTCGACTTTACCACCTATTAACGAAATGCTGATGGATTCGATTGMTATATAAGTTTTCCAGAACTTCCATAACACAATATTAAGTGCTTTAGTCAACAAGAACCCAAAAACTCTGTTGAGATAAAACATGTAAAAGGTTATAAGAATAACAACCATGATCCAGTCAGCTAGAAATACCCAGTTGTAACTCCATGAGTTTGAGGTTAGTTCTGTTAAGATTTTTGGTGACATTTTTTTTCTGATATGAAACAGGTTTTGAGGTTGTCTTAGAATCACTTTATCGCAATGCAACCACCAACTCGAAGTAACTCTTTCTGTCTTGTGTTGCTAAGTTTCTGCAGGAGTGTTCGTCTAAATATACAGAGAGCCGAAAAACAAGGCACAGTTGTTTTTTTGTTTGCTATAGTGTGTTCCAGCAAAGTTTGCGCAGTTTGTTGTTWAAAAAATGCTGCTTGTGTGTTATTTCTTATCAAATGATGTCAACCTTGATGGGTATTTTTTTTTTTGRTCAAGTGTATCGTATGATATCGTGTAGTAATCAGCTCTTCTTAAGGGCATTTAAATAAAATAACACAAGTCGCGTTTGAGATCCTTTTCTTTTCTTGGTATCGCCTCATCAAACGCAGATGTTTTCAAGTCCGAGCGAAACTGTCGGTGTTATTCATCACTGTGAAAACCATGTTCGGCGTGCCGAAAAATTTTGTGGACGTGAAATTTCGCCGACCATTTTTTAAGTACTTTGAGCATTGTGACGTGTTTTGTTTGGCATGAAGTGTGTACAACTTCCAGGATACAATAGCAGAGGAAACTCAAGTAAAATACTTGAGAAAACCCAACCTACCAACAGCACCGCTTGTTTATTATGCAATGGCTTTATTAGAGAAGATTGTCAGAAGAGCCGTTCAAAGCGGCATTTTATCCAAGGCAATAGCGAACCTACCAAAACTTTCTAAATTGTGCACCATCATCGGCGTGTTATGGTTGTTTGCATACCTGCCGATGGAAGGCAATTACAGAAACACATATATTAGTGAGAATGCTTTAATGCCGAATCAGGCATACTCTTACTTTAGAGAGACTGAGTGGAACAACGTCAGAGGTTTTAGGACAGAGCTTAACAAGTTGGAGCACAAACCTGCAAAGGAAAGAAATGAGGTGGTTTACCATTGGTTAGAGGATTATGGGCTGAAGCCAGCGATTTATGAGCACGAAACATATGGAAGCACACTCTATGCTGTGTTGAATGCACAAAGAGGTGATGGAACAGAGGCCATGGTTTTAACCGCTCCGTGGTTCAACGGTGATGGCTACTTCAACACTGGGGCTCTTGCCGTTTCTGTTGGGCTTTTAAGGTTTTTTTCAACATGGCCTGTGTGGTCAAAAAACATAATCTTGGTTATTCCTGAAAACCCTGGTGTTCCGTTAAGGTCATGGGTGGAGGCCTACCACACTTCCCTTCCGCTAACCGCAGGGACGATTGAAAGCGCTGTTGTTTTGGATTACACAGGAATGAGTGATTATTTTGACTACATTGATGTTGAATATGCTGGCTTGAACGGAGTTTTGCCCAATTTGGACTTAGTGAACACAGCAGTACATGTAATTGAGCATGAAGGGATGAAAGTGACGATAAATGGTATGAAAAATTACATGGCCAATGATTTTGAAGCAAAAGCACAGAATGTATTGCTGGGTATAGAAAAGATGGCTATTGCAGGTTTAAATAATATTAAGGGGCACGAATCTTTTAGTGGTTGGAGAATTCAGGCTCTTACTTTGAAAGCAAGGGGAATTGAAGGTCCGTTTGATATCACAACTTTTGGTCGTGTTCCTGAGGCAACTTTTAGATCTGTCAACAATATGTTGGAAAAGTTCCATCAGTCGTTTTTCTTTTATCTTCTTTTATCACCAAAATGGTTTGTTTCGATTGCGAGCTACCTACCTGCAGCAGTTTTGCTTTCTGTATCCTTTGCTCTTAGTGCTCTAGATGCAGTGTTCAAATCAGGTCTGCTAAACGGGAATGACGGATCTAAAGAAAGTATATTAGCTTTAGTGGTTTGCGGGCTGTGCACAGCATTTTCCTTTTTGTTATCGATGTTAAGTCATGTTGGCTCTCTACATCCTCAAGTTTTTCTTGTTGCTCAAGTTTCGATTGTCTTCAGTTCAGGATGGGTTTTTAGCCCTAGTATCAAGATGTATCATTGTTTGAAAGCCGCAGCATTTTTGTACTTTAGCATTGTGTTAACCTCTCTTTTGGTCGTGCACTTTGCACTTGCCTTTGTGATAGGGATTTTGGCTTTTCCAATGACTTTGGTAAGCTCTCAAGGCTCCAAATTGAAAAACAATTTATTATTAGTGATATCAAATCCTTTTATTGCTACGTTTGCAGTCACTAGTTTGCTGAGGGACCAATTTAGATGGGAAATCTTTGACAGAATGATTTTTGCTTGGGAATCTTTAGGCTGCTGGACTTGGCACATTGTGTGCATTGGATGGTATGCTCCTTGGTTAGTTGTGGCTTTGTCAAACAACGTTCAAGCATTGTCTTCCAAAAATGATGAAGCTTCAAAAGAAAAAAAGAATGTTTGATGGCCATACTTTATTTATAATTAATATGTATATAGATTGGCCAAAACTTGAATTCAAATTTTTTTCAATTTAAAGTGACACATTTTTATCAAGAACAGCGAAAAAACTAATAGCATTTAGTAGATCACAAATATATATATATATATATATATATATATGTGTGTGCCGTTTGGTATTTGCACAGAGCTTATTTTAGAGCACACCTTCAATATACTTGGAAACAGTATCAGACATAAATCAAACTTTTTCCGTAATCTTTTAGCTCTTCTCGGCACATATAATACGAAATACACGATTATCATTCATATCCTAGTATCGGCTGATTTTTTTCAAATTTCGCGATTTTTTTTGCGCTTCCATGTTGTTGTATTTTTTTTTTCGTCTGTCCGCAAGACAAAATGTCGAGAATCCAAAGTCAAGACCACATAGTCTGCAATAATCAATGTTTCGAGGCTTTGCTTCCAACTTGATAAAAAAGAGRGAGAACAAGACCAACACACAACCTCCTCAAGCATTGCAGATTGAAATGACTTTAAAATCTGAACCAAAAAGTGGAAAGAAAAGAAACGCTGTTGAAATCGAAAAGTTGGAGACCGCGAAAGAAGATGACCGCGTAGATCCCCCAACCAAAAAGCAGCAAAGCAACACTTTTGCATTTCCAAAACTTCCCTTAAGTAATATGCCCACCAGTGAGACAGAAGCGGAATTTTTAGATAAGTTGTATTCCACGGAGCTAGCCGCAAAAGCAGGAATTGATATGACTGCTGTTAGAGAAGGACATGATGACATTTTGAAAAAYTTTGAAAGTGGGCACGGTAACTTGACTCAAGCACAATACGATTTGGTTATTCAAGACAATTTATCTGAACAAACTTTGTTGGAACACTCTGGTGGTAAAGTTACCAAAAGAAACAAGGGGATCAGAATGACTGTTGTTAGTACGCGGTATAAAAGAGTCAAAGTAGGAGATGGGAAAAGGGGGACTTTTAAGGTTTTTGATATCAAAAGAGACAAGGAGTTTTTACCTCCGAAATTGATTTTCGATGCGATATTGCAAACCCATCTTTTGAATATGCATTTGACTGCTGATAAGATTTATTCTGGGTTAAAAGATAAGTATGCCAATGTGGTTAGGGACTGTTGCCGTAGAGGTGTGTTATTTTGCTCTCATTGTAATAAAGATCTGGATATTAAACCATTTCAAAGACCTAAAAGAATGCATATAACGCAAAAAAGTGGGTTGTTGCCTTTAGAGAGAGTCCAAATGGATTTATTCAAGCCGTTTAGTAAAAAAGAGTTTGGAACTCGTATTATTGAGGATAAATACCCTTACATTTTGTTCCTAAGAGATTTTTGTTCCCGGTACATTTGGGTTTATCCCTTGGAAAATGTCACTGTTGGTGATATTTTACCTATTTTCAAGCAGTTTTTGATGTCCACTGCAGTAAATGTTCCGATATATTTGGAATCGTGTACTATCAGTTCTGAAATGATGAAAAATTTGATTGAGTATGTGTGTAGTGAGTATGGGTTGAAACTGGGTTGTGGATTAGGAAGAACTGCGAGTTTCCAGAAATGTGGTATCAGAACGATCAAAAAATATTTGAAGCAAAGGGCTGACGAATGTTTGAATGACTGGGGTGGTGTTTTGCAATTGATTCACGAATATAACAACGAGTACAATTCAGTGATCATGGATATTCCGAGAAGATTGCTTAGAGTGACATTTGACAAGACAAAAGAATTTGAAACCAAAAAAACATCAGTTTTAGAGGCTTTGCCTGCTTCTTCTTTCAAAAGGTATTATGGGAAATCAGGATTTTTTTATGTCGAGCCTGAAAGCTCTAAATTTTCTTATAATGAAGATTCCAATGAGTTTATTCATGACGAAGAATCAAACCCATTTGATAAAGAAATCACACAAAGTTCAATAAACACGGCATTGAACGATGAAAATGTGTCTCCTTAATGTTCAACTCAAAAGCTAACAATCAAGTTTCCAATCTTGATGTTTATAMGTTGTGTATCTGTATTAAATATATAGTATTTTTTTTCATCAATATCTAATCCCTATATTTATCATAAAATTCTTTGTGGAATTTTTCCCAAGAAGTGATCCATTCAGTTCCCGGTGCCAAAAAGGTTGTTCTTAAGTGGAAAGTGCCTGGAACTTGTCCGAACCCAGACCCTGGCACAGTACAAATCCCTGTATGTTCCAATAATTCTTTACAATAAAATTCGTCAGGAGTCAGACCAACTTCTGCAGCTTCAGACTGGGCTTTCAATGGGATGTCAAGTTGCGGGAACAAATACATTGCCCCTTCTGGTTTTTGACAAGAAATACCTTCTAGATTGCAAAAAGTTTCATACAATTTTTCTGATCTTTGTTGTAAAGCATTCAGAATRGTAGATCTTTCTTTATTATCCAATTCAAATGATGGATCACCCTTTTTTGGAGGTTGTACCATCAAAGAAACCAAAGCTTGACCAGTAACCACGGGACACAACGAGATCGAAGCCAATTTCAAAAAAACTGCTTTTATTTCATCTGAAAATCCAAGTAATTCCATGTATCCACCTCTTTGGCCACATTCACCTGAAACCCCCTTTGAAGTGGAATGTAAAGAAGCCAATTGAACGTTCTTGTATAATTCTGGTGATTCTTTTTGCAAATCTTTCAAAACTTTACGCATGGAAACAAATTTCCCCTTGAAAACATTTTCTTGATAAACTTCGTCTGAAATAATCACCATTCCATATTTAGCTGCAATTTCCAGAATTTTTTGCATAGCTTCCACTGATAAAATCGCACCTGTTGGATTCCCTGGATTGATCACCACCAAACATTTTGGTACAACCCCTTTTTGTTTTGCTTTGTGTATAACTTGTTCTAATTCTTCTGGATCCAAAGACCAACCTTCTTCTTCTTTTAAATAATATGGCAATGCGTGTGAATTATTTAAAATCAAAGTGGCTGTGTATAAAGGATATTGTGGAATAGGAATCAAAACCCCTGAATTTTGACCTGTGCAAAGAATCTGCAATATATAGTTTACTGCAGAAGATGCACCTCCTGTCAAAAAAATGTCTTGTGGATTTGCCCTTGAATCTGCTGAATCTCCATCTCTTTCAGATATAAATTGAGCAACACTTTTCCGAAATCCCTCGATCCCTTGAGATGAGGAATACGATCCAACACTCAATCCAATATCTTTGAGCATTTTTTCAGCTCTTTCCAATGCATCTGGTGCAAACACTTGTGGACAAGATTTTATCAAATCTGGGTTTTGCAAAAGTGATAAAACTTGTCTATAAAAAGTCAATGGTTTTTGACCCAATTGTTGTGGATTACCGATATTCGAATTGATGACTTTATCAAAGGGTAAAGAGTTTGRATCTTTTTTCAATTGTTCACTCAATTCAGAAGCTCTAGCAGGAATAGGACCTCTAACAGCGTATTTTGCTTCAATCACATTTTGGTTAATATCTTTCAAACCTAATTTTTTCATTGGCTGGAATGACGACTGCAATCTTTGGTAAACAGTGGTCAACACCAGTTTGTGATTTGCATGTTTTATAGTGGATTGCTGAACGGATTTTAGCATTATGGTTGTATGATGTCTCTATAAAAAATATCTCTTGGTCTCAGTGGGTTCTCTTTCTACCAGAAAGTGTGGAATTAGAATTTATATTTTTAATTTTAATCTTAATTTTGATCTTTATTTTGATCTTTATTTTGATCTTGATTTTTCATTATGTCAGTTTAAATACATTCATAAATTGTTATGAAAGTAGTAATTAACCTATCCATCTATTCATCAATCTATTTATCAATCYATCTATCTATCTGTGCAAACCCCCTAAGACTCGATTATAAAAACTTCAAAATAAAAAAATTTTCATTTAATTTTTTAATTTCCATATTTTTCTTTAAGAGTTTATCCGAGAATATTCTTCTCTCGCACTCTCTTTTTTTCCGCTTTTTTTTCCGCCTTTTTTTCCGCCTTTTTTGCCTCTATCTACTAATCACTAATAATATAAAAATGATCTGACTAGCAAATTCAACATTTTATTCAATTTTTTTATCTATTTAATTATTATGGGCGCTTAATTAAATTAACTAATATTTATTTTCTTGTTCTCTTGTTCTTTTGTTTTTTTGTTCTTTTGTTCTTTTGTTCTTTTGTTCTYTTGTTCTTTTRTTCTYTTRTTCTTTTATTCTATGTATATAAATTTTTCAYTCTTATCAGTTGCTTTATTTGTTTATTTATTTGTTTATTTGATGAAAGTACAAGATGAGTAATATAAGAAGTATGAGTAATATGAGTAATACGAATAACATTCGACCTTCCTTATCGGGAATTAAAGAGAGTCAGTGTAAGTGAGAGCATGAAAATATTAATATATTAAATAAATTAGAAATACCACTACCACCACTACACCGAACACTATTACACCAGCAATCGTATTACCAGTTTACTAGGTCAACCAAGTGAGTTTAAAACGTATTCCATCGCAATTTCATAAACTTCTTGTCCATCACTTTACTGTCACGGCACATGCATTATCCATGGCATTGACCATTTTTTTATTTTTWTTATTTTTATCTTTGCTATTATGAGTTTATGATTGTTTTTTTTATTTTTTTATTTTTTATTTTTATTTTTATTGTTTTTGTTTTTTGTCTCTTCTCAGGTCAGTCGGAATTTATTTACCGCCCGCCAACCGTTTTAATCTTATAGTTAAAAAATTGTTAATTTTATTTTATTTTATTTTATTTTATTTTATTTCATTGTTATTGGCTGTTTGTTTCATTGCCAGTGTATAATTTTAAGGAGTCTGTCTTTTCGATGAGTGAACAAAATATAGAAATGATATTATGTGTTAGGTATTATAAACATAATACTCCACCCAACATGATGTTAACAAGTACAACGAGAAACTTGTAGAGTAGAAGTAGTGTAAAAACGGAACATGGTGAAAAAAACACCAGGTAGACTTATCTTGCAAATAATCGAAATCTGTTGCATTAAAATATGAACTTTTAAGCTAGATATTTGTGTTGTACAATTGTTTATTTTTTAAACTAACATGCAGTATCTGTAACTCAAAGAAGTMTTTTGAAKTAAATGTTAATAGTAAGTTATGAAAAATAAACATATACATCTATCACGTGACATAYATACACACACACAAAACAAAAACAAGAAATTTCCAATGAGCAAAACGGCTTTCCACTTTGCCATCATGGAAAACATAATGAAATTTAACAAAGATGTCATTTACACYTTAATAAAGTTTCAATAAAATAATTTTTTGTACATTGTCAAGAGATTTTGATGGAAAGTAGATAAAAAAAAACTGCACCTCAACTTGAAAAGCATACCATAGGTATAGAGTGTTTTTTTTTTTAGAGTTGATCAAAAAGCATAATACACAATTTCCCACAAAAACAAAATGGACACAGAAATTGAAGAAGACTATTATCATATTTTGGGAGTCTCAGAAGATTCTTCTTTTGAAGAAATCAAAAAATCTTATAGGAAATTGGCATTAAAGCATCATCCTGACAAATCTGTGGATGATGTAGACAAACTCAAAAATGAGAAAATTTTTCAAAAAATATCAATGGCTTATCAAACACTAAGTGATGATAACAAAAGACAAGAATACGATTATCAAAAAAAATATGGTTCTTCTTCATACAGTGGATATGGAGGGCATAGTGGACATAGTGGACATAGTGGACATAGTGGATATGACGAGTATGATGATTTTATGAATTTTTTCCATGATTTCCAAGGCGGTGCCGGTGGGGGAAGAGGTGGATTTCATTACTCGAACCAAAATTCAAATCACCAGTCCTACCCTATTGATCCCATCAAAGATTTTATACCAAAAGTGGTAAAGGGCACACAATCCCCAAACAACACCACCACCATACCGGTGAGTCTCAAATCTCTTTATTTGGGTAACACGATCAATTTGAAAGTTGAAAGACAAACGGTTTGTAAGAAATGTCTTGGAAGTAAAATTTTRGTGAAATTTTTGGAAAAAATCGTTAATCAGCGATCAAATGTTTTGGATTGTCCAGACTGTAAGGGCCAAGGTATAAGATTGATGTCAAATGGGTTTTTCGAATACGAAGTTCCATGCGACACATGCCACCAAATGGGTGTTAAAATTCCGAAAAAAGCACATTGTGATTGCAACCAAGGTTATGTAACTTCAACAGAAATTGAAGTCCCAATTTATATCCAAAGTGGGATGAAAAATGATGACACAATTGTGCTCAGGGGAAAAGCTGATGAAAAAATAGGATGCGAACACGCTGGYGACTTGATTTTTAAGATCAAAGAATTAAATATCAAAGATAAAGTGCTTTCCAGAATCGGAAACGACTTGTACTCAGAATTGACCATTTCATTAACAGAATCACTAACAGGTTTCAAAAAAAAACCCATTTTTGTTCAATTGGATGACCGAGTTTTGATGTTTTCTACTCCAAAGGGTAAAGTTTTGAGACCYAACGACTACTTAAAAATCAAAGGTGAAGGATGGCCACACACAAATGGGAATCTATATTTGAAAATCATTGTTGAGTTTCCTCCGGACAACTGGTACACAGAAACAAATGATTTGAAAGTTTTGGAAACATACTTGCCCAATGCCACTGCCAAATTGTCCTTGAATGATAAAGCAGCAAGGGCAACACCATTGAATCAATACAACGTAAATCAGTTTGATTACGTACCAGAATCGCAAATACCCTCAGACATCAAAGAAAATTGGAAAAAACAAGCACCACCAAATGTTGTATACCAACAAGACAGCGGTAAGCCCGGATATTGCTCACAACAATAAAAGAGAATTAAATCAAATTTTTCTTTTTTTTAGTGAAAAAAAATTATCATGCATATAGAAAAAACTGGTTTGTGTTTCAAATTTCCGTGCTTAAAAAATGTAAATTGCGCTATATAACAATCTTGTAACTAATTTCATATAGAAAAAACACCAAACCATTAAAGAAATGAATCCAACTCGTCATTATTCAAACCTTCACCATCGTACTCAGGTAATTCAAAATTAAGGCTGATCGGAGAAGATCCAGCCGATTGATCTTTGCCAAAATCGCTTTTCACAAAAGAAGCTTTGTTGTTTGGTTTGGTGATGGATGACGGATGGAGGTCTTGAACTGTGAAGCGAGTATCGACTGCAACATCTTCATCAGACACTGACTCCAAAGGAAGCAGCTTGAAAGGGTTTTCGTTAAGCGACTCTTTAGGATAATAGTTGTTTCTGGAGCTGGAAGAAAGATCGTTAAATGGAGTGGAAAATGTATTGAGTTTTTTCAGATCCTCGTGTGTCAGTCTCTCATAGCCTTCAGGTGCATCAGAAAGCGGAGCCACTCTTTTCGGAGCATATTCTATTTCGTCATAAATCTCATGCTGTGTTTCTTGTTTTTGACTAGCAGCAGCAGCAGCGGTAGCGCATCAGTAGYAGCAGCATCAGTAGTAGCAGCATCAGTAGTAGCAGCAAGCTGTTCATGCCCCTGCGGTTTTAGCAGGTCAAACAAAGTCTTGTTACAAGGCGGTTTTAGAAAAGCCAACGACAAATCCCCGTCTTCAAGATCACTTCCAGAATCCGTTTCTTCAGTGACGTACCCATCTTCATCTTCTTCGTTATCATTCCCTTTCGTAAACACAGCTCGTAGCTTGTTTGTCATTTCAGCTCTTTCCAGCTCATCTCTGTCAAGCACGTTTTCCTTCCCCTCTTCGGTGTGGCCTAACTTCCCATCTTCAAAATCATTTAAGACTAAAGATTTTTGTCTAACAAGAGATTTTTGAATTCTATATCCTCCGTTACCGTTTGAAGTGTGTTTATCCGTGGTTTGCCCATTATTATTTTGAACCATAAAACTACCCGTATGCGTGACCGTAACAGGGTTTTTATGTTTCATTGTAGGTCTATTGAATTTAGAGCTTTTCGATGCTGTAGGTCCATTTTTATGTGTCTGCTTGATCTGTACCGATGGTGTATCCTTTGAAAAAACCTGTGACTTCGGAAAAGAGCCAAGCAAGTTGCTATTGCCCTTCACTGCCAAAGGCTTTCTAGTTGTGTTTGCAACAAATTTCCCATCATCTTTATTGTCCAAATGTAACGATTTGACATTGCTCACTTTAGCAATGGCTTCATTTTCGTCCGTAATTCCGCTGTTGTTGTTGTTGTTGGAAGAAGAAAAAGTGAGTCTGTTATCCATGACAGTTGAGCTCAAGTAATTCGTATAGTTGCAGTTTCTCCTTTGCCTTTGTTGCTCGTCCGCTTTTGATGGT
Organism: Hanseniaspora osmophila; assembly: GCA_001747045.1. Taxonomy (NCBI): domain Eukaryota; kingdom Fungi; phylum Ascomycota; class Saccharomycetes; order Saccharomycodales; family Saccharomycodaceae; genus Hanseniaspora; species Hanseniaspora osmophila. The sequence goes on along the minus strand of LPNM01000003.1, from coordinate 287,507 downwards.
TAATCAAAGTTGTTGTCGCCATCCAAGTGTTGGTAGATATCCAAGCGTGATCAACAACCATAAAAACAAACACGAAACCTGCAATCACAAAAACGCACTGCAGACAGCGAAAACAAAAACAAAGATTTGTCAACTGAAAAGAAGGACTTTAGCGAAAAAGCGACGCAAGAGCGACACGCGGTTAATATTACAAGTAAGAAGAGCTTCCGTGAAGACTTAATGTCTTTGAATCTTGCGGCTTTGCCAAAAAAAAACTCTGCAAAAAGAGCTTTGCCCAAAAACCAAACCAAACAAAACAATCAATGTTGTAATATAAAACCAATAGAACAACCAAGAAATGCAATCCTTATCAAAAAAACAGCTTCTCGATAGCTTGCAGTTTTACGAAGGCATCTATCATCAGAAAACACTTGATCGACTAGAAAGAATTGTACGGGGCAAAGAAAAGTATTGCACAAGGAATAGAGCAATAAAGGATTACACCAAGAACAATCAGGCTGTGCTCCGAGCCTCGCTAGAAAATAAAGTGTACGGTGGCACTGAACAGCTGAACCAGGTGAAAGTTTCCAAAAATCATATTTCTTTGCTTTGGGAACTTTACTATCTTGGATCACAGCCCCGTAGCGTATTGCCCCTTCATTTGCAAAATCTTTTGAAACATCCACTAGATTTAACAACTCATTGGCCCTACGAGCGGGACCACGATATTGTCTTTGGAGAAAAAGCACATGACCTTAGAACTTCTTTGCGATATTTGTGGAAAGAAAGCAAGAAGAAATCAGATCTAATCGAGGAAGCAATAAACAATTTCCAGTCTCAGAAATGGCTACTACAAAAACATCCGGGAAATGTTAAACACACAAATTATCAAGACGACTTCCTCGATAATGAAACCGTGGACTATAACCCTGATACGTCAAATGAACATTCCAATACACTTTTGTCTTTCTTAAAGGAATCTGTTCAGCAGGAAAGGCAACAGCTTATTTTTCCCGTGCATGAAGAGCTAAACGAAGATATCAGAAACAATACTATCAAAGACGTTATGAGGCATTATTTGTTTTTGAAAAACCATCCAAATATTTTCCAGCTGTTTGCTGCAGGGGCCTATTATGCTACACCCATCGTCAACATTCCAATGACTATACTAGGGCATGACGTTGGTATCAAAAGAATGCGCAACATCTTTTATCGAAAGGTGGCTTTGATGAGGAGCACATTGATTGAGGAAATGCCACCACTGTGCGATCCTTTGCACGACGAACTCCAAAGCATTATTGCCGATGAAAACTTGGATAAAAAAACCAGGCAACTATACAAAAAAGTGGCTTGCAAGAGTGGCACCTATACTGCTGATGGAAAACTTGGCTCTTCGTCGTTTGCCTTGAGCTCATTGATGTTGGATTTATAACTTTTTTTTGATAAACTCTAGTCTCCTGACGCTTGATGATTTTACTTTAACGCAATGCGCGTCTGGCGTGCGTCGTTCTCTTTT
>LPNM01000003.1:271374-285912 GCA_001747045.1 Hanseniaspora osmophila | reverse complement strand
TTTTTTTCTTTTCTTCCTTGCTCTACGAAAGTAAGAATCTCAACCAAAATTTTTTTTCTCAATGCTGATCATCAGAATCTTGAGCTCGTACTTACGCCATGAACTCAAAGGGCTAAAAAACAAAAAAAACAAAACAAACTAAACAGAACTCAAGCACAGAATCATACACACAACTGACACAATGTCCATATTAAGAAGTTGCTTTTCAAGAAACACATTTAACCCATCGCATATGTTGTCTCCACAAACGAGATTTTTTTCCTCTATGTTGATGGGCTCCAAAACAAGCAGTTTCACATCTGCTCACCACAATAGCCAGAATTTACTGTCTGCAACTTCCATCACTTCTGCAGGAACAACTTTAGAAAGTAGCACCAACACCGTGCGCACCGGTTCTTTGCTATTTAATGTCGGGACCCTTTTAGGAAGAAGATGGAAAACCAGAGGTAATACCTTTCAACCTAGTGTTATCAAGAGAAAAAGAAAGCTAGGGTTTCTTGCAAGAAACTCCAGCACTAGAGGCAGAAAGCTATTGGAAAGAAGAAAAMGAAAAGGTAGATGGTACTTAACTTACTGATCTTCCTGTTTGCCCTTTGCAGGGAAAGACAACGCCCCCTTTCTCCTGTAATCGCAAAAGCAATCATGTATATACAGCAATTACAATATGTGTACTTTTAAAAAACAAAAGTTTAAACAAGAAATGGAAACGTCTGTTCTGTTCAAGATCAGAATTGTCAATAGATTTTGAATTATGTACATGTTTTGCTATCTTAAACATCCTATTTACTTGCTTCAATTGTGCAGAACATCAAGTGGTCGATTGAAGCGTTAATACATTTATCATTTGAAATCAATAGTGATAGCTGGGGAGTTTGTAGAAGTAATATAGGTGTGTCCRACTATACTCGGTTTTCTGGACTGTTGTTCACTAAGAGACTTGTAAAGACCGTCTCTCACAGCATTTATGTTTTGAGCTAATTTCAAGTCGCTGAAAGTCAATCTGCCCACTGGAAAACTGATCGCGTCTGCTCTTTTTTGAGTGAACGGGTAGGATGCAGAGTTTTCCTTTATGATGTTGGTCAAGTTTTCGGCAACTGTTCCTCTTTTTGTAGAAGGCAACAACCCTTTTGGTCCCAGTTTCTTACCTAGTTTATTCAAGCTCGAAGCAATGTCTGGTGTGGCAAAACTCAATTTGATTTCATCCAAGTTGATTTTGTCGTTTTGAATTGCATCAACCAAGTCTTGTCCACCGACGTAATCACAGCCTAATTCGTTCTTGTAGTAGTCAATTTGCGATTGATCATTGTTTGTGAAAACCATAATTTTACTTTTCGAGTTTTCAGACTCAATGGAGTGTGGAAAAAATACTTTACCTCTCAAATTTGGCGTCCCTTTATCTCTAACAATTTTGGTTGTGATCGAGATTGTTTGCTGTGAGGTTGGATAGCCTACTTCAGCAGCACGCAAATATCTCAACGCCATGTCCAAGGGCATGTAAAGTGGCTGATTGTATGCAGGGTCTTTGGCAATGTTCTTGTTCATAGCCAACTTTCTTAGCTCTTTCTTTTTAGACTTGTCTCTGGCAACTTTTGCGTCATTGCTCTTTGGTCCTAGCAGTATGCTGGAGGTGCTGATAAATCTTTTTGTGCAAAAAAGTTCTGATGCCGTGTAACTACGCAATACTACTGTGTTCATCATCCTTGCTTTGGAGTATGGTTTTCGCTATGTAAAGTTTTTCCTTGTGGCACTTGGCTTGGCCTTTCACTTGTTAACATTTTCTTCAACTTGATGAGATTCAGCTGGATAGTTGGCGAGCTTTTTCAGTAGAGTGAACAAAAAAAAAAAAAAATTTTAGGTAGTACTCAGGCTCGATGACGAATTGCAAAAAACCAGACCGGGCTACGCTCATAAAAATATGTTTTCCAGAAGTCTTGCTCTGGAGTAAATAAATAAATAAAACCAGTTTTTTTTTGAAAAAATCACATTTACTTTATAAAGTATATACATCTAAAGGCTGCTATTTACTCGAAGGTGCGGTGGTGGAGGATTTCTTTTTGTTTTTCAACTTATTTTCGCATGTCACGTATTGAGGACTGGTTGACTGAATCTCATAGTCTTTTTGCAAAACGCTTAACACGATCGCCTCGTGCGGTCCTTGAATCAAAACCTCATTGTGTGTTTCTCCAATCGATGTGGAAGCACTGCACTTAATTTTTAACTTGCTGGCCAATTCTTCAGGGTCGACTCCGTACATTTCTAGATTTTCAACCTTTGTCACAATTTTTCTTCTCATTTTCATCTCAGTTGTGATTTTTACTGTTGGAATTTTCAAATCTTTGCCTGACAACTTGTGTGGTTCTTTTAGTACAGCGGAACCATCAGGACGGTATATCTGGAAATATTTGAGCAATTGTGACGAGGATTGAGTAACTGCGGTAACAACTTGGTTTCTCGGCATTAACCTGCTGGAGCCATTGTCTGCCAATTTTTTGCCCATAAAAAGCCACAATTCGTCATTACACAAAACTTTGGATTTGTCTTTTGGGTCGATTAAATTATGTGTTTTGACATACTCCTCAACGGCAGCACGCACATCTTGAGGTTCCACAAATTTTAGATTGGGGAAAAATACCCTTGCTTGAGGCCCTGAAGGTTTTAGCAGTACTGATGAAGTGATGTACAATTTTTTTCCTGTTTTCTGTTTATTTGTTTCTACTTGCTGTTGGGATTTAGGAGCCCCCCTTGGCTGATATGAAATGAATGTTTGCAATTCCGGTTTGTCCTTTTTTGCAGCAACATTGGTGATGACAAAATCACCTCCTTTCGACTTCAATTTCATAAAACCTTCCTTTTCCCACACTTTCAATAGCTTGCTTGTTTTTTTGTAACTTGATTTTTTCACATTAACCATAGAAGGTGTGATTTTTTTTGGAAGGTTGATGTTGATGTGGTTTGAGATAAATTGTGAAGAGGTGATTGGCAAAGTTAAAGTAGAGTCGTTTGTTAAAGTGTAGTACATCGCTCTTGTCAAGATTTCGTCCACTTCATTAACGGACAACTGGTCTTCTTTATCAATTTCATTTTCCTTGCCCTCAATTTCAGCTTTGCTGCTTTCAGTTTCTAAGCTTGGAGAGGCTTCTTCAATAACATTTCCTTCATCGTCTTCTTTGACTTCCTGCAAAAGAGCGTGTGGAGGATCAAGTTTGGTTTTAAACTGCTCGCATAGTTTGTCTCCCAAGTAGTGCAGCACGGTTACTGCAACTCCACCATTTTCGTCATTGTTTGCAGTGCTATCGATTGAGGTTTCCAACACACCAACAGCTTTGACATAAGATGGTCTTTTGTACGAAGCAATACCAACCAMAACACATGAGTTATTCTGTCCTGCTTGATGTCTTTTTTGTATGTCATTTACAGGAATGTAACATCCCTTTTTCATCAAATTTGCCCCGCTACCGATAATTTTCTCATCCAAAACAAAATCATTGGTGATCACAATTGGCAATAGAGTAGGGTTGAGCCACAAGGTGTACACGGTGGGAATCAAAGCGGTTTGTTTCAAAGACCCCCATTTTTTCAAGTCTTTGCTTTTTGTAACTTGAAACCAAATGGGTAAAGTCTGCTTGGTATCACCATTCACATGACTGATAGTGTACAAAATACCATGAATGGTGCCRTCGTGATTTTCAAAATTCCCCTGTTGAAACGTGTTCAATTCACCRCCGGCATTATCGTAYCCTTGTCCGATTTTTTGCAAAATCTTTTTTCTATCAGAGTTTTTCAAATTGCTTTGCGGTTTGCATTGAAGTTCTTTTTTGAACATTTTTGTGCTGAACTTCTGTTTTATGTGTGTGTGTGTGTGGCTCGTGATTTGCCCTAGGCGAAAGTTCAAACCTTGGAAATTTTATTTTTAGGTTCAGTCCTTTAAGAAATAAGAATTACGAAACTCATTGCGAAAAATCGTTAGTTTAAGGTAAAGACACTGGAATGTGTTTCTCGCGACCATTAAGAAAATAAAAAAAAAAGATCACAAACAAAAACTAATTATCACTTGTGACGTAATTCGGGTCATGTGCGCTCTTCTGCCTCATTTTTTCTACTGATTTGTGTGATTCTTTTGGTTCCGAGTTTTTTCAAAGCCTTGTCAAAAGTTTTTCTAGAAGTCAAATATAATGTCATTTACATGAGTATGTATTATTCTGTCATCAATGATCTGCTACACCAGATGCACCAACTTTCACAAAGTTTAAACACATGTGTTAATAGTGTTTTTGAAACTTTGCTATACGTAAATTGGACGAACGGAATTAGTGTTATTTGACTTTTAACATATATTTGACATTTTGCCAGCCATATGAAAAAGTTTAATGGTTTTTTTTTTGTTTTTTTTTTCAGCAGTTTATTGGGTTATTGGGTTATTGGGTTATCAACTTATTATTATTAAAACTCTTCCGGTTTTCCCATCTTAATTTTTAAAGAATTTATATTGTGCACAACCAAAATTGCATCTCACAAAAAAAAAAAAATATATGAGAAAATTGATTTTATACTTTCCCTTTTCGGACTTTCCCTTTTTCTTGTCCCTTTAATTTCTAATTTTTTTCTTGTTTTTTCTCTTCATATKTTTTTCCATGATTTCTGGCARAGAAAACCGAGCTTCATCGATGAGTTGTAACCTTTCCGTGGAAGATTTAACTTTTTTTTTTTTCGTTTTTTTTTTTTCGTTTTCTTTTTAAGATTCGAATTAGTCATCATCGTGGTTGAACCGGCGGGGGGGGGAWAGTTTTTATCGGTTGGGCCATGAGYTCAACTTGTTTCAGCGCATCCGTGGACGTATGATGTCAATTTCAAATGCCGGTAAAATGCGCATATTAAATAAAAGTTTCAAACAGTGTCAAATCATTGAGCCTTTCATGCATATCTATTGTTGATGATATCAATTAAGGCAGGAATGTATCTTTTTTATTTCTTTGTGAAAGTTCAATGTGATTATGTATTGCTTTTGATATGCATGATGCTCAATTCTTAATTGATTGAACTTTTTGACAAAATAAGAGCAAAGAAAAGGATGAGGTTAATAGCAATACCTTTTGTTTCTCGTGTTGGTGAGTGATTTTATTCTTACGACGAGCACAATAACTACGATAAGCAAAGTGCGTAGTGATATCATTGATAAACTTGTTAAGTATTCAAAGGGTAGCTGAGCAAATTACAATCTGCTGATTCTTTCGTGAAACTCCACCTGGTTTGGGTTGTAATTACCCAGTGGACTAGTGGACTAGTGGACTACTGAACCAGTGGACTCCTGAACCAGTGGACTACTGAACCGAGAGGTCGCATGAAGTCATTTTATATCGCAAATAACGGACTTTTGACATTCTCAATCTTCATAGTTTAAATAGCTCATTTCGGTGCTTTTCTGCAGCAGCGGAATTTCTTTTCCATAGTGAGTGTATGGGGTATATAATATCCCCTAAAGTTCAAGCACTACATTATTACACCAAATCATCACATTTTTTTTTTTTTGAGAAAACTTGAGGGCTAATAGAAGCGTCAAACGCTCACCAGAGTGAATATTCAAGATCAAGGTTTTCCTTTTAAAGGTATTGAAAGGTTTTTTTTGCATCTCTTTTGTTCTGCTCTGTTTCTGTATTTGTTTTGGTTTATTTTTGATTTTTAATTGCTTTCGGTTTTTTAACGGAGGTTTCCAAGAAATTACTCACAAACAATATTTTGACAATACAGGTATCTTGGCAGCACAACTCATAAGATTGTGTGCTTTTGTATTCCAGTCTCTTGCTTTAAATGGAAGCGCGAGTAGACTTCAGAGACAAAAAGCTAATCTTACGCAGCAATGGTTGCATTTTTTTTCATTTTTGTCTTTCTCTCATCTTGATCCCACATACACGGAAGAATGATTTAACAATACCTGTGTKGTGTTTTTTTCTATTTTTCTTATTCACACGCTGTCTTTCTTACGCTCAAGCTCTCTTTCATGCTGACAGTGATTGCTATTGTTGTTGTTGTGTGTTTCATCTTTCCAACTTTGTCGCAGATTTACATATGTAGCCAGCATTTCTTCATACGCTTCTTTCTTCTTTTGTTTAGTTTGATTAGTTGTCCGTGTTGTCCGTATTTTGCTGTGTTTTCCTCTAATATTTCTTAAATTTCTTGCAGCCCGTGGGCAAAAAAAATTTACTGTAAAAAAAAAAAAATAATGAAAATAAAAGGCGAAATTTGTAAATCCGAAAATCTCAAAAAAAAAAAAAGGAGTTTCTTCTGAATTAAAGGTAAAGAAAAAAAATAAACACCAAAAAAAAAAATACAAAAAAAAAAACTACAGAATAGAATCAATGTTTTAATAAATTAAARAATGAAAAAGAATCAATAGATCAGAAATCAATAGATCAGAAATCAATTGAAAGGGCAAAAAAAAGCTATCATAGAAACTTTCAGGGATCAAACATAGCATACATATATATATATATATACATCAGCAATCTCTTTGTCCCACAATCATTTCATCATCAGAAAAGAATAACTGCACTCCAAGTATATTCTTTTTTGATTTGCCTTGATTAGCGTTTCAATTGGCGTCTAAACAGTTTACTGGTAAAACAAGAAGTACCAACRGATCAAAAGAAGAATATAATAAGATAAAAATTACAGCACTCCTTCAAATTCAACACCTTCCACTCTGCGCAAATGGATCAAATACTTCGAAAGAGTTTCCAGTACATCAAACAAAACCACCAAGAATTGGATCACGAACTTATAGACCTCAGCGCCAATTTGCAGTTTGTGAAAACACCACAATCAATTATCACCAACACAGGAATACCATGCGTGTCCGAATTGTTGAATAGCATGAAATTGACCACGTGGTCATGTGATCTTAGCAATGAAGTAAAGAAATCCAAAGCAAAGAAGACAGACAGAGCCAGTAAAGATAGTTTCAATGATTATATTATGCATGAAAATATTTTGCATCCAGACTTGTATTTCCCCTTGCCCATCAACTTTTCGCAAAAAAATATTTCAGGAAATAACCATTATTTGATAATTTATAAAGCTGTGCCTGTGGGCTCAGAAAGAATTGATGCATCCAACTCATCAGATTTTATAGATGAGTTGGAACAAAATGATACAGGTAGAACGAAAAATGATGAAAGCAAAGAAACCTATGTCACTGGGTACATTGACAATTTTTCCGTAAGCGCAATAAACTCTAAATATCACAATAAAAACATGGAGTTTGTCAAATATGCCACGTTACCAATCCCTGTCGGCTATGGGAGCAAAATCATAGACTACTCATGGGCACCAATAACAAAAGAGGAAGAACAAGAACGAATTGGAAGCAATCATGGAATGCAAAACAACACTTTTATTATAAACTCAGATCAGATGAAAAATGAGACTCAATCACACCAAAAAAAAACACAGTTTTCACAAAGCAAACCCTTTCTACCTGTGTCAAGCAACGCAAACAAACAGAACATACAGCTTTTGATTGTTACAGACACGCATTTTCTTTTTTATGATTTGGACAATGGTGGGAAACTTATTTGCAAGGGTAAATCTTTGCACGAGGGGATCGATCTACTACGGGAAACACGCAATATGCCAAAACTTGAAACCATCAACAACGATGAAAATGTGTTTCGTGATGAGCTGTTGGATTCCATGTTGATAAAACACGCTGATCTGAATGATTTCAAAACCGACCCGCACTGTGCCCTTTGGTACAAACTTTACAAAAAAAAATCGGCGCTTACTTTGATGAGCAGTGATTTTGGTTCTCAAATGCCTCAATTGGCTTACAATTTCGATATCAAAAGTTCAACAGCTAATAAAAATGATCAAAACGATAATGCAACAGGTGTGCCTTACACCAGTTTGAGTTTATTAAAAGCTGGAAATCACACTCATTCCACACTTTATTTTTTGGCAATGCAAGCTATGCACGGTCCTTTGGGATTTTCCAATACAGATACTTTAATTGGGAAAAGTGGGGACATTTTTAAAAATGAAAACTTTTTGTTTTCTAAAAAACCACCTGTATTGAATGACTTTACTTTGAAACTGCACAACTTGAATCAAAAGCAAGAGGAAAACCAAACCAATGTATTTTCAAACAGTATGGGTACCCCAAGTAGCAATACCACCAACAGCAACACAGTATGCCTAGATCACTTGAACTCTTTTATCTTCCAAAATGTAATTGAAAACGGAGATGAAGATGCTTTGGTTTTGGACAGAGAAATCAGTTTATTTCTAACTGTTTTAGATGACGGATTAATAATTTTGGATATCGACTCGAATTTTCAAGTCCCCATTTATTTGAATCTAAGTGCTCTTCAGTCTAATGCCAATGACAACTTTGGTCAAAACGAACAACATAATTACCAAGTGAAAATATACGATAGCTCCACTCTACTACTATACGACGAAAACTTTATTGTGGCTTGTAACATAAGTCATTTGTTTGAAAATTATTTGCTCATGAACATGGTGGAGTCGTTTACCAAGTTGGAGTCTTTAATCGCCTACTGGAAAGAGGTTTTGAACGTCAGCATTGTAAAATCATTTATTCAACCTTTTATCAAGTTTTTCAAGAATTTGTGTTCTGCTTACAACAATGAAGAATCAAATAACAGATTGATGGAGGAATTGGTTGAATTATTTTGTACTGGGAACTACACTACAGAGCTAAAAGACTGGTTTGTGTTTTCTCTTGGATCAAAAAACACGAAAAAATGGACCAAGTTGTTTAACGAAATGTATGACATATCTGTTCAGTTGACAATGTTAAACTCGTGCGCAGAGCGGCTTTTGCTTGAAGTTGATACTTTTTTGGCAAATGCTAAATCTTTCGTGACGATCAATCAACTGACATCTTTGCCAACTTTTATTCTTTACACTCAAAAAATAAAACAAGAATTGAGTAATAATATTTTGATACCATTGAACTTGATGTTAAATGGAAGCTGGAAGGTTGAGTACCAACAGCATTTGGATTTTTTAAAATGGCTAACAATGTGGTGTTTGCACATGGAAGATGAAGATAAACCAATACACATTGTACACCCTGAAAAGATYAATTCAATTATGCATTTCATGACAGAARTTTTGCCTAACCTTGACTCAAAAAAAAGTGATTGTAGTAGCTTGGTTTTGCTTGAGTTTCAAAGACAAAATAGCSTTCACATCGCAACGGTGGAAAACTGCATCAAAATTATGAAAAGTTACACTGCTAGTTTTATGGGAGTACTGGTTGCTCAAGACATGGATTACTTCGAGCCGTTGAATGAAACCTATCAGATAAATGATGTTTCAATCATTAACAACTCAATACATGTCATTCAAAGCAGTGAAGCTGAAAACTCTTTGCAGATTTACGATATGGAACATGACTACCTAGTTATTGATTTGATCAAAGACTTACAAGAAGAATGCACCGAAGATGACAACGGCTATCCTGGCTCTAATTCAAWYCCTATAAAAAGAAGCCCAAAACACGCCGCTGGTAAACGGAGAATCAAAAAGGCACAATTYTCAAATAATAAATGTACAAACTCTTTGACAAACAACTTTGATGTTGATGTATTGTATGAATGAATAYGTTTTAGTTGGTCAAAGAGCCGGGGCYTGAAAGAACTTGAGCTTCATAAACCCTAAGAAGCATATTTTTTTTTTTTTTWRGCGCATATATGTATTTACGTATAGAAAATTTAATGAGTAATGAGTACAGTTTTTTTTTCTTTAATCAATACTTTTTGATTGACAAACCTTAGAGCGCCATTATCATTGCACGTGGTGATTGCTGATAAATGTTRCACMCCAAAATGTTACACACCAAATCACGTGAAATGATAGCGCTACATTGAGCTAAAAAATAACATAATCAATGCACGTGATACAGTGTAACAATTACTCCACAATCAGCACAATTGTGGTGGTGGTGGTGGTGGTGGTGAAAAAAACCTTTCGGAACAACCTACAAGTTATGAGATATATTAAGCGTATAGTCATATATGTAGCTATTTTGACAATAGACGATTACCAACATTTATATAGTGGTGCGGACATAATCAACAAGGTCTTGTGTGTTTCCAGTGATTGTTCGGAGGGGAAATTTGTCTGGCAGAACATCCTGTAAGGCATGCTTTGCAAGGTTTTGCAATCTCGTTTGAGAAAAAAATATATATTCCGAGGTGGGAAGGGCAGACAGCTRGTGATGCAATCGGAAAAATTTCAATGCAAGACATAACACGATTGCCCACCGTTGACAGGCTGAGACCATAAGGGGGTTCTCTTTTTCGGAAACAGGTACCACTTTATGTTAGTAAGCAGACTGGGCTGCTTCGTGTCGAGAAGCTGTGGTACAWTGTGGTAAACTGTGGTGGCGAGTATCTAAAGTCCCACAATTTGTTTTTGGTGGTGAGCTCGGAACGTTATTTCTTTTGTGACTGTGGCAGGTGTCTTGTTTTTTGAAAGCTTTGTTTAAAGAAAAGAGCTCAAAACCATAAGAGAGGGTGGACTCAAACAGTTTGCTGGCTAATATTTGTTCACACCAAAAAAAAAGAACCTAGAAAATATAAAAGTAAAATGTAAACCTTGTAACTTGGAGCATTGTCGTTTGTGCTTATATATGAAAAAGTTTCTGGAGAGTGAGAGCTTTCTTTAAAAAAGACACACGAGCCTAGCCTAAACCATAAAAAGCTAGTGACCACGCTCATAACTTTGACTTTGATAAAAGATTCAACTGTAAATAATTTTTTCAGCTAATACGACTTTTGTCATACCACAAAGAAGAATAACAATTATCCAAAACTTTTACTAATTCCAGTGTAAAAATCACGTACGAAAGAATTAAAAAAGATATGTCGAACGAGCTGGACGATCTAGAGCTAGAATACTACAACCATCAAGTCCATAATCACCATGGTGACCAAGCCTCGCCTCTGCAAGAGGAAAACCATCCAATGCACCAATCGGTAAACGAGTATTTTCATATTGACCAGAACACAGGAAACAACGATAGTGAAGCAGAGTTTAGCCAATTGAAGTCAGTCAAATCTGGCCAATATCTGCACACGAACTCAGAGGTCAAAGTACCATACTACGAAGAAGACGTTGTAGGTTTCAAAGACTATTACAACCACAAGCTAAGAGGGTTTATTGGGCTAAGAGCTGCTGGCCAGTACTTGCTTTCGTTCTTCCCTATTCTTAAATGGTTGCCTCATTACAACGTCCAGTGGTTTGTCAACGATATTGTTGCCGGGATCACCGTTGGGTGTGTTTTGGTGCCACAGAGTATGTCATATGCGAAAATTGCAAGTTTGAACCCACAGTACGGGCTTTACTCGTCTTTTGTTGGGGCTTTTATCTACTGCTGTTTTGCCACTTCCAAAGATGTTTGTATTGGTCCTGTTGCCGTTATGTCTTTGCAAACTGCGAAAACCATTTCCACTGTTTTGGCGCAATTGCCAGCAGACACTTCTGTTACTGGGGCCCAGATTGCYACAGTGCTTTCTCTTTATTGTGGGATCATTGCGATTGGGTTTGGTATATTGAGATTGGGKTTTTTGGTTGAGTTCATTTCCATCACTGCGGTGTCCGGTTTTATGACTGGGTCTGCACTAAACATTTTGTGGGGCCAATTTCCAGGTTTGATGGGTTACAAAAATGAGGTCAACACYAGAGGCAAAACATACGAGGTCATTATCAACAGTTTGAAGCACTTGCCTGATACCAACATCAATGCTGTTTTTGGACTAGTCCCATTGTTTTTGTTGTTTGCCATCAAATACTTTTGCACCAATCTGGCACCCAAACTAATCAAAAGTAACAAAAGACTTAATGACAGACAAAAATTCATTTGGAACAAAGTTTTTTTCTACACAAACACTTTGAGAAATGCAGTGGTGATCATTGTCTTCACTTTAATTTCTTGGGGCGCTTGGAGACACAACAAGAAAGACGATATTGACAGACTAGGAACAGTTCCAAAGGGTTTCAAAGATGTCGGGTTGATGACCATTCCTGATGGGGTTTCGTCTCTTGTTGCTAAAGAATTGCCTGCATCTGTTATTGTTTTGGTTTTGGAACACATTTCCATTTCCAAAGCCTTTGGRAGAGTCAACGGGTACAGGGTTGTTCCTGACCAAGAGTTGGTTGCCATTGGGGCCACCAATTTGATCGGGACGTTTTTCAATGCCTATCCTGCCACTGGGTCTTTTAGTAGATCTGCATTGAAAGCAAAGTGTAACGTTTCCACTCCATTGTCCGGTATTTTCACCGGATCTTGTGTTATCTTGGCACTATACTGCTTGACACAAGCTTTTTATTTTATTCCAAATGCCACTTTGTGCGCTGTTATTATCCATGCTGTTGCTGATTTGATGGCCTCTTACAAAACCACTTGGAATTTTTGGTTAACCAACCCATTGGATCTTGTTGGATTTTTGGTCACTGTTTTAATCACTGTTTTTGACAGTATTGATCACGGTATTTACTTTGCTATGTGTTGGTCTGCCGCTGTGTTGTTCTTTAAAGTTGCTTTCCCAAGTGGGCAGTTTTTAGGAAGAGTCAAAATTGCTGAGGTTTGTAACCCAAACGTTGATTTTCAAAGTTCTGTTGTTGTTGAAGAAAATGGTTCCTYAYCAAGTAACTCATTTTCAGATTCTTCAAAAAGCTTTTCAAAAGGAAGTTCAAAAGTGAACCTAGATGATAAGRGATCTAAAATGAACAACACCAACACCAACAAAGCGAAAAAATCTAATTCAAAAGCAGGTTACATGGAATATGATGGAGACTATGACGATGACAGCGTTGAATTGTCAAAAACCAAACTGAAATTTTACACCAAATGGGTGCCCTTCAATCACAAATACACGAGGGAGTTGAACGGCGACGTTCAAGTTTTGCCTCCACCACCTGGTGTCATTGTTTACAGACCTAGTGAAAGTTGGACATATTTGAATTGTTCTAAACTGTATGACGCGGTTTTCAATAACGCAGTTGCCAATACAAAGAAAGGTCACATCATTACTGAGAAAAAATGGAATGAACCTGGTGAGTTTAAAACACCTTTTTTCGTCAAATATTTCCAAAAAAACAAAAACGAAAATTCCGCAATCGACAACCATTATAACGACGAAAGACCTATTTTGAAAATTGTGTGTTTTGATTTTTCAACCGTTTCGCAAATTGACACCACTGCAGTGCAATCATTAGTTGATTTGAGATCTGCATTAAACAAATATGCAGACAGACAAGTGGAGTTCCATTTTTGCGGGATCATTTCTCCATGGGTGAGAAGAGCTCTGATCAACTCTGGGTTTGGGACCGTTAATGAGGAATTTGCCAACGAGTCTTTGATTGTTGGCCACACATCGTACCATGTTGTGAAATCAGACACAAGTGACTTGGAGTATGGAAGCGCTACAGGCGTTAATTTGCCTTTCTTCCATATCGATATTCCTGATTTTGCAGAATGGGACATATGATTAACACAAAATGTATGTATACATATATACATATATATATACGATGATAGTTACGGTAGCATTTGCATTATATATTAAAAACATTAGGATTGGAAATTCAGGAATKGGTGCATTTCATTATTAAAACTGTGGTGTAGATTGACTTGACCCACTTCTTTTGATGTCTTGTTAGCCAATACGTTTGTTTTAACAAAGGTTGGAAGATACATTGATTTTGGAGKGTTTCATACTTGAGTCTTTGTGGAGAAAAAACTTTAACACACTTTTTTTGATAAAAGTCAAGATAACACAATTTAGAGAAAAACCGATTAACTGTCAGACAGTCATAGTGTTGTTGATGATTTCATTTTTGAGTAGTATTGTGTTAAACGTTTGTAAAACACAACGTTACACGTGTTTGACCAACACATGGTTCGAACTCAAAAAGTGTGGAAGTTGCACTGCTATGAGCAAGTTCCTAAAGCTTCATGTTTGAAACGGATAATGTGCATTTCTAAAGTGTAATCTCGCATGACAGCAATGTAAGCAAACCATTACTCCACTTTCCGTTTTACTAGAGGTCAATGCCGTTCGTGACTAGCAACCCCTCAAAATGTTTATTTTTTTGTAAAACATTCATACATGCGTTAGAGAGTAACTTCTTTTACGCAGACTCTCAACAAAACTCAAATCAAACTGTGGCACAGTTCAAAAAATACTGATGTTACAAGTGACAAAACTGTGGCACATTGCATGTTATCTCTTTCAATATCATTATCATCATAATGCATTGTTAAAGATGTTCCCACAATTGTTAYTCTCAAGAGTATCTTTTACTGTGTGTTATATTGTGCTTTGCTCTCTGCTATCGCTTTATTGCGCGACACCACAGTGTTTAGATCAGTAAGCCCCATTGACACACACACACACACACACACACACACATACATACTGTTATTTTTATGTACTCTACGTACCTTACTATCATCGTTTCTATAGTCTCTACCTTTTACACAGTTTTTCCGGTTTTATTACTTTTTTTTTT
>LPNM01000003.1:253796-264185 GCA_001747045.1 Hanseniaspora osmophila | reverse complement strand
TTTTCTTCCATCAGATCTCTCTCAACTCAACTCGCCTTGTCTTTGTTGATGCATTTTCTTTTTTGAAATTTGGCAAACTCAAGGTTCAATTCGAACATKTCTTGGTGCAACATGCGATATCTCCTGTGAAAATGGGTTTAAATTGATWTTGTGTATTCATGGATTGTCGGTTTTTTCATTACTCTTTCTTGAATCACGATTTATTTGTTTCTCTAAGCTGGTCCAACTTGCAAGAATAAAAACAGGTTAAACCAAAAACCCACACAGTTTAAAGTATACACTCCCCACCCMCCCCCCCCAATAAAAATGTTGTCCTCTAGAGTTTTGAGATTCGCCACTTCCAGATCTGTTATGTCTGCTTCCACCAAATTCTCCAAAGACCAAGTCTATAAATCATCTCCAACCTTGTGGTTAGGTAAAGAGGGTAAAAGATTAACCAAAAACATTGGTATTTGGGCTGGTTTCATGGCTGTCTGTATCTGCTGGCCATATTCCATCAAATTTTTGGCTGGTCATTAAACAAAAGTTTTGTCATGAAAAATCCATTCAAATTTTTGTTTCCATCAATAAAGAAAAAATATAAAAAATATTCAACACTCATCAAACAATCAACAAGCAAAAAAAAAAAAAGAAATGAAATAGAAACACAAGAAATGTCATTTATAATTATAAACTAGGTCAAGGGCGTTGTTGGAGTGTGCCATAAAACTCAATTACTTTGAAGTTTCTCTTTCTTGTTCTCATCTTTTACTGAGCCCATGCTTATATTTAAGATGATTTTTCAGCTTACTTAGAACGAAAAACGAAAAACAAAGAGTGGCTAATGTTAGTGGAACACTTTTGCACATTACGCGCCAATATTTATAATATAATATTGTTAACTTATTATACATCAGTATCATGCATTGGAATCTAAAGATTGGAGTACCAATTATTCGTTTCCTGGTGGACCCGTAGGTTTTGCTTTAGGACCCCAAAATTTGGATGGGTTTTCTTGATATCTCACGATTTTCAATGATCTCAATTTATCGATTTTCCCTGAAGTTTCGTTTTTGTCGAAGCTTAGTTTATCTTTTAGTTCTTGTGGAATAGAATCGCCAATAGTGCTGTTAGCGAAAATCTTGTACCCAATCATTTTATCTGTCAAAGACTTGCAGTTTTTATAGTCAAAATCAGGTTTCTCCAGCTCAGTAAATTTTTTCAAAACGTACCAAATGACATCCCAGTTGGCATCTGTCTTTAAGCATGAAGGTTGTGCATGCGTCAAGGAGGTTGTGTACCCCATGGATCCCAAACCGGCAGAAACTTTTGACAAACTTGGAACACTTAGTTTCAAAATTGACGAAATTGTGTTTGGGGAAAAGTAAAATGGGCTGTCTGGCAACTCGCTTGCAGCCAAAGTTAGCATACCTTCAATTCTTTTACGGGTCTTGTAGATATCGTCTTTGTGTTCTTCTTTATTGATTCTCAAAATCTCATTCACAAACTCAGCATTGTGCAAGGGACCACCGTACATGGGCCCCACCATATGATGCACGCTGCCACAAAATTTACAGTTTTCATCAATAGGCGGACTTTTGCTCAATCCGTATTTGATAAACATAGTACCTTTGCTGTTTTCCCTTTCCTCTTTTTTGCCCATTGCTTGGGTTGTGATCGCATGACATCCGGAACATGAGTAACCCACCATCATTTCACTCATGTGGTTTTTCACCAAAATAGGCTTGTTGACAACTCTTACAAACACTCTGACGTAATAATCGATGCTCAAGGAAAGCAACGGCTCGACATATCTCCCGTATTTGGCAGCTGTGCTTTTGATCAACCCCAAAACTAGCCTCAATGCACTTTCGTGTGTGGCGTCTTTGTTGGTCAGATTCACCCCACCATACAATGCAAAACATTTCTCAGGATACGTGTTTCCGGCCAAAACTTGCAAATCCGTACATGTTACAAGCAAAAGCCCTCCAGATCTCACAGATTGAACTGCAGCATCAATGAACGGGGCTACCGTGCCGTAAGGATCCAGATCAATGACGTCAAATTTCTTAGTGTACATGACCATATTGCAACTTGCTTCGTTTGCACGAACGTTATCTTCAACTTCGTTGTACCTAATGTTTTGATTAATGGAGGCTACTGCAGCAGRCAGCAGATCGTTTGCAACAACTTTTTTGACGCTTGGAATCTCTTTAGCAAATCTAATTGACCTCAACCCTGTGGCACTCAACCCTTCAAGAAGCTCAATTCCCCTTGGTGCCCTTTTCAATTTTTTCACAGGCTCACCGTTTTCTAGTGCGGCATTTGAATCACCAGTGCTTTGTTCATTATTTGAATCAGGAAGGTCCGGTGTCTTGTTCGTATCTTTGTTGAAATATAAGTTGTCCCAAGCTTTAATGGCCGTAACACTCAAATCTCTGTTGAACTGTTGAATTGGGTTGTAGAAAACGTCTTGCTTTTCACCTTTGGGAGTCAAAATCGAAGCTTTACCCTCGGTAATAACGTTGAAGTTTTCTTCAATGGCAGCTCTTTCTTCTGTGCTCATGGTTCTGCTAACTGTTTTAAAGATCCTGGGGAGTAGATTTCGTGGTAGTAAACGTGGTAGCAAAACGTTTTGCATGCAAAAATCCACTATGAAAAGTTTGTCAACGTTTTATGAATTCGACTTTAAGATCTCAATTTTAAGACAATCGCTTTGGTCGCGACCCTCAACCGCAGCAGCATTGTCTGATGGAAAGCTTGAGATGAGGAGCMTGCATTGGAGAAATTCGATCAGAAATAAAAAAAAAAAAAAAAAAACAAACTAAAAAGTATAACCGACAGAAAAAAAAAAAGAAAGAAAAAACTAAGCGATAAAGGAACGTTTCAAGATGACAGTAATTCTTGGTTTTTGCAGATAAGGCCTTTAGAGGTGACGTTACGATAAAAAGAAAACCTGATACAAAGACACAGCAGGTTTTTCAAAATTTTATGCCTGGTGGGCACTTTCTCCGTGGAAACCGTACCCGCTGTGCTTGAAAAGTCGTGTCGCGCCAATTTAGAAGAGGCCTGGTGTAATTGTAATTGTTTTTTTGTATGTTGCACTATTTCGGGCCCTTTACTTGAAAGACAGGCACAATCAGAATAATTGATATCATTTCCAAACAGTTGTATCAAACAGAGCTCTTTGCTTTTATTTTTTTATTTTTCTTATATTTTTGAAATAGAACACAGTTGTCGCAATGTTAAAATAGTTGTGCCCGTATGAAAGTCTATCATATGTGCATCTGAACTGCCATTGCACCCCCTGTAGACAATGTATTTGCTGAATTGTTGTCTCACGTGTTTGATGTGCTGGCCAACAAATCATTTATTCTTTCCATGCTTTGAATTAAAGCACCCAACAACAATAATAACAACAACCTTGTTTCTAGTTTTGTGCGTCTGCACATCGTGTGGGTTTTTTTTTAGCCTACAAAATTTCGTGTTTCTCTTGGTTCCGCGTTTTTCATCACTTTCAAGCACAATAAAGCAACACAATCAACTGAGATTACTAAACCGGTGAAATAACAAACCAAACCAAACCCCTCCCCCTCCCCTGCTACACTCCATACACCTTTTAATCAAACAACACCAATGACTCAAGAAAAGATATCAATTAACGATCTTTTGTTCCCGAAAACCACTGTGATAAATATTGCCAAAAACAATGAAACTGATACAAGAAAAATCATCATGACCAAAGACACCCAAACTGCTCTGCAGAGGGCGAGCACTGTGTTTTTGAATTATTTGATGAATGCAGCAAGAGAAACTGCTTACAATAACAACAAGAAATCAGTYAATGTTGATGATGTGTTCGATAGTGTTGAAAAGCTAGGTTTTGGTGTAGGGTTTTCAGATCAACTACGTGCACTTTTCCAAGATTATCAAGATGCCTCAGCAAAAAAGAAGGAGGTTCGAGAGAAGTTGAAAAGCCTGAACAGTGGTTCGGTTAATGGCGAGAAGGCTGTCGCAGAGGAAAAGGTTGACGGGGAAAGTGATATTGAGGATAAAGAAGACACGCAAGTTAACACGAATGAAGTAAACGACGAAAACGTCAACGAAACAGTCCAGAATGAAGGTGCTGGTGGATTGAAAAAACCGAAACTCGATTGATTTTACAAAGTATTCCATGAGTAAGAGTTATATTTATATATATGTATACACGTTTTTTTTAGGTACACAGTTTTTAAATGCAGTTCATTCATACTTATATCGATGCTTTATTGGCAGAATCAATGAGCAGCGTATAAAGCCGTTCCGCCAATGGCAAGCACAATAGCAGTACCAATGGCTGCTTTGGTTTTGACTTTTTGGATCCACATCTTTCTTTTGATAACCACAGTTTTCCTTTTGAAGTTGACACCCGAGTTGTTTAATTTGTTTGTTTTATTCACCAAACTATCCAACTGGTCATTCCTCAAAAGAACTTTATCAATGTTATCATTCATGATTGTGATCAATTGGTCCATGTCATCAGTAATTTTCGAGGCATTAGGCACGGTTTCTTGAATCTGTTTTGAGACTTCTTGATTGTAATTTTTTTCAAAATTCTCAATGTCTTTGTACAAATTTTTTGAGTTCAAAGAGTTCAAACTTTCCAAAAGTTTTATTGAAAGAGATTTTGGAGTGTTTTTTGAAGATATCACTAGCTGGTAGGCGTTAAGATGCTGGACTTGACGCACGAATATCTGATAGTTCTCAATGTATTTACGCGCTAGTAATGTTATGTCAAATTGGTTTTGCGGAAAATCAATATTGTTCACGACAAGTTTTTGCAACAACTGCTGCGACAAGTTTTTGTCAATGATTGACGAGTACTGGGTTGAAGAAGGTGACTTGAAATAGTCGTGTACAATCTCACGCGAAGTGGCGGTGGTACTATCATCTTGCAACACCCTCACCAAACAGTAGTACACAATGTGGTACTCGTACGCTCTATTGCTCATTTGTCTTTTCTTAAATTTCCGATTGGTCTTTAGTTGTTTTTCAACAAATGTTTCATTTTGCCAAGCACTGATCAACAGTCCTTATTTGTCACGATCACGATCATTATCATCATCATCATCRTCATTAATATCAAATAAGCCTTGGCTTCACAACCCTAATTTATAAACGAGATTAACTATGGGTGTTTGTAAAATTACAATGGTAAAAAAAGTTACATATATACGAACGTCGTGTATAAACTTTGAAGCGACGCAATTTGTGGCGGAAGCACGTGGTCTTATAAAGGTTGTTTTCTTTGATCAAGGCGCAAAAGATGGAACTTGCACACAAGAAACGGCGTCTTCTGGCCATTCAAAATAACCTTGCTCTATCAGTTCTTGCACGGAAGATGCTCTTTGACCTGTTTCCTCAAAGTATTTGATATACCCCTCTTTCAAAGGCTTGATCGAGGAACGTAMCTTGATTTGGTCGCCGGTCCATTCAATACCAAAGTACCCATTKGCATTGCCTGCGTGTCTGATTTCTCTGTTTAGTCTTTGAGAGTATTGCACGTCCATTGGAAACCCAATTTCATGGTATTTGGATTCAGTCTCGTTTTTTGCTTTGAACCAATGGTGGTATTTCCATTGCAGTTCTTTTGAGGGAAGAGCAATTTTCCCAGACCATACTCTTGCCAACCAAGCGCCCTGTGTTTCACTCAGCCTGGTTGGAAGCGAGTATTTTGGAAGCCCAATAAACGCCAAGGTAGGAAGGTTTATTGGTAAAATGTGGTTGTACAGATTGTGCACCATTTTACCATCTGTGATCAAGTTTGACAGTGGAGACGTTTGTTTGTTATTTTGACTTGTTGGTAGAAAGGGGAAAGACTTCAAAAAACCTGTGCAAAAAATGACTTTTTCCACGTTCTCCACAGTTGTTCCGTCTGTAAAAGAAATAGACTTGTTGGCAGAGTTCATTTCGCTAATATCCCCCAGCTCTACAATGAAAGAAGACTTACCACCAGGCAGTGCAGATTCTGATCTTTTAGATTTGTAAATTTTACGTTTGAACTTGGAGGCCAGCTGATAAGCCAAATCATTTCCTGACGCACTATTTCCAACAATCACGATTTCTCCTTTCACATCTTTAAACTGGTCCACAGAGTCGTAATTTTTTGAGTGCAACACAGATTCGGGATATGTTTTGAACCATTTTTCCAAACCTGGTTTAGAAGGAACATAAGGCAGGTCATAAATACCAGTTGCAATGACCACGGCGTCGTACTCTTCTGGGTCATAAACGGTCGAGGACTCTTGTTTGGTTTTTTGAGGCGCTGGAGCGTGATCAATGTATCCAATTTTGTATTTTGCTGATTGCGGGTCGTATTGCAAGTCAACGATCTCTGTGTTGAACTGCACATGCTTTTTGATGGGGTCAGCAAAATCACTCAAGTATTTCAAAACGGTGTCTCTTGTTGGGAAAAGCGGAGCATCTGCGGGAAATGGAAACTTGTTATATTCCATCAGGGTTTTGGGAACGTTTGTGTCCAAGTCTCTGTAAACAGCTGAATCAAATACAAGGCTTTTTTTTGTACTATCCTGAGAACCCATTTGTTGGCACGCTATTGGACTTATCCTGTGGAATGGATTATCAAGTGGAACTTTTTCCAAATACGTTTTCGCAGCATCTGAAATGTGTGATTTGTTTATTTGTGGTTTTGTATAATTCCACAGCCCACCAAACGAGTTTCTTTTTTCAAAAACTTTGATCTTGGCAAAATGTCTTTCTTTAATCAGAGCTTTCACAAGGCCTGCCCCTGTAGGGCCTGCACCGATCACGGCTATACTTTTAATTGTCATTATTTTGTGCGCAGTGTTGTTTTGAGATGATGATTATTTGTTTTTGAAATGTTTGAATAAAGTAAGCTGTTTAATGAATTTATTCAGTATGCCAAACTAAATAGTCTGTGTTTTATATAAGCGATTAAAATAATGATCTGCTGCAAGATCTTCAAGTTATCAAATATTGTGAACCCTTTCTACACAGTTTCCACGCGCTCAAGTGTGATCTTTCCAAGCAGATCCACACTTTTTTTTTCGGGTGTAGCAAAAGCACGTGAATTTGAAGACTAATGAATTTCGATTACCAAGATTTGAGTTTCCCTAATGGGAAGACAATTTATTAACCTAATTAATTTTTTTTTCACCTAAATACGATGATATAAACAATAAATGTACGTTTAGCTCACAATGTTTCTTCTAACCTATAATGTAAAATTTTTGTGCTTTTCTCTGTGAACTATCCAAAATCTTTTGCATTCAAGACAAAAATCTGCTATCACACCATCCTTTGACGACGTACTGGATTCTTCCGCTGTCCAAAAGACCACAAGGTTTGATCATTTGACGGGTGCTGGCTTTTGACAGTTTTTCGGCAACCTTTTGACTGGTGGTGTTTGCTGCTGGCGTTGGTGTTGAAGAAGAGAAACTGGAATCCGTAACGTGCATCCATGGTGCTTTGCGTGAGTTCAGTCTTACCAGACTCTGAACTTTTTTTTGAGATGCCCTTTTACCACCATCAATTGTGCAATCGTTAGTGGTCAAACCCTCTTTATCAGAGGCACTAGACCCAACGGCATTGTACACAAATTTTTTGTTCCATGGCAGGTTTTCTCCACCAAAAGTGTCCACTCTGGAGTTTTGTATCATGTCACACCATAATTTTTTCCTTGTGATCAATGCTAGCTTGATATTGTCCTCTTCATTCCATGCGCATTTAGAGGAACCTTCATTTGAAGCGGATGCTTTGGCTGTGGAACAATCTGAAATGTTAGGGGACGATGTGTTTGCATCTGCAATRGACTTGCAGCCTTCAATGGTAGCGGCGGACGGATTTTGTGGTTTTGGGATTTCCAAGTTCCAAATGTCCTGGACAGACAGTTTGGCCAGCAGCACCTCGTCCACATCCAGTTCTGGAAGCAGTTGGGTTTTCTTCATGTTCTGCTCCATGGAGTAGAGCAGCATGAAATGCGGAGACAAAGACTGGTGTCTTTGCTGTTTTGGATACGTGATGTTGTGCAATTGGCCCAGTTTCCCTGTCTGTGGTGTGGAAGAAGACAATATTGGTTGTTCAAGAGGCTTTTGTGTGGGGATGTTGTCTAGTTCGATGCATGGAATGTGTTTCTCGCTCTGGTCATCTTCAATGGAGTCCGTGTGGTTAGGCACAGAAGACAAGGAGGTACACGTCTCTTGCTGCAACRATTCAGTCTCTGTGTTGGTGTATGTCTGTACTGGGGAGTAAAACTGCACCACGTCGTTCAGTGTCATTTCAGTGTACAGGTCCAGGTCTTGCAAATCGTTGAATATTTCCACTTGGGGCTGATCAGTTTGAATTTGGGCCTCTGTGACATTTGAAGCCTTGAAATCCCGCAAACCACAGTATCTTGGTGTAATGGTATCATTCAACGGATGCGGTTGATCTTGTTGCGATTTCTTAATAGGACAAGTGTCTGTGTGTCTTTTCACATGATGGTAGTAGTGATAGTTTGTTTTTTTCTTTGATTCACTATTAGTTTTTTGTGATTTTCTTTGGTTGAGTATGGAACTCAAAGATGGAGTGATGGACAAAGTCCCAGGTGCACTGCCATTGCCCACACAGGACACACTACTGGCACGTCTTTTGTGCATTGGTTCCATCGAACTGCGTCTTCTTCTTCTCCGCGTGGCAGCATGACTATACATGTTGTTAATCGCAGCGTGTCCCGTTTTAATCTGTTGCACGTTGCTATGTTCCACCATACTTGGTTTTCTTGAGTACCTGGTGGTGCTATCTATACTGCTTTCGTTGCTTTTGGACAACATGATGTCGTTGAATATCTGTTCTCTTTGATTCATTATAAAATAGTCRATTTTCACACCCATAGTTGCAATTGGTCTATCTTTAGGTATTTTTGTTTATTTTTTTTTCGTARCAACACTTGTTTCTATCTATTCAACTAGAATCGGTRGTTAAAGATTTTTGTTGGTTTTCTAGTTTCTTTAATGTCTAAACGATGTGTTCCAATTATATATTGATGTTCAATTGTTGATTATGGTTTCTTTTTCTTTTGGTTCTTCTCAATACACGATGTTTCAAAAAATAAAAAAATAAATCTGTAGAAAGCAGAAACTGTTGAACAAAAACTATAACACTAAACTTTGTCGGTTACCGGTTATTTCTGAATTATGTTATTTCTTTTTTTATTTTTGTTTTCTTAGTTTAGTGTCGATGTCTTGGTGTATATGTGTTACTCCACGAATGCTTACTGAAAAGCTTCCTTTTTGGTGTTTCAAAAATATATATTTCAAGCCTTTAGTATACGAAACAATCATCTTTCACTTACTCACTCCACTAACCAAAAACAGTTAGAGCTAACAGTTGTCATCCGAAATGTTCAAAATCTTATTGTTTCCAGCAAGACCGTGTGCAAGGCATTTGTACCTTAGTCAGGAGTTCCGGTAAGACATAACAAGAAAGGTCTTTTCATAGGTGGTGTAAGCAATATTTATTTGAAACGGCTCAAGATCTTGTATTTTGGTAGTACCTCTTTTGGTATATATATATATATATACATGGATAGTAACGTGTCAAGGTCCATACTTACTGAATAATTATTCAATGACACAAAAACAAAGATCTGTATATGTTTTTTTTTTGCAATGCCTTTTCTTTGGCTATCGCCTTCGGAGGTTACTTTTTTTTTTCCGAACATCTTTTTTTTTTTGTTTTTTTTTTTTTCGCAATTTTGACGGTTTTGTGTCATCAATTTATTTTCGACTCTCTGTTTAATGTGTATTGTTTTTGTTACATCGACTGTTCAATTATCATTACGTACCTGTTCATTCTTTATGACTTTTCAATGCGCCTTTTCCTTCAAACAAATATCAAAAAAAAAAGTTATTCCTTTTCGGTATTACCATCTCTCTTCGCAGCAATTTCTATCTAACTCTAGCGAGCAAGTTTACCAGCAAAGCGCTAACCTGGAATTTTACTGCCTTGATATCATGGACAATCTTGCCACGTATGTTTTCCCCTTTCAACTACTGCCTTCAACATTCCATTAAAAAAAACAGAAGAAAACCCGCGCAAAGTTCTAACAAACGCCCTTTCTGCGTGTATCCCTGCCTTCCCCCTTTACTTAAACAAGAGATTCCCACTAGCTCTGTTTTATTTGTTCCCAGTTTGGCTGCCATTTTAACTCAGAATCTTTTTTTTCAATTGCCAAATGCCACAAGCTATTAGAAAATAAATGACTCTCTGCCCCCCCCAGAGGCAATAATTATTATTTTATTACCACAATGACTTCTGCGGGCTCTTTTCTGGTTTTGTTTTTACGAACAATGAAGCTCATCTTTTCCGCAGATCAATTGTTTTTTCTAGAAGCTTGGTGCTGGGTAATAT
>LPNM01000003.1:237308-253696 GCA_001747045.1 Hanseniaspora osmophila | reverse complement strand
TTTTTTGGTTTGTCCTCTGAGTCTACGTTTGCTTACAGCAACAACAACAAACTCTTACCTGATGCCTCTTATATTTTTGTTCCATAGAACATTTGTGCTAGGTTTGTTGGGTGCAAATAATAATAAATACATGTTGAAATGCTATTCTTCCGTGCGGTAAACTCAACAAGAGTATTGTAAGGTGAAAATTAAACGGCTGTTGATACTTTCTGGTCTGCCTTTATTTATGACACATACTACTACCCAACAAAACACAAAAAAAGCAGAAAAAAAAACAACGCAAAATATATGACTTTGGCTAATGTCATAATAGTGGATAGAATAAAAACTTGTCGGTCATTATAGTAATAGGGGAACTTCAAACAGCGAGATCTCCAAATATCCGGACGTCACTGTTTACGGAAAAAAAAAAAAATTAAGCYTATGGATTTTTGATCCTAGATAAGATATTGGAGAACAACAAGACGAAGAGATAACGATATTTGCAAAGAAAGAAGACAAAGAGATAACGATACATGTGCCATGGACTCTGAAAGAAATATACTATYGATAACAAGTTTCATACATAGTAAAGGCTTGGCTGGCTCTCTGTAGTAGATGAGATCAAAAGACTCAGATAAGRAGACCCATGTGAAAGATTGTACCAAATAATAAAATCCATGTGAAAGAAACAATCAAATCGGCAATGTTGCTATAAACTACACACGTGGTTCCGGATCGCTTTACAAAGAAAGCTATATGAGGTTGAATTGACTGTTGATCTACGATAGTGGAAACACTATTCGAAATAATTTGTGTATAGAGATGTCGATAACAAATGAGATACAGAGATACTACAACAAGACATGATTGTTAGAAGGTGTAGGTGGATCGCTTGAGGTGAAGGAAGGAGCCGTGTTATTTGGAATACTTGCACTCGTTTCGCTCGTAGTGGTCACCTCTTTTTTTTTCATCTCTCTTTTTTGTTTTTGTTTCATATTTCTCAACTGTTTTTCTCTAAACGAATGCAAATCGTTTTTAAATTGAACATTCTTCATAAAATGTTCCAAGTTGATCAAACATCTAACACAAATGAATTTCTTGAAATTGTGGAAAACTACATTCTCAATGTATTCTTCATCTTCGAAATAAGGCGTGATCAACTTATTCAACGGTCTGTTTGTTGCAATATCGTACAATGGGAACTCTTTCAAAAACAGAGGTTTCGAAGAATCAGAATTGGCTGGACCATCGTTGTTCATATCCTCGTTACCATTATCCTCATCGTCACTTTCAGAATCAACACTGTATGTTTTTTCCTTTGTGTATGAAACGTTTTTAGCGGTGGATCTTCTAGATCTTGGAACAATAACGTCCACGTCCAACCCACGCATCAAACTGTTTTTCACAATGTCTTCGTCGGTCAAAACTGGTTTAGGAGTTTCAATAGCGACTTCTGGAGTAAGTGAGGTTGTTGTTTCTTTGGCAAACTCGGTTTCATCAACATTTTGTCTTGATTCTCCAATTTTCACTGTGGCATAATCTTTAGCAGACTCGGAACTTTGATTGATTAGCTCCAAAATCTCCTTGTACAACGCATTGCTTTCTACTTCTTTTTCAGCACACCCATAATGGCTCCATCTGTGACATCTATCACAACAAATGATGTCGCTGTAATCAATGTTTCTGCAATCTGGATTGTTGTTAGTGGTCGAGTCTGAAAGTTGTGCAGACTCGTTTTTGTTGATGATAGACTCGTTCAAATCTTTGTCATCGCATAGTTCATGGAACTCGGTGTAGGAACACGTGCAGTTGAACAACCAGTTCTTGTTGTCCAGCTTCACGTCAAATGAGTGCGACAACCCGTGCTTGTACAACTTGTCCAAATCAGACTCGTTGACACTGTAAAGATCTGGGAGTTCTTGATAAACGGTTTCGTATTTGGAATCATTTTCCACCATTGCAGATACGTTCTGGTGTTGAGGACTTGTGAAAAGTGAGGAATTGAAGTCATTACTCAAGTCATTYATAATMACATCATCATATTGTCCCAGATTTTCCAAACTTTCTTGCAAGATGCCTTGTTCTTGCAATTTCATCACATACAACTGGTCAAAYTTTACCCAATTTTTGTCGTTGATCAGATTTTTAACAAGTTTTAAAATCTTAGATCTTTTTGAAGTTTGTCTTTTCATAAATCCCTTTCTGTAGTTCAATTTCAAAGCAAACGCATCGTCAATGGTTTTTTTGATTTTGTCTTCTTCCAGCGCCACCAATCTGTTGGATCTTTTTCTTGACGACAACATCACGGTGACTTCTCTTTGCTTGACTCTGTTGTTGAACAACTTGATCCCATAGATCTGGTTTTCCAGCACTCTGCACAAGGTGTAATCGTCGTCGTCGTCGTGGTTGCTGCTTTTATCTTTTGAGGAACCATTTGGATTATTGTCAAAGCCATCATTTTTTTCCGTATCCCCAACAGGGTACAATTTCATTTCTTGTGAGTTGAAATCCACTAAAGACTCAAATTCAAATGCAAGCACAGTGTACTTGTTTTCAATGCTTTCACAGTATTTGTCGATTTCCGTGTAATAATCCACGGTATAAGATACTTGTGTGGCTCCGTACTCGTCAACTTGCGATTCTACACAATGTTCTAATCTCAATGGCAATTTCAACGGCGACGCAATCACTTGTTCGATTTTGATCACTTTGCCCCCATGCATGCACATGTACGTTTCTTCCAATCCGTTATCCATCTCGTCATCTGTGCTAGATTTCCCATTTCCCAAATCAATGCTGACATTATATTTTTGGAAATACCACAGATCTTGGTTGTTTTGAATATAGTTTCTCAACCCAATGTTTTTCAATTCAATGGTCTTTAAAATGGTGAACAAGATTTGGAACTTTTTAACTATCCCAACACTGTTCCAGTCGCTGCTGAAGTACTCTCCGTGCTTCAGCACACTGGACACTGTAGTCCCAATGGATTTGTCGTTGTGGTAGACTTTCGCCACCTCCATCAGCACCCATAAAAACACATCGTCTTTTTCCAGTGGATTCACAAAACTATTCTGGTCTGCATCATTTTCCAAAGAGTAAAAAGTTCCTTTGCGTTGCAAATAGTCTCCTAAATCCTGTAAAAGCAAAAATTCGTGGAATTTGAGGTTTGAGTTGACATCATTGTTATTGTGCCCATTCAAAACACCATTGGCTTGCCTCTTTTTGTTGGTGAAATATCCACCGTTTCTGTTTCTCGTGTAGAAAGACGGGAAAGTGCAATACATCCATGTCACACAGTACTGGTATTCCCACGTTCTAATCAGTTCACGTAGCTCTTGCACAACGGGATTCACTGGAGGAGTAATGATTTTTGAAGAATCATCTTTTAAAGGATCGATGCTCGTGGTTGTTGTTGCCTTTGCAGGTATGACCAATTGTTCGATCAAACTCATTATACTGGATTTTTTCAATTTACTCATTTGTTGGGTCAACTCAACAGGCATGTAGCTATAATAATCCGGTTCGTCTTCACTGCCAGAAACATTGACTTGCCCAATGTCTCTTTTGGCACTGGATGTAGCTGACTTGGTCTGGTTTTTTGTATTTGCAGTTGCATTGTCCATAGACTCTGGATCCGAGTCCACAGTGGACGCTTTGGAAGACCTAGTGGATCTTGCTGCTCTTGCCATGCTTGCCGTGTTGGTTTTTGTGTAAATTGTATGGTCAAATTGTATGGTCAAAGTGTAAGCAGGTTAGAAGAGATATATCACTGCTAAAAGATATCAAACAATGATCCATTACAGGAAACTTTTGTTTTTTTTTTTTTTTTTCATGCGATCAAATTAAGTTCGCTTCTTCCAAACAAAATTTCGTTCACGTTTCTTCTTAGAAAAAAAAAAAAAACAAAAAAACAACTAAATACATGCATAATTTATAATGGTTTATATTAAGTTTACGCATGTGGGTGCATACATATCACGTGTCTGCCTGCATCACGTGCATTACCTACATCATTTTCAGTCACAAAACATATAAGCACACAGATAAGTAAAATCCAGCCATAAGTGCAATGACAGTATTAATCTATACACTGGAGTGTACCCGAATATATATTTTTTTCTTTTGCTTGTGTTATTTGAACTACACAGCGGTGGTCAAACACAAATTATGTCTGTTCTTTCGCACTTCGTTTTTCTACTATATATTGCCAGTGCATATTTATATATATATATATATATATACCTTTTATACGATGCAGTTACCTTTTCCCTTGATTACCTTTGTTACAATAACAACATTACCTGGATAACATTGTTACTTTAACCAATTGTTTTTGTCTTACGTGACTAGAAATATAACTTACCCTTCTCGCATTTAATWTTATATTGTGACGTTTTCAACGACACAAACATTTATCACTCGTTAAATGARATGAGTCAAAAGCATTAACTGAGGCTTACTACTATTACAGAGAGAGTGGCTAGCATATCAAACCACTACCTCCAATACCTCTACTTATAGTATTAGTGTTAATAATATTTGCAATAATAATTATTAGACTGCGGGAATATCATAAATTAGGAAGTTGCATTTATTATGTATTATATTACTTACTTGCATACTATAAATATGTATATTATTATTATTTATTAGAGAAGCTAAATAAAAGCTACAAAAAAATTGGCTTTGTTCTTTAAGTTGTCAAGTTTAATAGAGAAAGAAAAAAAAAAAAAAAAGAGCTAAAAAAAAGACAGAGAAAGAATAAAGGCGGAAATGAAAAGAGGAAAAACTTTTGTTATTGTTGGTCAGGTTTATGAAGTTTGATAAACTTGATGATGATCATTAGAGTCCCTTTGCTTAATCCAATTGATGATGATGATSATSATSATCATAATGATGATAATTGATAATTGATATTGGTGATCTTGAAAGTTATAATCAGATCTCATGTAATCTTGTTTATTKTTTTGCTGTAAATTGCATTAGTCAAGTCTACAGGGTGTTATATATATAAAGGGGAAAAGGAAAAAAAAAACCAAACAAGGGGARAAAGTGAGTTAGCGCGTAATACCAAGGTGGGATATATTGATTGATAGAAAGAAAGAAGGCAAAATACAAATATATATATACATATATATATACAYACACACACACACACACACACACACASAAGAAATCAAGTATAGTTGCAATATATTTGGTTACTTGAATACTTGGTTACTTGGTTACTTAATTACTAAGTTCCTTGAACTATTTGCAAAAGAAAGAAATCAATCAAAGAAATCAATCAAAGAAATCAATCAAAGAAATCAATCAAAGAAATCAATCAAAGAAATCAACGACTCAAAAAARACTGGACAAAATGTCAGAATACAATCAGTACAATCGATTTGATAACAGCACTGCCAACAACACCCAAGAACAAGGACATGGACAGGGACAAGCACAAGCACAACATAGTCAACAAGATTACGGGTTGAAAAGTCCAATACGAGGGTCTAATACAAGTTCTAATCCTACATCCAATGATTATATGAATACTAATCCTACAAACGCTTATGCAAGCTATAATAATAATACTACTACTGGTAATAATAATAATTATAATAATACTCATAATTATAATTACAGTAACAATCCGAGAACTGTGTTAGCCTCTCCTCAAAGGTCTGGAAGTGGGAGTACATATTATAGTACAAACAACAACAACAATAGTAGTAATAATAATAATAATAATACTCATAATAATAATAATAGTAATAATAATAAAAATAATCATGAAAATTATGTTCCATCAGTGGCACCAGCGACTCCAAGAATGTTACGGAGTCATAGTAGAAATGTTAGTAATACTACTAATATGAATAATATCAATAACAATCAAAATAACTTGGATTTCACATACGACCAACAACTACAGCAACAGCAACTGCAAATGAAAATGCAAATGCAGTATGGGAATGATTACGAAAATAATGCTATCAACACTCCAAAGAGAAATCAACAAGACGGGAATGTTGTTGATATTGCTACTGGTGTATCTAATAATAATAACGATTATTTAATGCCCCCATTGCCTTTACAACAAGAACAAACGATTCAACAACCTCAACAACCTCAACAACCTCAACAGTCTCAACAGGCCCATCACGCTCATCATCACCAGGCTCAAAATACTCATCATCTGGACCATCCAGTCACTCCAAAGCCAAGAAAACAACCAAAAGAATTTCACAGAACGTCGCTTGGAGATTGGGAATTTATTGAAAATATTGGGTCTGGATCAATGGGGAAAGTGAAAGTTGCCAAACATAAATATACAAATGAAGTTTGTGCTGTGAAAATTGTCACAAGAGCAGTGAAAACGTTTCTTTACAAACACGATCAATATCAAGCTTATAAAAATAAAGACACTAAAAAACAGTTTGATGAAAAATTGAAAAAAGAAGCAAGTAGAGACAAAAGAACAGTGAGAGAAGCAAGTCTTGGACAAATCTTGTATCACCCTCACATTTGTAGRCTATTTGAAATGTGCACAATGACAACTCATTTCTATATGCTTTTTGAATACGTCAAGGGGGGTCAATTGTTGGATTACATCATCCAACATGGTTCTTTGAAGGAAAAACACGCAAGAAAGTTTGCTCGTGGAATCGCTTCTGCATTGCAATATTTGCACATGAATAACATTGTTCATAGAGATTTGAAAATTGAAAATATTATGATTTCSAAAACAGGTGAAATCAAATTGATCGATTTTGGTTTGTCCAATTTTTACAACTATTCYTCAAAAYTACACACTTTTTGYGGATCTCTATATTTTGCTGCTCCAGAATTGTTGATGGCAAAACCATACACAGGCCCAGAAGTTGATGTTTGGTCATTTGGGGTGGTTCTTTATGTTTTGGTTTGCGGGAAAGTYCCCTTTGATGACGAAAACGCAAGTGTTTTGCACGCCAAGATCAAAGAGGGGAAAGTCGAATACCCAAACCATTTGTCTATAGACTCCATTGCTTTACTTTCTAGAATGCTAGTTGTCGATCCTTTGAAAAGAGCCTCATTGCAACAAGTGATTTGTCACCAATGGATGAACAAAAATTACGATTTCATAACTCCAAGCTACTTGCCTTACAGAGAGCCTATTCAAAGAATTGACAAAACAGTGGTCAAAGAAATGTGCCGGTTGGAATTGTACGAAGATGTTGAACAAACTTATTACGAATTGCTAGCTTTGATAGGCTCYCCAGAATACACGGAAATGGCAAAAGAATACTACAATTTCAATCCTCCATTGATCTCAGGAAGTGCTAAAAATAACGATGTTCATAATAACTACACTTATGCTCCAAACAATTTTGACACTGCTTCAAGTGACGTGAGCATGAARGGAGACTCCCCGTTTGGAAATGGGAACCTTACTGAATCAGCCTACGCCTCAGCTTCTGCTTCATCGATGAACTCTTTGAACTCATCTGCTTTCCCATCACAACACCAGTTACATAACAAGGACAAAACCCCCTTGGTCAACACGAACGCAAGTTTGGTTCCCAAAACAGGAAGCTCAGTGTCGTTGGAAACTACTTCTAAATTGGGAACAGTAGAAATTGATCCAACAAGAGCTTTTCATCCAATGATTTCCACATACTACTTGGTTTTTGAAATGATGGAACGGAAAAAATTGAAACTGCGCAAGAGAAACGAACAAGCTTTGAAATTGCAACAGCAACAGCAACAACAATTGCAAATGCAAATGCAAATGCAATTGCAACAGCATGGCCAATTACACGTGCAAAAGTCTCCTTTAAAATTGACTCCAAACCAACAACATCCTGCTTCACCATCCACTGTTYTGCCTAAATTGAAAATTCCAGAACAAGCACACACACCCAACATCCATTCTCCAACAAGCAGTAGAAAGGTCAGCAACGATTTGCTGTCACCAATGGAACAATCAAGYCAACACCGCCAACAACCACAACAGCACCACCAAATTGAGCAGCARCATAACCAACTAACAAACTCTTCWTTGTTATCAGACAGAAATTACATGCATGTTCCACAGCAGCATGCTCCTGTTGAAAAATCAAAGATTGGCTCAATTTTCAGAAGATTTTCTCAAAAKAAACCTGAAGAAGAAGAAGCKTACTCAACGGCTACTCCAACAGGGGGGCAGGCATACGCYTCTTCTGCAAAGACTGGTAACACKGCAGGAGGAGAAAACAAAAAAGTATGGAGAAAAACGCACCAACGTACTGTCTCCGAGTATGTGCCYCCTTCGAGAATTCACAGCTACGGGGCTACACCAACAACAACAMCAACAAAAACAACAACAGGACAACCTCCAGTCATCGATTTGAATACAAATGTGCCYTTGCAGTCATCAACTCTAAACACGTCAGCGTTCCCAGCACTACCGGCCAACGCAGACGAGCTTGTTAAACAGCAGAGAATGAAGGAAATGAACAAAAAAGACGACCTAAAATTAGACAACGTCACCAACAACAGCACCAGTAGCGAATTTGTAAACCCAAACAACAATCCTGTCTTTACCACAGGGCCTGCTCAAAATGGAGAACAGCCTCGCACGGTGACCAGAAGAATGCATCCTTCTGCAAGAGCTAAATCTGTTGGCCACGTAAGAAAGGAAAGTTTGACCTTTTTGAGACCTTCGTCCGGTGGGAGCAACGCACCAAGCGGACCCAATGACACACCGAAAYTGGCTCCTCCAGCTCAATCGACGGCGGCATCAGCCAACCCTGCACCTGCAACGAACGAGATTTCCAAGCAAAATACACACCAACATTATGACGAGAATTCTGCGGTGGGYGGCAATGACAAAGCCACTACCCATTTCTACAAAAAGATGACTGAAGACGAAATTTTGGAAGAAGCCTCAAAGGCTCCAATGGGAACTATGCCATCTATTGACTACCCTCGTACCTTGTTTTTGAAAGGGTTTTTTTCAGTGCAAACAACATCATCAAAACCTTTACCTATTGTTCGTTATGAGATCATCAGTACTTTGACAAAAATGAATATCCAGTTTAAAGAGGTCAAAGGAGGATTTGAATGTGTGTACAAAAATCAAAATACTTCGATGCTGAACAGCTCAAAGGTAACCAAACCGACTGGCTCAAAAACTCCACACAACTACGAAAACCAAACACCGCTTGCTACATCTACGGTCAGTGATGACGAAAACGATGACTATGACACTGATGACAGGGAGTTGGATTACATCACTGATGCCTACGCCTATAGCAACAATGATGCTGAGTCTGGTTCTTTTGTTAGAAAGAACAGTGACGAAGACACCGGAAAACAGAATGTTTCCAGACATGGCTCCGTTGTGAAGAGCAACTACAAATCGCAAATTCCTGCAACTCCAAAAGCTTCTGCCAATGCCCAAAACTACATGGCTTTCCGTTCYCCACTGCCAGCACAACACCAACAACACATCAGACAGGTTAGTGGCGTTGACGAGCTATCCACAGCTTCTTTGAAAGAAGACGAAGCCAACCAGCTGCACAATATGGATGGTTTGTTGACAACAAATAGCGCAGGCGATGGTGCTCACAGCAGCGACGCTTCCCAGCCAGAACAGCTCCAATTTAGCTCTGAACCTGCCAGCACCAATAACACTGCAACGGGTGTTTCCGAYGTTGACCAAAAACACGCTTTTAATATTGCCGAAGTGACTGACGTTGAAAATGAATTCAAAACCGTGGCGGATGCCGCAGACTCCATCAGCAAGTCTCCAATTAAGTTTGAAATACATATTGTTAAGGTGAGAATTATTGGTTTGGCCGGTGTACACTTCAAAAAAGTAAGTGGGAACACATGGATCTACAAAAAATTGGCTACCCATATTTTGAAAGATTTGAAATTGTGATTTAGCTTTTGACTTTCCAAGAATCAGTCAAATAGTATTGTTCATGATGATTCAATTATATTTGTAYTTTTTCCGTATATTTTTTTTCCAACGTTTATAAATATTTATGTACATAAATTTATTTTTTATATTAAAATCAGTACACAACTTTCAAGACTCGATCAAAAAGAAACTAGAAGTTGACGATACTGCTCCAAAAACACTACCYGTAGTGCCTCATTGCTGAGAGCCATATGTGCTCAAATTTCCTATACTTTSGTTCATTTCGCGCAATTCCTGATTTGCTCTGAGTAAACCTTCAATATCTTCTATCACAAATTGCAGATATTCATGTTTCTTCACACGTTTTTTGGAGTTTCTAGCGTGGAATCCATCCACCCTCGGATACTTTATGGTGTTTTGTAACAACTCGAAACTGTTCTTTATTGCAGCTCTTCTCTTTTGCTCTGCCAATAAATGTTTTTTTTTTTGCACGTTTATTTGACCCATGATTTTYTCATACTTTACAGACAATTCTTGGTATCCTAATTTATCWGTATTTTCTTCTTCTTTCGAGTTCTCCATTGATGTCAAGAAAGCATCATTTTCCGGCTGAGGTGAAGAAAATTTTGGGGTAGATGCCGGGCCTGTATTCTTCACAGAAACACTTGCGTCATGCTCAACATTATTRACAAAACGTTGGGGTTCCATGCCCCAAACATTCCTAGCTTCAATATTTTCACTTGAAAAGGGCTGAGTAGACCCTTCGTGTTTGAGATGTGTGTCGCCAGGAGTGGCAAGCCGTTCACTCGAGCTGTTATGGGACGGAYCAGAGTTTCTCTGGACGTGCTGCTGAGCAACTGCTATATTTTTTTGGTTGTTCCCTTCCATTAAGCTGTCTAGAAAACTTTCAATCGCGTGAGACTCATTGACACTTAATAGCTCGTATGTCGAGGGTTGCCGCTGCCTCTGATCTGGGTTTGATGTTTCCGGTATGTAGTTGCCATTACCGTGATCGTTATATTGAGCGATGTCAGAAGGAAACGACGCTAAATTTGCGTGGTGTGGCGCTGAAACGTCATTGTCAGACGTGTCTTGTGATTTCGAAGAGAAGAAAGTTTTGCTGTTCAAGCCATCATGAACATTGCTCTCTGAAGTAGAGACATTATTCAAAGATTGGCCAAAYTGTTGAGTTTGTATTTGCGGCTGCATSYCTTGAGTATTYGCAGAATTGATTGACGTCTGTGCCMTGTGTGTGGTTTCAAAAAGTGCACTAGTGTGCTGGTTGCTTGGCTCGATGTGCTCTGTCTTTTTGGGGCTTGCATTGAGAAAAGACGATAAAAAAGTGTCTGTATTTCCTAACATGTTGTATGCAGTTTCAAAATCAATGTCCAAGTCAAAAAGATCTTGAGCTTCAGAGTTCAAACTCATGTTGCAGAAAAAGTAGTAAAATGTATGCAGTATTACAGTCGAAAAATCATAAATTGAACCCCACGTTGAAAAAAATCGAATCGTGATAGAGGCAAACTGTTGCTAGGTTTTGGTCGTTATCTTTTGCTATATATGCAGCTGCGCTAATGTATAATATTTTGAGTGCCTTTTTGATCTATACCAATAAATGTTAGTCAATCAACTTCGGGACACCCTATAGGTCAAAAATGAATTCATGTGAAACATATGAAAGTTTTCGAGTTTGCATCTTCGAGGGCTCGCGTAATCGAAGCTTCTTGCAGAGCTGGAAAGGTTCACACAAACATAGTGTTATCAAAATTTTCACATGTTAGCACTACTTTTGTTTKTTTTTTTTGAGCGTGTCAAGCACACATGGGCTGGGTAATGGAAACCACTAAACTGTGCATAGTAGTGCCTATAATCAATAAAACAAAATAAGCCCAAGCAAAGGGCAAGAACAATAGGGTCAGTGTGTGTGTRTTTGTGTGCATAATGGGATTCGATTTATAAACGTTTGACGAGCTACTTTTCCAGTTCTCTTGATGATGCGTCCGCGTAGGACCTGACCCTTGAAAAAACAAATGGTTTTTCGTTCTTTAAGTTGTACACAATTTTTTCACCATCCTTGTCCATAAAGTATGATTCAACCCATTTCAACTTGTTATGTTTTTTGAATTTGTTTTGATTGGCAATTTGAAAGTGTTCAATGTATGTGTACTTGGAATTATGCCGTTCGATAGTTAATAATGAAGGGTCTTCGACGTTGATGCTCCATTTGCACGTCTGAATGTCTTTCAGGTTCTCTTGATATTTTTTCACAACAAACTGTGGCTCTTCAGAACTCACTAGTCGCAACACGGTACCGTTGGGAAAAAACCGAAAATACCTGTAATATGTGATCATATGTATTGGGTTCAGCAATGAGGAAGACCCCTCGGGAATCGACCCGTGCCTCAAGTAGTTGTTCACACTAATGTATATTCCTTCAAATTTTATAAAGGGTCTTTCCCTAAGCATTTTCCGGTAATCATAGTTAAAGCTTTCCAGTTGCAACTGGTTGATATTTTGTGTTTCCACTGGCGAGAGTCTTCTAAAGAGTGTGTAGTCATAAAACTGATGTGGATATATCTTGCGTGCAAGTTTTTCAAAAATGCGAGAGTTGTCGAGAAAACTTATCTTGTTCAAAAAAGAACAGGTTTGTGATAGATTTACCCATGTTTCTCCGGACASACACATCACTTGCTCGCATATGCTCATTAAAAGCTCGTTTGGCAGCATCTCAAACAAGAGACATGGCTTCAGTATAACCTCTTCATCGTCTGAAGTCTTTTCCTTGTTGTCATTGTTTTCTGTACTTTGAAGCCTCTTTACCAGTTCTTGGTTTTCTCGCACCTTCAACTCCTGCAGCTCTTTATTGACTTTTATTTCGTGCTGCACTTTTTTCCGGTAAGTCGACTCGACGTCTGGGTTTAACCTTAGAGCCTGTCTATAGTATTTGATTGCATCCGTCATAGAGCCTTGTTGCTCTTTGGAAAACCCGAGCTCCCACAGCTCTAATGACTTGAAGACTTTGGGATCACTCTCATGACTCAGTGCGGCAGAGACATATTGTTGAGACATAAGTTGCACGTCTGTCATTTTTTTGTTTGTTTACGTGCAGTTATTTGGTCTTCAGATTTTTGATAATGTGCTTTGGATGCGTTGGTTAATGCATTCGCGTCGGTGTGCTTTGTACATACCAGCACTCTTACATTGTGTCTACATTAGCTGACAATGGTGGAACCTTATCGCTCGGCAAGTGTTTTTACGATATGTAAGCGGACTGCTACAAAATCCGAATCATCTACAAAATCCGAATCATCTACTTTTTCCGAAAAAAACAAATGAGAAAAATACAGTCCGAAACCGAACGTGTTGGCACCAGGAAAAAAGTGTGAATTGAAAGATGCCTTGCTGAATGGGTGATTTTTGAAATTGGTGAAATGTAATTACAGGTCACTCAAGAGTGGTAGAGTAATTGGAGTAACTAAAAAACACACTCACATTCCAAAACACCAACAAGAATCTGTACTTGTTCTGTCACTCAAGTGAAACACATTAGCAGCAGACCCTGATTGCTTTACCTTTTTGTGTTTTTTTTATTGCCAAAAAAAACAAATATATAATCAGCCTCACCAATTTTGTCACCAAGTTATTATAAAAAATATTAGATTATGAGTTCCAGAATAACAGGATTACAATCCAATCCATTTGAGCTGCTGAATGATCCAATCTCAAGTTCAGACGAGGAACTGTCTGATATCCACAGCCATGCGTCTCTARAAGATAATGAAGCTGATGATSATGATGATGATGATGATGATGAGGTCAACGAAGCCACGGAAAACATCCTTGATAGTAAAGCAAACAGTGACCCGTTTGCTGCTGTTGATGAAGACAGTGAGAACTACAACGACGTGCAGGACGAATTGCCTTCCAACAGCGACGAGTTTGTTGTGGTGGAAACAGAAACAGAAACAGAAACGGAAATAGAGCTCGAAGTGGAGTATACCGAGTATGACGACGAGCTTTTGGACGAATACGAAAATTTGGAACAAGAAAGGCTAGCGAAGATCAACCAGGAATGGCAAGAGTCGGTGGCCCAGTTGAAACAGGCTGTGAACTGGATCGTGTTGCCGTTGATCGGGAAACTTGTGGGAAGAAAGTGTGCGCGTTTAGTTTGGAATTTTGCCTGCAGAAAGCTTTATGGCTCATGATTATTTGAGCTTTATTGCATGTATGTATGTGTATATATTTAATCGAGTAGATGCACCCTTTACGATGATTTTATACGGTTTGGACCTTTTTTAACTCCAAATAATCGACACTTTCACGTGACAAAGCTGTGTTAGGCATGTGCATTTTTTTTTGTTTTCCCTTTTCTGAAAATATTGTTTTTGCTTTTGATGTTATTTTCTTGTGTTTCTTGTAAAAGCAGTATTTTTTTATTTTTCAGGTTCGATATGATATTTTTTTGATGTTCGGGGAGATTACAGTTTAGCAATACCGGTTTTACAATTTTCGTTATCGAACTCATCGCATCTGTTTTTTTTTGATTTTGCGTTGTGTCTTAACGGTCTAGCATATTTGCATTAAAGGGAGGCTTAAGTCTGATCTGGTAAACATGTAGGGAATATCAGCTGATGATGTTTGATACAATTATATACAAATATATATATATATTAAAATTTTATTCATTGTTGACTGTGCATGTAT
The DNA here is from genome assembly GCA_001747045.1 of Hanseniaspora osmophila. NCBI lineage: Eukaryota > Fungi > Ascomycota > Saccharomycetes > Saccharomycodales > Saccharomycodaceae > Hanseniaspora > Hanseniaspora osmophila. The sequence goes on along the minus strand of LPNM01000003.1, from coordinate 239,133 downwards.
AGTTTTTTTCTACGGCATTTTGATGTTTTTCTAGACAATAATAGAGTGTTTACTTGTGTTGACAAAAAAACAATGACAATAGAGTCCTTTCCACAGTTTTATCAATAAAAGATAAAAACTGGAGTCACTTACGAGGCTTATCGGCGTATCTGTGTGKGAGTGCTTAAAACACCTCCAGAAAAACTTCCTTTAAACGGTGATTGAACAGAAAAAAAAAAATAAAAAAATATACGTTTGTTAGAAGCTATTCAAGAAAACACACATACATATACATATATAAAAGACATGGGAGTTTTTTACAACGGGTTTGTCATTGTGCTCATGGCGCAATTGGTTYTTTTACTTTTCAGCCCAAGATACCATCAACGATCTCGAATTCTTCATTGGTACTACACTGCCATTTTCAAACCTTTATTTTCAGGGTCATCATCATCATCATCATCATCATCATCATCATCATCATCATCAACAAGAAGAACAACCGCTACATTTTACAACAGTGTGTTTCAAAAATGCAAATACTATTTTGTGCCTATCTTTTATTTGTTTTTGTACAATTACTTAGCATTTTATCTTTTTTATTATAAATTGAGTCAGGCTTTAGTGAAAATAGGTTTAGTTGGTATAATTGAAAGTCAAGTATTTGTGCCTATACTTTTACTTGTTCCTTTGGTGAGTGGTGTTTTATGTTTTTGGTACAGTGCCAAAATGTCTTTATTTCAAAAWTTGGATCATTCAGAAATCACTGAATCTCCTTGGTCATATGATGAATTGATATTTTACAGTACAAATAACGTGTGTTCCACATGTGAAACAATCAAGCAGCCCAGATCAAAACATTGCTCGATTTGCAATGTTTGTGTTTCCTTCCAAGACCATCACTGTATCTGGTTTAACTGTTGTATTAGTGGAACCAATTACAAATGGTTTTACATGTTTCTTGTGAGCAATTGGTTTATACTGGCATATGGTGCGTTGAGATTAACGTATATCAAGTACGGACAAACAAAAATTGCAATTCCACAATATTATCAAAACTCTGTATTAACATTGATTATTTTGTGTTTTTGTTTTGTTATATTATTGAGTTGGTTTTTGTATACCCAGTGGGAATTGATCAAAGAAGGAATGACAACCAACGAGTGTGACAAATGGTACACGGTCCACCAATTAATCGAAGATGGGTTGCTTGTTAGGTCTACAAAGAGTAATAAATATTACGAGTTGTACAACACTAATGACCATGGTAAGCAAAATTCATTCCACGGAAACAATAATAACAATAACAATAACGATAATAATACAAAAGACGTATATGGTATCTCGCTAAACCCAAATGACAACTCTATCTACAACTTGGGCCAAATGTTTGAAATAGTCCAATCACCGTATGAAATTATAAACATTTACGACAAGGGCTCTTTTTGGAACAACTTGAAAGAACGTTTGAACTGTTGACTACTGCCTTATGAAGTGTGCTAAATTATTTATGTAAATTAATGACATTACCTTTCATCATCTTCTTCTTCTTCTTCTTCTTCTTCTTCTTCTTCTTCTTCATCTTCTTTTTTAATCAATTACTCAGTTACAGTTACAACACCCATACCCCCCTCCAATATTTCCACTTTTTAATTCAAATAGTTTACCCGTGCTTAGCTATCCTATCCTATCCTATCCTCTCCTATACTCTCCTATACTTTACCCGAACATACATATTAATACACACAGTTTTCAATTTTTTTTTCACAATTTTGCTTTTTTTTTTTTTTTTGTTTTTTTTTCCAATAACAAATTGCTGTTTTTCGAAACTACAAAGCTATAAGTT